>PVKB01000321.1:529207-839137 GCA_004027205.1 Ctenodactylus gundi
GGGGGGGGGGGGGGGGGGGGGGGGAAGGGAACCAGGCGTCCTGTGAAGACCCACTCCAGCAGAACTGCACGACTGGAGTAACACACTATTAAAAACAAACAAATATACAGCACCACCTAAGTTGGGCATGGTGGCACACACCTGTAATCTCAGCACTCAGGAGGCTGAGGCAGGAGGTCTGCCCCGAGTCCTAGGCCAACCTGGGCTACGCCATGAGTTCAGGGCCAACCAGGACCAGAGTGGGAACACCCTTCTCAAATAAACACACATCAACAAACTGCTAGGAAAAAAAAAGAATGCCACATTTTTACTGGCGACGCAGAAGAGCATCCTTTTTGCCAACTCAGAGAAAAACTCTGAAGGGGTCACTACAACATCTTACCCAAAGCCTCCCAGCTCCTCTTGGTGTGTTCCAAATTCCCAAGTTGGAACCAGAGTCCACTGCATCTTCTGCTCATGCCTAGCACCAGTCTGAAAGCCAGAAACGTTTCTGTCCCCAAGACACTTTCAGAACTTTCCAAAATGATGCCACCTGTTACTCCATCACTTATTAGAAATTTAGAGTTCTTCAAGTAATTCTGGTTCAGCAGTTTGGACTATAAAAAACAATACATGTATGTCAGTTGTAGGAAAAAAGTCACCATGAATCCCCAACTCGGGGCACCGTAGCCAGGGTCCATCTTCCTTCAGCCCCTTCCTGCACTGCTACACTGACCATGCCTTTGCTGCGGCGTGCTCTGGTTCTGGCTGGCAGGCGAGATGAAACCCAGCCTCGCGTGTGCGAACTGCACACTGACAATGAGCTATGTCCCCAGCCAAATTAACTACTAAAACTAATAACATGCTAAAACATAGATTTGTTTACCAAGTTTTCAAATTTCTTTTCCACTTGAACTAAAGGTGCCCTAAAAAGTTGCATTATAAAAAAGCAGGTTGAATACAAATCAAACAAGACCATCTCAGCTGGCACCCTGAAGCCAGGGTGCTGAAATCCTGCGGAAGTCATCACAGCAATGAGTGCAGCTGCCACCCGCACGCGACCGTCACGCTGAGACCTGCAGGCCTGGACTCCCAGCAAGTGGCACCTGGGCCAGCAAGACACAGATCCAACAGACTTGCACACACAAGGCAGCACACGAACCCCCTACCGAGACAGGTCCTTTTAATCTTTTTAGGGCTCAACGGAGGAAGATTTCATCCTCCTCCTTACTCAAGTCGTGATCCCACTCTCTGGACTTGACACCACAAACATCTAAAATTCCCTGCTGGAAGACTGCCCTGCGACCTAGGCCAGCCACTAGCTTGGATCACAGAGCAAGACCCGGTCTCAAAACAAAAATCACTGGCCATCAGAAGGCAGTCACCGCTACGCAAGTGCCTGGCTGTGCCCAAGAGGAAAAAGCTCTGGCAGCAACGGGCAGACCCGAAGGCCACTTGCACTGATGCAGTGACAGCACTGGAACAGGACAGAGGCCCACGGGTACCCAGACGGCTGTGAGCAGGAGTGACCGGCCTCCAATGGCTCTATGCCGTGCCACGTGAGGAAGCCTACCAGTGCCCACAAACCCCCAACCAAGCAGACACCAAAGCAAAAAAGGGAAGGCAGAGCCAACAGAGGAACCAGGACACGGCACACACCACGCGGGACGGGATGCAGAGGCTCCGGCCCCTACAGTTTTTGGTAGAACTGGTATTGGAACCCAATATTGGTACTCTACCAATGAGCTATAGCCCTGTTCCTTTAAAGACAGAACCTTGCCCTTGTGATGCTTCTGGAACTGTAGGCATGTGCTAATTAAGAGTGGCTTTTGGGACATAAGGACAGATTACCAAAGTAACTGGGGAAAGAATACAGCGGCTGTTCACAAGGGGAAGCACCCTGGGTCTGGCTGGGAGAAGTACACAGACCTGGGTCCGGAGGCACAGTCCTTTCACGACGAAGGCCCTGTGTCGGGCCCCTAGGGAACAGCCCTGCTAGGGGTTATGAGGACAAGTAAACGGTCACTTGTGTTTGGGCTAGCGGTGTCCACTACCACAGCACGGCACAGCTCGCCAACTCCCAGCCATTCAAGCGCTTGGCAAAGGCTCTCCATGCTCCCGGAGCCTTGTGGTGCAGGGCGGGGGGCTTTCAGGGCCATGACGCTCCACTGCCCTCACCCCATCTCTTCCGGCAAGAGGGCGAGGGGGCGAGCGACCCTTCAGATCTGCATGGGGCCAGAAGGGGGCCACGTCACGAGAACCCGATGGCTCAAGTAACAGAGCCAGGGTTCTGCCAACTGAAGAGCCCCTCCCCAGGGCTGGTCTCCCTGCACTGCGCTCTCAACCGGAATTCCCAACCACACAGGCCCCGGGACCATCAGGTCAAAAGGCCACCATTGTGGGTGGCATTCCACGCGTGGAACAACCCTGCACGGCACCCCCATCTCCACTGAGAAGCTGAGGACTGTGGTCCCTGACCAGCAGGTGAGACAGCTCCTGCTCTGCCCACAGGAGCACTCGGAGCCAGGCTCGGCGGACACGACGGTAGTCCATCTACCCGCGAGGCCAAGGCCAGAGGCTCGCTCACAAGCTCAACGGCAGCCTGGGCATCTCAGCGAAACCCTGTCCCAAAAATTTAAAAAGGGCCAGAGACATAGCTCAGGGGTAGAATGCTTGCCCAAAACATGCAAGGCCTTGGGTTCAATCTCCAGTACTACGAAGGAAAAAAAGGACCCTACACCCACCGCAGTAGCCAGCGTCTTCGACAGGAGACGGCAGGGACACAAGCAGGCATGTGTGGAAGGCACAGAGGCACACTCTCCTTCCCCTCGTGGCTGCTACGCAGGCGGCTTCCTAAGGGCAGGGTCCTGGACACACCACTGCCCGAGGGCTGCTGGGTCCGCCTCGTGAACCCTCAGTGCGAGCAGCCACAGGAACACTGAGAGCTGGGGACACACTGCCAGCCACAACAAGCAGACCACAGGACCGCAGTGCTGCAGGCCTATCATCACACATGTCACCATCCTAGAGGCAGAGCTCACACGACATGACGACGGAGGGGCTCTGAGCCTCACCCACCCCAGAGACAGCTGCGCCCTGCCTCCCATAGGGACAAGGCCTGCAGCTCCGTCCACTCAGAGGAGAGCAGTTCATCACCCAAGAATGCTTCTGGGGAGAAGCAAGGGACACAGAGAAGAGAAACCACCAAGGAGCCAAAGAACGTTGTGTCAAAGACTGTCACCAGACACTGCTGTGCCAGATGCTGCACCGAAATGGCTAAATAAATGGGACACCTACAGACAAAACACTGCTGGCAGAGCTTGGTGCTTTAGATGACATTTCCAAGCCAGGCAAGAGGATCAACACCCATAATCCAACCCTCGGAGACACTGAGGCAACAGAAACACAACTTCAAGGCCAGTCTGGGTGACTTACTAAGAAACTGGCTCAAAAAAAAGGAAAAAAGAAAATGAATAAAAGAAAAGCAGTGGCTGACATAGTAGCTCATTCAGTGAAAAAGTCCTGGGTTCAATCTCCAATACCAGAAAAAGAAAGAAAAAGGGGAAAAAGTCCTAAACTTTAATTCCTCAGAATTTATGGGGACAGAACCTCCCAATTAAAATAGAAAAAAAACCAGCAGAATACTAACTAGATAGTAAAAATAAAATCATTTTTTAAGTTTCTCATCCCAAGAGAGATGGTTTACATAGATCATACAGGAATGAAATAAAAAGTTAACCAACAAAGTGAACATTTTTATAAATAAGGCATTTAAAAAAAATTTTAATGAACAGAAAGACTGCAGATAAACACAATTAAACCACAGAAGAAAATTAAGGTAAACAAACCAGATGAGGAAATAAAAACAAACTTTAAAAGGTGGTGTGGTGCTGCCACCTGCCATCCTAGCACTCAGGAAGCTGAGGGAGGACGGGCCAGCCTGAATTACATACACAGTGAGCTCAGGACCTGCCTAGACTCGAGACAACAGAGACAAAAACCAGCAGCCCGCCAGCTCGCCAGCGGTATGGGTCTAATCCCAGCAGTCGGGAGGCTGAGGCAGGAAGATGGACAAGTTCAAACCCTAGCTGGGCAACTAGTGAGACCCTGTTTCAAAATTTAAAACAAAAGGCTGAGGATGTAGGCAGCTTAGTGCAAAGAACCTGGGTTCAATCCTCAATTACCACCACCACCAATGCCCAAGAAGAAAGAAAAACAAGGCAGGTACCGTGACCCAGAGGCCTGTAATCCTAGCACTGTAAGAAGATCTCAAGCTCAAATCCAGCCAGGGAAAGACAGCAAGACACTAACATTTAACAAGTTTAAAAGCAGGGTTGGAAATGAGCCACAGGAAAGCTAGCCTATAAGAAAAACGCAGCAGGCACACATGCAACCTAAAGACTGCCCCCCAGCATTCCCCCCCCCCCAGGCCACTCCTTCAGGGACCCTACGTCTCCTCTGGGGGAACAGGCACGCAAGGGCACACGGGACACACGGCCGGCTAGCTTCTTGTCTGTAACTTCTAATCTCGACTACAAGGAGACCTTGTGAGGAAACACAGAAAGCGAAGGGCCTATGGTTCACCAAAATGCCACTTAAATAAATCCCATTCTTCCCGGCCGTCAAGTGACGCTATCCATGCACAATCTCATGTCATTCCAAAGCTGCATTCACTTCTAGACTCAGTTCTCTAGGATGAACTTGTGCATTCAGAAATCCCAGAAACCAGACCTGACCACCAGAAGTAATGTCTATTAATAACTAAATAAAACGCCTGGGAAGCTGAGGCAGGAGGATCCAAAGTTCAGGCCCAATCTGGGCAACTTAGCAAGACCCTGATTCACAACAGTGAGAACAGAGAAGTGACTCGGTGAAGAGTCGCAGGGTTTGATTTCCAGGTGGCTGTGTGAGCAGTCACAGTCACTTAACAAAATCAACCGTCCTCCCCTCCCCCGCTCCCACAGGAAGAGCGGAACGAGGTACCTTTCTCCTGCAGGGACAAGGAGGGCCAGTACTCCCATCATGATCCCAACACCTTGCGCGGCAACACGGGGCCAGCTGCTCACAGCACACAGCGCAGAATCTAAGCCGCCCAGTGTGTTTGTGAACCGCGCCAACACAACCGCAGCAGAGTGCAGTGTACTACGGACGCGGGATCAAGAGGACTCCTCCTCACCCCCACCCCACGGGTGACACTTCAAGACTTCTCAGTGGTATGGCTCACCATACCCATGAACGAGAAGCAGGAAACTCTCAATCCTATAGTTCTCACTAGAAACAACAATGCTCTGTGTGTGCCAGAATAAATGGAAGCGGGAGTCCGACCCACCACAGCTGGCCAGGGCCCTGGCACGTGAGGCACAGCACACTTGAGCACTTCCTGCACCATCACCTTTGCTCGAAGTCTGCAGCGACCTGAGTGGTTTGCCACACATTTATTTTCCTTTTTAAAATTCCTCTGAGATTCCTTTAAAGGCCTTTTTCTTGGTTTCAAAAGCAACACATCCAGCTCCTCTTAAAGACTCTGGGGTCTTTAATTCCCGTGGCTACGCACCAGAGCTACTGCCGGTACGGGAAGAGCCAGGCACTGCTGCTCTCCAAAGCAAAGAGGGGAAAGCTTGCAACTTCAAACTTCTACTGAAGTCTGACCACACGAACACTCTGCAATGCTTGCCTGGAGCTCTTCCACCTACCATCAGGAATCCTGAAAGGCTTAAGACATCAAGAAGCAAAAGCAGCACCTTGATTTCTGCTCAGCCCTTCCTCGCGCTGACTGCACCACGCACACTGTCCTCAGTGGTCTCACATCAATGATGACCCAGAAAGTGACATTTTTGAGGATGAAAATTCATACAGCTGTTTTTCCCTCCCCAACAGAAACGTAAGCGTTCTCAAATGTCCGTAAAATTGCTCACCCACTGACGCCAAGGAAACCCTCACGTACCCTGCACACGTGGACGGCACCCACATGTCCTCTCCATTCACCGGTGAGCGGACACAAAGTCATACACAGACACAGACTTAAGATCCCACTCAGGAAAGAATGCACCAAACACATTCACATTTATTTTTTTTTAAAGCAAATGACAAAGACCCAGTTTACCAGCTTTTATAAACCTAAGCTTAACATTACATATTTAAACAGTTGTCAAAACTTTACTAAGTTGCCAGCGTCCATGCACATCTAGAAAACATCCTTAAATTTATATTAAACCAGAAATGTATTACCATTACTGCATTAATGTCTCTCGCTACTAAATACTGAACAAACTGAACTGTTTCTGTGGAGGCCTCGTCCTGGCAATGCTAGCATCACAGCAGGCCGACACCCCACAACGGAGAGCAGGTCCATGCTGGTGCTAGGGGACAATCTCAGCCTACGCTGCAGGTCGAGGCTCACCGTGGGTTACGTTTCATAAAAAAAGCAAAGTGCATACAGAGATTACAACAATTTTAAAGACAAAAATGGTCCTACTGTGTGGTCCCAACAATCAAATCAAAAGTCTATGACAAACGGGCTCCGGCGAGCTGTTTATAAATACTTTAGATTAGGTACAGTTATACGGAAAGTTGAGTTCATTTGAAATCTTCAAAAAAATGTTCCTGTTAATCCTCAAATGGTGCTTGTTATAGTTTAACATTTCTGTTAAATGTGTGCGTTGAATTACTTGTTATCCAAGCGCAGCAGCTGCTCCTTACCATTTATTGTCAAGGACTTTAACTGGCCGTCTTCTTCAACTTCTACTCTTTCTTGACCATTCTCCACAATTCTGCAGGGGAGAAAGTCGTCAGAGCTCTCTTGGATACAGGAAACATTTAAACATTGGAGAAATATTTATATAAGTATGTGGGATTCAAATGGTTTACAGTTCCTTTTTACATTAAGGAACCAGGCTCAAATCAAAAATAAGGCTCTGACTCAAATCAGATCAGTTATCTACGACCTGTGTAATCAGACAGAGACAGAACAGCTCTCATTCTACTATGTGTAGATGGCACTGATGGCTGAGTTAGCCCTAGCTGATAAGTATGCCGAAAGGAAAAAGGGCCACAGCTGAACAATCATCCTGAGTCAAATGATAGGGTAGAGGGCACCCATAAGGAACTGTAAACTCTAGTAAAGTAACAGAAGCTATGACGTAACTTGATTTAAAAAATAGTAATATTTACTGTGTGTCACGTCAATCATGCATGTATGTTCTCTTAAGCATTCCTTCTTTGCTTTCCTTTGAGTTATAAAATCTTTGCTCTTAGAAATAAAATTGCTCAGTGAGACAGTTCCAGTAAGTCTGCCTAAGTGGACATCCACTGCACCTCCAATCCAGAACCCACTGAGCTTTCCTGTCTTGCTGGCCGTGACACAAATATATATGAATGCATACGGACTTTTATTTTGAGATAAGATCTTGCTTCTAGACCTATAGTCCTGGTTGGTCAAACTCACTATGCAGGACAGGTTGATCTCAAACTCACGGCAATAAACCTGCTTGAGACGCCTGGCTTATGGTGTGCTGGGGATTGAACTCAGGGCCTTGCACTTAATAGGCGAATGCTCTAATTGCTGTGCTACTCCTACAGGCCCCATGAGAACATTTCAAAGGGCACTACTGCCGACACATGAGAAGTAATTTTTAAGCTGAAAAACACAGTTAAAGCCAACCTATTAAATGAACCTTCTCAAAATAATTTTAACTATTCTAAGAAAAATAAGTGACAAAGTTAAGTTTTGTCTCTCACACTGTAAAGGTGAATGCTAAATACACGCACAGATGAGCTGGGGGTGCCGTTCAGTGGATAAAGCATCTGCCTGCCAGACACAAGGTCCAGGCTTGACTGTGCAGCATAGTAAGCCAGGCGTGGTGACGCACACCTGCAATCCCAGCACCGGGTAGGCTGAGGCAGAAGACTGCCGTGTGTCCAGGAGAAGCGCGGACTACGGTGAGACCCCGACAAAAAAAGGGGGAGGGGTGGGAGCGAACGAACAGAAACAGCTGACATCAGCGATGCAGCGCCACAGCAGAACGCTTGCCTGGGCAGCAGCGAGGTCCTGGGTTTGAGCCCCAGTATCTTTTAAAAATAAAGATCTTTCTATTAATGATTTTAAATCTTGCCATTCTAACAATGCTACAGAAATATATTAGTATATATTTTGTAAAAAGATTATTTCTCATACATTAGCATCAAATAAATACTTAAAAGGAAGAGCTCACCAAGCAAAGTGACAGATGCCTATAGTCCCAGCAACTCAGAAGCCTCCCCCACCACACACGCACACAAGCTTTAGACAGGCACCTGCACGGGGGTGCATGCTTTTTTAGTATTTGAACTCTGCAAGGCTAAGCAGGAAGACTTTAAGCCCAGCAAGGCCAATTCAGCAAGATCAGCAAGATCCCTCCCCCAAAAAGGCTGGGATGCAGACCAACACAAAGGACCTGAGTTTGTTCTCCAGTACAAAAACAAAAAACCCTTCTGGTTTAAGTTAGAGAATGACAACTTCCAGTTCCACTCTAGGGGATGTGCGAAAACCACTTGTCCCACCAATAGCCCCTCGTAACAACTTATGGTAAACATAAAATGCACAGCACCACCGTACCTCTTTGTGGTGATCTTTCTGCCATTAACTATCTTAGTAGAAGTAGATATAGATTTGAAGTTGCCCATCCCGCTGCCGCCAAATGACGTGGACGAGAAGGAAGTGAGGCCCCCATGACCTAGAGACCCAAATGAAGTAAATCCTGTAAGAAAAGAGAAAAGAGCTAAGGCTGGTGCTAATGATGTGTGGCTAGCATGCCCTCCTCAGTTCAAACCTCAGCTACAGCCGCTTGAGGAGTGACCCTGGACTGCAGCAGGCCCAGAGACCAGGGAGCGGCTGTCCCGGGACACTAATAGCACTGCTGCCATCTTTTAGGCCCCTTCTCTGGTTCCTCACCATCCCCATCACTCCTCCCTGTGCACAGGTGTCTACCAGGCACCCACACGACAGAGGGATCAGGTAGCAGAAAGGTACATGTACCACCACAGTCCAGACACCTCACTGTTTCACCTTACAGTGGGACCACAGGGGACAGGAACCTGAATTGCTACAACAATTTCATTGAAAATATTACAATTAATTATCTGAGAAATCACATGTTTTGTTTTTGATCTATGTCATTTACTTGTTAGCCTCACAAAAATTATAAAAGCATAATTTTAATTTTTTTATTAAACCTTCTATATCCAATCATCCTTTTGAAAGAGTGTCTTTACACTTGTTTTCACACACAGTCTTTAAAAGCCAGCATGTATGTGGCATGGGCCACACCTCATACATGTGTAGTGACACTGCGAGAGGCTCCTAAACGCAGGGCGAGCCGCTGCTGGCATGCACATGAGCCACGTATGGGGCCTAGGAAGCATCTCCTCCTGCGCTCCAGCCAGCCTCCGTGCCCCCTCCACTGATCTGTGCCAAACGTGCCACAAGGCACAGCACAACAGCATCTGCTGGGGGAGCACCATAAAAATCTCAAGTCCAACCACTATTTACCTACATGGTACCTCAGGGCACTACGCAGGGCTGCACAGGCACCACCAACTTTTGTACCACAGCCTGAAGCAAGCGTCAGCTCATCAGGGAAGAGTCAGCTGGCCTCCAGGAGGTGGCAGGCCGGCACCCTGGGCAAAGCACCATCATGTGCGGTGGGTACTCCTGGCTCTGGTGGCACACAGCCAGCCCAGATGTCATGGGAGGCGTGGTCAGACACCTGGAGGCTGCCTGGCTGCAATCATGCCAAGGAGGCAGGTCAACCACCCAACTCCACCCATTTGGGATGGCACTGTGCCACTACCTGCAGACGTCACTTAACTACAAAGGAGGTTAGATGCCATGGAGAATTTAGTGAGACTGTCCAACTACACACCCAAAATGCACATTACCCTCTTAACTAAAAATTTACTGTCCTTTATTATTAAAATTAGAAGATTCTAAGCCTAATATTCTAGGGAGATTACAGGAAGATCAATGTATTCACCACCAATCTGTACCCACAGAAAAACAAATTCATTACCTGTATCAAATGAAGTAAAGCCACCTCCAAAGGATGGGAACCCACTGAAAGCAGAGAAAAAGGAGCCTGTGCCCCGGCTTCTACTTCCACGGGGGGCCCTCCGATTCCCAAAGAAGTCTTCAAATGGGTCTTCTAGAAACAAACAGAAGCAGTACCGTGAGAATCCTTTCCAAGGAGAGGAGAAACGGGGGAGTCCAGCCCACCCAGCACTGCAGTGTGACTACTGAAGTCTCCACCCATCTCGATGGAGCTCCTTCCACCTGTGTTTACCATTAACAAATGCTAGGCAGGACAAAGGCAGAATGCATCGCCAGACTCCTGAGACCGCACCTGCACCTATGGACTCAGCCAGACACAAGCAGCAGATGGCGAGGCTCATCATAGCCCTTGGTCCAGCACACTGGACCAGGCACGGCCCTGCCACAACTGCAGGGCAATGGTCGCCCAAGGGGAGACAGACAGCCACACACAGCCACACACACAGCCACACACACACACACGCGCGCGCGCGCGTCGTGCTAGCACATCTGGGCGGAGAACACACAGCACATAGGAAAAGCAAAGAGCTGCAAGATCCAGCCTCGGGGCCAGAAATCCTTTCACACAGTCTGGGAACATTGATGCTTCTAGACAATGTTTAAAAGATCAGTCAGTCAAATATGAACAACAGATGTTAACTGGCAGGCATACAATTCTGACTCGAGTAGGCACCATGTTATGACAGCAAGTGGGAAACCGCTCCTGAAAACAAAAAATCAGCACTGACTTTGAAGGCCACGTCTGCACTACATACACACAACACTGTCCTTTAGAGAAGAGCAGCACTGATGATCTGTCTTCCTTTGCTGTGGTTCCCAACAAGCACTTCACTGAAAACATCAATATACTCACGCGTACATACGACTTCTCATCTGAACTATAATTACATTCCTTTTTTTGTGTATGAGGCAAGAACCCACTTAGTCGTTCAGGATGGTCCCAAACTCACTACGTAACTTAGGCTGGCACTCCTCCTGCCTCAGCCTTCTGGTGGTGCTGGTATTACAGGTGTGTGACACTGCCCCCAACTATTATGTGCAAACAGGGATCAAACCTTGAGCCGTGTACATGCTAGGCCAGCACTGGTGGCGTACGCCTATAAACCCAGCTGGGACACCTCAAAATACAGCTCAACGTGAAGACCCTGGATTCAACCTCAGGTTCCAAGACAGGGGAGCACGGAATTAAGATGGGGCACTGACTGGTACACGCCTTTAATCCCAGGCACAGAAATGCTGAATCAGGAGCATCACAAGCGTCATCCCACTTAGGCAACTCCGTGAGACCATGTCAAAAATCAAATGACGGCACAGGCCTCTCATTCCATCACTGCAGAAAGTTTAGGCAGAAGAACTGCTAAGTCTGAACCCAGCTTGGAAAATTTAGTGACTACACAAGACCCTGTCTCAAAATCAAAAATAAAATGGGCTGGGAATGTAGCTCAGTGTGAAGGTCCTGAGTTTGATCCCCACCAATGAAGTAAATTAAAAGACAAGACAAAGAAGCAGAGGCCAGAGCAGGAGCTCAGAAGCAGAGCCTGGCACGTGGGCGAGGTCCAGGGCGAACCGCCTGGTGAGCAGACCACACTATCCAGGTCCAACAGGGGACAGAAGCTAAGCCCAGCAACACTGGCAGCTTCCCCAGGGGCCACAAGGACTTGTGCGTTTCAAATACGACCACACAATTTACTTAGCACGGAGCTTTCACAACAAACACTTGCGGGGGCAGGGGCGTGCGTGCGTGCGTGCGTGTGTGTGTGTGTGATTCACCCTTTACCTAAAAAAGCAACTGGAACTAAAGTAATTAAAATTTACTATGCAATTCTTCTCCTGTCCTCCCCGAAGAAGCGACCATCTAGGCCCACATGCACAGTCAGCCCTGCGCTTTGCCCACACGGTAAAATACTAGCCCAGCTGTTTTTCTGCTCACTCTTCATGCCTGTAATCGCAGCACTTTGGAGGCTGAGGCAGGAGGACTGCCTTGAGTTCAAGGCCAGCCTGGGCTACATGGTTAGCTCAGGACCAGCCTGCACCAGAGTGAGATGCCGCTTCAAAACAAACAAAAAGTTACTTTAATAATGTTTTAGAAATACTTTAGCAAAGCATTCCAACATGACCCACTGCGCTAAAAGGACTTGCTCTTTCACTAGGCCAGCTACAGCAAAGAAGCCTGTAGGGGTGTCGATGCAGACACAGAAAGGACTCATGAATGTCTGTGCACACTCGCGGTGCCCCACCCAGGGTCTCTGTCTTTTGCCCAGAGTGACCAGATGGTGGGCTATCAAGGACCTGGCCCCTGGGGGAAGGGTTGGGGTACTGCAGCTGTCTCCAGCCAGGGATCTTGATCCAGGGAGGTGGAATCGGGACCTACAAGCACCTCTCCCGAGTACAGGCTGAGCAGCGTACACAAGCCCAAGCTGAAGGTAAGCAAGACCATGGTTAACTTCATGTGCCAGCCTGACTAGGCCATGAGATGCCCACAGAGCTGTTCACTCACACACAGTTCTGGGAGTTTCCAGGTGAGATGAGTCAGAAGTCCTAGTCACAATGACTGCCCTAAATTCAAACTCAGGCAAAGGCCTGAGAGAAGCAGAGACTAAATCACAGCCCACGCTACTGTGGGCCAAGAGAGCACAGCAGACACAGTCTCCTGGCCGTGGGTCCCTAAGGCATTGGCCCCAAAAACTTTCTGACACCGAGGACCTGTTCAGTTGAAGAACATTACCTCAACAATAAGGGTGGAGACAGAACTACATACACAGTAAGCTGACGGGGGACTGGAAGAAACGCACAGCAGTTCAAGCACTTGCTCAGCATGCAAGGCCATGAATTTGATTCACCAGCACCACATCACGATGACTGTGGTGGTGAACACCTGTAATCCCAGCATTAAGGAGGTTGCAGTGCTGCAGGGGCGGGGCCACCCAGGAATTCACACCTCGCCAGTTTATTTTGCCTCAGTTTGCCCCTGGTGCTGGGCATGGGGCTACAGGGTCGAACCTTTGCCATGCTGGATATAGGAAACGTTTGGTCATACTGCCTTTTACGGTCCTATTCCTCCCTTCTGGAAGGGAAGTGTTAATCCTGTGCCACTGTACACTGGAAGGGCTCAACTCTTTTTGGTTTTCAGATAAGCTCAGCTGACAGTCTGCCTTGAGGAGACTCTGGACTTGGACTTTTCTTTTAAACTGGGCTGCAACTGTTAAAACTCTGGGAACTCTTGGAAAAGGACTAAAATGCCTTTTGCCTAAGGAAGTAAATATGAGTCTCTTGGAGGCCAGGGGTGGAATATGGTGGTGTGGATCTCGACTGTCCCCCAAAAGCCTCATGTTGCTATGGATACTGTGTAGTGTTGGGGTGTGGGGCCTGGCTGGTTCCGCCCTTCCTCGCACTCTCTCTGTCCAATATGCTGCGAGGAACGAGCCCCAACCCAGCTCCAGGCCTGCTATGTGATTCCACCATTTTCCAGCTGCCCACCCATCAATTTCTGTGTCAGGTATTGAGTCACAGCAACGAAAAGTTAACTAAGGCACTTAGCGAATACAAAGCCTTGAGTTCAATTCCCCAGCACCACATCAAGCTAGGTGTGGTGGCGCACACTTGTAATCCCAGAACTCAGGAGGCTGAGGCAGGAGGATCGCTGTGAGTCCAAGGACAGCCTGGGCTTCATAGTGAGTTCAGGACCAGCCTGGGCTACGGAGTGAGACCCTTCCTCAAAAAACACACAAAAAAACAATAGTTGTTGAAAGGTGGCTTCACCCGGCCTAGCACGGCATCAAAACCATGAGAAAGTGCTGTGCTGTAGATGGGCTGTGCCATGAAACAAGAGACCCAGGCAGGCAGGTCCTTCAACAGTTTATTTAAGGCAGCAGCAGCAGCGGCCCTGGCTCTGGCCCACCCAGGTCTTCCTCACTCAGTAGTGACTCCTCCTCCCAGCTGGGCTCCTCCGTGTCCCAGGGGCTGTCCCAGGGGCTGTCCCAGGGGCTGGCCACCTCCTCACTGGACACAGGCTCCAGCTCCTCGCTGGAGAGCTCGCCCTGGCCCCCGCTGTGGCCTCTGCTTGGCTCCTCTTCACTAAGGATGTCCAGCTCCTCGCTGGACACCACCTCCAGCTCCTTGCTGTCCTCGCTGGCAGTGTCTGCTCCCGTCTCAGAACAGGACTGCTCTAACTCTTCACTAGCTTCCACGTCCTCGAGCCCTAGGGAGTGAAACAGTGGGCTCACTACCTTCCAAAGAGCGCCCAGACCGCAGGACCTACGCTGCACACACACTGGGCGCACCTCTCCCTGGTCCTCCCTGCAGCCCCGGCTGCCTTCAGGGGGAAGTAGGCTCAGGGCTAAAACCAAAAGCCTCTCTGGAAATGGCTTCAGCTTTGCAAAGAGTAAATACATACATACACGTATGTGTGTGTGTCTGTCTGTCTGTCTGTCTGTGTGACCCTGAGTTGTAACCAGACAATTCTCCCCAAATAATAATTCCAGGGGAGCTGATGGTCTAACGGCTCAAAGTTACTGCTTCTGAAGCTTTTGTCTCAGAACACCAGGACACCAGGAGTGAAGCCCTGTCATCATAAATGATAAGGATCGTTCTAATCTGGATCAGCTCACTTCCACGTCTTTGTCCAATTACAATTTTGGGAAGAGCACATCTGTGTGAGCTTCTGGTATTAAGGAATGTGAAGCTGCCTCCCTCGCCCACTCTGATGGAGCCTCCTGCAAAGTTCTCTGCTCCTTGTTCCAGAGTCCATATTAACTCCCAGGAATCCCAGGACACACCCCAAAACTTAGAGGCTTTGTATTCCACAGGGATGCTGTGTTCTATGACAGGCGTCTTGCTGAGGTTCCCAGTCTCCCCAAGCAGATGGGACTACTGACACGTGAACCACGTCCAACCTGGAGCCACACCCACTATCCACAACACATACCACCAGCAGGCTGCACAGTCATCTCGTACACGCAGCAGTCATGGAGCTCCTGCTCCCATGAGTAAATCCTTACAGGCTGAAAATGGAAGTCCCCTAGAACACCTACAAGAATGGAGTGAAGAGGCACGCTGGGCATGGTGGGGGCGGGAAAGGGAGGGGAGGGGCTTACTCATTTCTATGGGATCGTACACTCTAGACCTTCCTAGAAAGAACTGCTAAATGAAACTCATTTCTAATGAGAACTGGCATGTCAAAGTTTTTCCCCAAAGAAAATAAAAGCTGGCTATAAATTCCAGTCATTAGGGAATCTTTTCCCTTTATACTGCTTTTTGGATCATATGAGATAAAACATATTTGAGGGATCTGGCCTCTTAGACGTAGAGACCGGCCTGTTCTTCATGGCTTCAAGCTGAGGCCTGGAGTGCTGACAGACTGCCTCCAAGACACCATCCTGGACACCACCCAGACCAAAAACCAACCACTGTGAAGTCGGCTGAAGACATAACGCGATGTAAGAGTGTGTCACATTCAACACATAAAACCTCAGTCAGGAGACTTGCTCAGCTACAGAAAAGGCCACCCAGCTCCACGACCCAATATGCTCCCCAACCTGGCCTGGGTTGTCCCAAGTGGATGACCACTGCAACGAATTCACTGTTGTCCCCCAGGGTAGGGGGTTCATCAGAGCCAAGCCACACCTAAATGAACAACAGAGAAATCTCAATATGCACTTGGCAACAAAAGAACGACAGCCCTGCCTGAGGGTGTGGCCTTTCCATGGGGCACCAAGGGCTCCACCAGGCAGAAGTAAGAGTCAATCCTTTTTCCCATGGCATGTGCCCCCCCCCAACACACATGAGACCAAAAGGTGTGCAGCTGGCTCCCTGAGCCTCAGAAACCAAGAGCAAATCCTAACAGCACACAGCCCACGTGAGTACGTGGTGTGCCACCAACATCCAGGACACACGGAGAAGCAACTACCAGGCCCCAAGATGGATAGACGGGAATCCAGAAAACCCAAATTCCCTCAGTCCACTGCCTGGACAAGAGCTGCCTTGCCAAGCTCTCCTCCAACGCGCTGGGCTGCCTGGCTTGCAACACCCTGCCTTCACCCACCCAACCAAAGAAAGAAAAGGCATGCAGATGATGTCTCAGCAGCATCCAGGACACAATCGTTTCCCCAAGAAGAGTCCATGTGCCATGTGTGCCATGTGTGGTGGCCTGAGTGGAAACGGGATGCAACCCAGCAAAGGGCGGCTCAGCACAAGCGGGCCCGGGCTCCTCCCCAGCACGCAGGAGACCGAGGCTCCACCACCCACACCTTCAGGCCAAGCCGGACAGTGAAGCACAGGTCAGAGGCGTACTCAGTCAAGACAACGCACACACTGAAACCTCCATTACCTTAATACCCACACTAAGAATTCAGAAGAGTCTTCCAAAAGAAACGCTGAAAAAGTCTGAATGCTCCTATGCTGCTTAAACTCAAAGACACAAACAAGACATAAAGCAAACTATAAAGAGCATTCCTCACTGCTCCCCAGACACTCTACTCACAACCATAGCCACACCCACACCAAGGGTACTTACCGAAGAAGTCAAATGAGAACGGGTCCCGTCCACCAAAAAATTCCCTGAAGACATCGTCTGGGTTTCGGAATGTGAATCCAAACTCGAAAGGACCGTCAAAATGACTTCCACCTACACAAACACAACACAATTAGTTCGGCACTCTGGTCTCCAGCAAGCAATTTGCTTGTACATTACAGAGCAAGTGGTTTAAACAGAACCCATACCTCGGTTCCCAACGTGGACTAGTTATCATCTGTGCCTAGAGCTGACCAGACTCGGACCTCAACGAAGGAGGTCTCTGGTCACTTCTATCCCTCCCTAGGCTCCAGGATATGCTTGGTACAGGCTGACCCAGAAGCCTTATGGGAAGCAGAGCACTTCCAGATACTCCTCCCGGTGCAATCTGGCCACAGGGGAAGTGCAGCAGCGACACTCCCCTCCAAGGCTCACCATGACATGCACATGCTGGCTTTTAGCAGTCTCGTTCTTCTGACCCTAAGAGCATTATTACTAGATACGAGCACAGGCTCACAAAAACATAGACCAGTGAGGTTACCTATGATGTTGTACCTGGAATAGGGGTGTGTTTATACTTTCTAATCCAACAAAAGATTTGTCTGCGTGTTTTTGTTTTGAGGCAGTGGCTCACTGCAGTCCAGGCTGGTCCTGAATTTACTATGTAGTTCAGGCTGGACTCTTAACTCACAGATGCCCCTGCCTCAACATCCTGAGTGCTGGGATTATAGGCATGCACCACTAAGCCTGGCTTATGCGGTGCTGGTGAATCAAACTGAGGGCCTCATAGTTGCTAGACAAGCACCCTAGCCAATCTGCTCCTCTCCGGCTCTGCCATTTCTATTTTCAGATAAGCTCTCAATAAGTTTCCTAGGCTGACCTGGAACTCAGGACCCTCTAGCTTAACACACGATTTTTATTATTGTGGGGAGGGGAGTACAAAATTACTAGGGACTAAACGCAGGGCCTTCAAACTGAGCCACATCTCCAGTGTTTTTAAACCTTTTTTACTCTCAAATAGGCTCTCACTAAGTCAATAAATTGCTTGAGCTGGACTCAAATTTATAATCCTCCAGCCTCAGCCTCCCAGAGTCCTGGGATTATAGGCACATGCCATGCCAGGCTTTTCAACAGATTATTTTTTTAAACCTTGTCAATTTCTCCTACCTCTATCCAATTCAACAAACATTTTACACTGTATCTGTTATCTGCCACAATGTGGACTCTTATGAAAAGCCTCAGTAATTTACAATTCTAAAACAATTCAACAGATTCAGGATTTGTCAAGACCTTTGTCTCCAGAGAAAAAATGCACTTACATACCTCCTCCTCCACCATTTAATCCTTCTTTGCCGTATTTGTCATAGATGTCCCGTTTCTTAGCTTTAAATTCGAAAAAAAAAAAAACATTAGGAATAAGTTTTTTCAATGCCTCAAAATCCAGTCAGTAGATTCTTCCCAAGTCACAAAGCAAGTTTCAACTTCTCACACGCCCCAAAGATGACGTGAGCTGCCCGCACTTTCAAAGTAAAGGAGCAGGAGGGGAGCCTCCTCCAGAAAGGCAGCTCAGGAGACTTTCAAATACTATCACTTTCATAAGTAACAAATATTAAATATTTGTTCTTCTGACAGATTATTCATTTCACTCTACTGCTTGGACATATATACACATTAGAAGATCACATACCAGGTAGCCTACCACCAAGTCCAGTGAGGAGAAGGTAGGTGTCCCAGCTTCGGTATAAGAGAGGGAGACAGGGAAGAGTGTGGGGGTGCGGGGGAAGAGGCTGCTCACATTACCAGTGGAGGTAGCCATGAGGCAGCCTGCTGGCCTTCATCAACAGAGCACAGGGCTCTGGTATGCCAGAACTCTCACTGGTGGCCCTCTAGGAAAAACCTCATTCAGACAAAGTTAATAGGCTTAGAACCAGCCAGTTTTAGGTAAACAGAGCCCTAGTACCAACAGTAATACTACCTTTGATGATAACTTCAGCTATTAAGAACAGACGATGCTTAACAGTATATATTAAAAAAAAACCATTCTCCTCCAAAAACTAGCACGCCCTCCCACAAGATCACAAACTTCTCTGTGAGATACAAAGCACCAGGAGAGGTATGAACCTCGCTTGTGTTGGTAGGTTACGAAGCCCCAAGGTCTGGGAGCATGGAGTCAGTGCACTGTTCCTGAGTCCTCATACCCCTCAAGCCCCAAGGCCTACCAGTAATGTTAAGATCACTGTAGAAAGTTTCCAGGATCATCATTTACATGTTTGCTGGTGTAACCAGTCACAAGAGAGGCAATGTCAGAGACCCTAGAGTCACAAAAGGCTCACCATAAAATTAACGCAGTAACGTACAGAGGCTAAGTGCTTACATTCTTCCACATGCCAGGGGTCGACAACCAGCCCACTTCTTGCAGCCAACACCTCTGCTCTGACTCAACCAGGCTAGCCAGGCTCACCAGCACCACAGTAAAGCACACAGCAGCACCTCCCCAGCGCGGACCCTGCTCCCTACCATCACACAGGCCTGCCTTCCCCATGAAGTCTTTTCCACACACCAAGCCAATGCACGAGACTTGGGGTGGGATGGATATCCAACACCTAAAACTTGGACAGGATACACACAGACAGGTGCTTCAACGTTTGTATCTGAGCTATCTTTGATTCCCTTCTTCCTTAAAATGAAGCCCTCTCACCAAGTAGCAACCCCGTCCCATTCATTAATGAGGTATGGCTCCAGGAAGGGCAGTGGGGATGAAAGAGGCCAGAGCTACAAGACACAGCTAGGGGCTGGAGGAATGGCTCAGCAGTTAAAACACTCGCCTAGCAAGCGCTAAGTACCCTAGTTCGATTCCCCAGCACCACATAAACTGGGTGTGGTGGCGCGCGCCTGTAATCCCAGCACTCAGGAGGCTGAGACGGAAGGATTGCCGTGAGTCCTAGGCCAGCCTGGGCTCTGAAGTGAGTTCAGGACCAGCCTGGACCACAGAGTGAGACCCTGTCTCAAAAAAAAAATAAAATAAATGACACAGCTAGGGCAGCAGCAAGGACAGCAGAAGCTGCGTGCTACCAGACACACCCACAGCTTAGCCATGCTGGCCTCACTCCCCAGGAGTGGAGGAACGGCACTGCAGTTGAAACACTAACCATGGAAGCACAAGGCTCTGAGTTGATCCCCCAGCAACACAGAATGCTGGGTGTCGTGGTGCACACCTGTAACCTCTGCGCTCAGGAGGCTGAGGCACAAGGACTGCCATGAGTACAAGGCCAGCCTGGGCTACATAGTGACTTCAGGATCAGCCTGGACTACAGAGTGAGACCATCTCAAAAAACAAAAACAAAAAACACAAAACAGCTGTTCTCAGCGGCCCCAGCACCAGCCACAAGCACCGCAGTATGTCAAAGTCACTACAATCCTGAGGACTCCATTGCTGGCCCCACAGTCCTGGTTTACCCACTCAAAGGCCCTACCAGTTCATTTTCACTTACCATCTGATAATACCTCATAGGCCTCAGCTACTTGTTTGAATTTTCTTTCTGCTTCTTCTTTATTCTCAGGGTTTTTATCTGGATGCCACTTTAGTGCCAGCTTCCGGTATCTTGAAAATGCAAGAAGTATAAATCACGTTAAAGTCCAGAAACCAAATGGGCTGTTAATCACTAACAACGTTCAACAAAAAAGTAACTTCGGAGCTAGCATTTGCAAAGATAACTCTAGTTTGAGGTGCAGGACTCCCCTTTCCTGAGATCTAATCTACACACTAATACCTCACATCTCCATTAGGAACACACTGGAGGACGCAAAACTTCTCAACACTGACTCATGATGACACAGTGTAGAAAACAGTCTGGCTCCCTGAGCAGGAGTCAACATGGCCTGCCTTATCTGCGTTGTGCCTGGCAGATCGGTGTAGTAGAGGAGGGCTACCTGCCACAGTGCAGACCAAAACGCCACAATCTTTCAGACTGTTGCTTATTCTCGAAGCAGGCTGAAGGAATAGCTCAGTGGTGAAAGCGCTTGCCTAGCACAAGGCCAGAGTTCGATTCCCCAGCATCACATAAAGCTGGGCATAGTGGCACCCGCCTATAAGCCTGTAATCCTAGTCCTCAGGCAGCTGAGGCAGGACTTCCATGAGTCCAAGGCCATTCTGGGCTCCACAGTGAGCTCAGGACCAGCCTGGACTACACAGCAAGACCCTGTCCCACAAAATAAAAAACTACCGATTGTGGAGATTGGGTTGTAGCTCATTCCTAACTCATTTGTCTACCAAGTACTGGGCCTTGATTTGTCCCTCGTGCCCAAAGGAGGGGCTGCACTTCCACACAAGGAGCAAAGCCACTAAAAGCGCTGGGGCACTGGCCTGGCAGAGCACAGTGACAGTCCCCAGAGGCTGAGGCAGGAGACTGTAAAGTGAAGACCAGCCTACACAACTTAATGATACTGTGTCTCAAAGTAAAAATAAATACAAAGGGCTACAAACAGGGCTCAGTAGTACTTCACCCCCAGTTCCAACCTATACTGCAAAATAAATAAAGGGCAAGTGGCATTCAACGAGAGAGGGAATGCAGTCCCTAAAATCTAAAACTAGACTAGGAACCTCCTGTGAAAATCAAGTAATATACAAGAATCCAAGACTAAGTTCAACCATGTGTCCCTGGGTCAAAGGACACTAATTTCTTCAACCAAGGTGTACAAGCTGAAAGTGTAGTTCAGTCACAGAGACTTGCCTACCGAGGACAAGGCCTGGGTCTGAACCCCAGTCCAGCTCCACGGGAAAAACCAAACCAAACCACAACGCTACACAGAGTTGAAAGGAGCAAGGGTAACAGCAGCCACTTCAGACTCAGACATGCAGCGCACACCATGCACTGCCGTGCCAGGACACCAGGGGCTCAAAGAGAGGAAGGGGCACCAAGAGAGAGGAATGAGGAGGGTCGGTAAATTCACAACACACTGGTGATCACTGGCACCCCAAGACTACTACCATCAGCAGAAAGAGTGACGCTACGAGTCACCTGAAGAGTCACTATTTACCAATGATCCTTAACAAGTGCTTTTAAAGGGAACAGCCTTTTCTGAGTTCACACTTTTAAATCATCCTGGAGTCACTGTTTTCTCTACACACAGAGAGAGCTATGTACTTTGCTCCTCTAGCAAAAATGAAGGTATGTCATTCTTTCAGTAAATACAAACATTCTAATCTTCAGATTTAAGAATTGTCCTCTCTGGGCTACAGGAATAGCACAGTAGCTAGCAAGCACAAGGCCCTGTGTTCAATTCCCTTGCACCATATAAGCCAGGTATGGTGGTGCATGCCTGAAATCCCAGCTCTGGAGAGGCTGACTGCTGTATGCTCAAGGAAGCCTGGACTATAAAGCAACACCCTGACTCAAAAAAAGCATCTTTTCCCAAGACTGCTAAAAGAACAATTCAGACCTAAGCCCTAAGCACCTGCCCAGGTCTCAGATGGGATGGGACAGGCCCTCCTTGCACACCACACACTATGCTTAAGGTGCCAGGGTGTCCTGGCACCTCCCTAGTGAGCTGTCCCTACTGGGTCCTTGGCTGGGACCAGAGATGGGCACAGTCAATGGACAACTGCACCCTACCCAGCACAACAGGGATCCCACCTCGGCTTTCCTTTTTATTTCGAGTATGTATGTATGTGCACATGTGCCTACCTGTTATTATGAACGGAGCCCAAGATCTTCACAGAGACCTATATATCCCAAGCCCAGTTTTATTTCTGATTTGACCCAGTATCTTGCTGAACTACAGAGGCTGAACGCAGCTGCGATCCTCCTGCCTCAGCATCTGAGCGCTGGGATTAGCCTGTGCCACCAGGCGTGAGAACTGGGTTGGCTCACTGTTAACCTATGCAGGAAAGGCTTTTTTTTTTTTTCTGGAGACAGTTTATAGCCCAGCCTGATCCTAAACTCAGTATGGAGCCGTGTCTGGCTTCAAAACACACAGCAATCCTCCTGCCTCAGCCTCTGAGAGCTGGGATTAGCCTGTGCCACCAGGCGTGAGAACTGGGTTGGCTCAGTGTTAACCTATGCAAGAAAGGCCTTTTTTTTTTTTTGAGACAGTTTATAGCCCAGCCTGATCCTAAACTCAGTATGGAGCCATGTCTAGCTTCAAAACACACAGCGATCCTCCTGCCTCAGCCTCCAGAATGCTGGGATTACAGGCCTCTGCCACTGCCCAGTTTATATGGTGCTGAGGAACTGAACCCAACACCAAGCACTTGAACCGCCGAGATATTCTTCCAGCCCCAAGAAACTTGTTTAAACCTAAGATGGTTTTCTTCTGTCTTAAAGCAGGGCTAAGAGGTGAACTCAGGGTAACATGCATGCTAAGCACGTGCCTTCTCTACAACTGAGCTACATTTCTAATTCGATTTAAGCTCAGGGGTTTTTGTTTGTTTTTTTCCACACGGGGTTTTTATTCTAGGCAGGTCCTAAACTTAATAATGTAACAGCCCAGGCTGGCCTTGCACTCATGGTAATCCTCCTACCTCAGCTTCCAGAGGGCTGGGATTAGAGGTGTGTCCCACCACACCAGGTTTACGTGGTGCTCAAGAATCAATTTCAGGCCCCTGCACTTGCTGGGCAAGCACTCTAATTGCTGTGCTATTCCTCCCAGGCCTAATTAAGCATTTTAAAACAAGTTTTTCAGTCAGCACAGTGGCATACACCTATGAACCCAGCTCCTCAGAAGGCTGAGGTATGACAATCACAATGTTCTGGCTATTCTAGACAGCTTAGTAAGATCCTGCCTCAAAGTAGGAAAAAAAAAAAAGAAAAAAAGAAAAAAGACTAAGGCTATAGGTTGATGGGAGGCTCTGGGTTCAATCTCTAGCATTAAAAAAAAAAACTACTCTATTAGGTATAGACCTCATTACATACTAACAATTTTAAAAAGTGACTTCAATTACTCTAGGCTTATTCCTACATAAAAACAGATGAAAAAGGGAGCTGCAGGAATGGCTCAGCCGTTAAAGTGCTTGCTGAGCAAGCACTAAGTCAAGCGCTAAGTACGACAGTTCAATTCCCCAGCACCACATAAGCCAGGCGTGGTGACGCAGACCCGTAATCCCAGCACTCCAATTCCTGAGTCTAAGGCCTGCCTGGACTCCACATTAAGGGCAGGACCAGCCTGGGCTACAGAAAAAACAACGAAAAAGGCAGGGAACAGAGATCAGTGCAAAAGTCTTAGGTTTAAACACGTTTCTTGGGGCTGGAAGAATATCTCGGCGGTTCAAGTGCTTGGTGCTGGGATCAATTCCTCAGCACCATATAAACTGGGCAGTGGCAGAGGCCTGTAATCCCAGCACTCTGGAGGCTGTGTGTTTTGAGGCCAGACATGGCTCCATACTGAGTTTAGGATCAGGCTGAGCTATAAACTGTCTCCAAAAAAAGGGGGCCTTTCTTGCACAGGTTAACACTGAGCCAACCCAGTTCTCAGGTGCCTACACAGATGAATTAACTGAATGGCAATTCCTGCCCCTCAATGAAGAAGTGAAGTCCATCACTCCTGGTAAGAGTGTCCTGCCAAGCCTGTTCCAACCCATATAAAAAGCCCCTAAGGCTCCTAGCGATTTCAAATTCTTTGAAATTTTCTGAATTATCTCAAGCTGGTAAGGAGCCCAGGTCTCCAAGTCGGGCACAGCAATAGGGAAGAAGTGGCTGAGCCTGACTGGCAAGGTAGGAGGCAGACTAGGCCCAAGTCTTGCAAATACATTCATTACTTCCTAAAATTAAAAAGAATGAGGCTGGAGGCATAGCTTAACAGTAATACACTTGCCTCACAAGCACAAAACCCTGGGTTCTACTCCCAGCACCACATAAACTGGGCACGGTGGTACATGTGCATAACCCCAGCAATTGGGAGTTTGAGGTAGCAGGTAAATCCAGGATCAGCCTGACTACAGAGAAAGGCTGTCTCGTAAATAAATAAATAAAAAAGGCGCGCGGGGGGGGGGGGGGGGGCCTCAATGGTCAAATTGCTTGCCTAGCAAGTTCCGATTCCCCAGCACCACATAAGCCAGGCATGGTGGTGCACACCTATAATTTCAGCACTCAGGAGGCTGAGACAGGAGGACTCCCCTGAGTCCAAGGTCAGATTGGGCTGCAGAGCGAGACCATGTCTCAACCTATCAATCAGTCAATTAATGGAGATTAATCCAGGGTTGGGATATCTCAGAGGTTAGAGCATTTGCCCAGCATATGCAAGGTCCTAGGTTCACCCCCCCTAGCATCACATAAAAGCATGGGACTGCAGGAATAGCTCAGCAGTTAAACACTTGCCCAGCAAGCTCAAGGCCCTAGGTTCAATTCCCTAGCACCATATAAACTGGGCACAGAGGCACATGCCTGCAATCCCAGCACTTAGGAGGCTGAGGCAGGAGGACTGCCATGAGTTGTAAGCCAACCTGGGCTACACAGTGAAATCATGTCGTGAAAATTAATTAAGTCATCTACATGGCAGTCTATAACGATACATTAAGGTGGATACTAAATGTATTAAGGTGAGACACTTTAAGACTTGGCAGCAGCCCAGTGGTACAGCACTTGCAGAGCGGGTGCTGTCCTGAACTCAGTCCCCGGCACAGAACGGAGAGGGAGGAGGGCAACGAAGAGGGTCGGGAAGAGGGCAGGCTGTGCGGCCCAGGCACGCAGCTCGGCCATTTCAGAAATAGAGTTACTTACGCCTTTTTGATATCCTCGGGTGAGGCATGTCTCTGCACGCCTAGAACTTCATAGTAATCCACCATGTTTTAACAGGCTGCTGGAACAAGTCCTGCAATTAAAAATTTTGAGGTCAGTGACAAGGCTGGGTTGGTCCCAGAGGTGAGTTAAATGGGCAGCAGGAGGAGGTTCCCCTCGGCACACCCTGGGCACACCCTGGGCACACCCTGGGCACACCCTGGGCTGACAGTCCGCCTGTTGGCTGCTTCCAAGGCCAGTGCCTGGGGACCCTTAGAGACGGGAAAAGCTCTGAAATGGCCTAATAATAGCCTCAGCTGGATAAACAAACAGGTGACTGAGCTGCGGTAGATGAGGACCATCTGACTAGTATTTCCTAGACCTGACCAAGCCTGATCAGAGCCATGCATAGGGTCACTCAGCATTCCTGGAAAAGGGAAACATCCCAAATGACACAAGGTGTGACCTTACCAACAGGCTTTACCCATCCCAACACTCTGTCCAAACCTGCCCCACCCTATCCTGAGCTGCCCTCCCTGTGCCTGCAGAGAAATTTGTAAGTTTGACCAAAGTCATTTTGTTAAAGCAGGGACAAAGAAATAATGCCAAGGCTAACCTCAGAAGCAGAGTGCTGGCCCAGGTAAAAAGAAAAAATAAAAATTTAAAAAACCGTACCAAAAGGTCAGGCCATACAACAGTACAAAAGAACTCAACCCTAGAGAACAGCCTTCTATCAAGCCACTCTGTCCAAACTAAAGCTGGGCTCTCGGCAGCCCTGAAAGCAGTTTTTAAAGTTTCAGAGATAATACTATGGTTGTGAGCAAATAGACACATGCCCTTCCTAAGACTCACGGTACTGAGCATGAACCGCATCAAGGCTGGATGGAGGGAGCCCTGAATGTGTGTCACCCCATTTCTCAGAACAAGCTGTACAGACAGGAAGGGGCCCTGCTCTGCGGACAGAGGGTGCTTGGGATTCAAGGTCCTGGCTCCTCCCCAAGAACTAACAGCAATGAGAACATGGGTTCTATTTAGTCCTTCCTGACTAGAGGGAGGGAGCAACTGATACAGGAGACGACAAGCAGACATGCGTGACTCAGCAAGTGCATGCGCGCATCTGCTTGGGCAACCACTGGGCAGGTGGCTGGGGATGAGGCGGGACTTGCTTTTCAGGCCCAGGAAATCAACAGCTGCACTCACAGGATAAGAGGTGAACTGTAGCTTCTCCAGGGCTTTCAGAAGCAACCACTGCGCTCAGAGAGGGAAGGAAAGGAGATTTGCGTCCACATGCAGTATCTGTAAAACCAACCTAGAGACTTAAGATCTATCTACTTCTACCAAAATTTAGTATCCCAACATCCGAGGCCGCAAGATTCCAGCTGCAGACCATCCTGCAAAGATGAGCACAGAAACTCTAACCACAAGGAAAAGCAGCTCGGACACCAGAAAAGTGTGTGGCCCCCAAGAACAGATCTCAGCAAGATCCCTCAGGGAACAATGGATCAGAGCACTTAGAAAAGAAGGGAGAGAAGCTGAAGAAGCGGAGGCCAGGGACCTGGCTCAAGGCAGAGTGACTGCCTGAGGCCACAGGTTCAGAACCAGCACTCAAACAAGAATGAAAGGAATAAAAGACAGACACAGAAAGAAAAGAAAAAGAAACGGCGTAGTGACACTCAGAAAATGAAATAGGCAGACCCCCAAAACCAAACTTAGCCTGGGCCACACACCAAAGTCAATTTTTAAAAAACCCTAAAGGGCTAAGGAACACAGCTTAGTCGTCGTAACGTGCTTAGCTTCCAAGCACAAGGCCCTGTGTTCAAAGTCCCAGTACCGCAAAAGCTGGCGTGGTAGGCCGAGACAGAAAGATCAACTGCCATGTACTCAGCATCAGTCCGGGCTACGCAATGAGTTCAAAACCAGCCTGTACTGCACAGCAAGACTCTGTCTCAAAAAAATAAAACAGCTGAGACAGGAGAATTGTCATGAGTCCAAGGCCAGCCTGGGCTCCATAGTGAGCTCAGGACCAGGCTGGGCTATAGAGCAAGACCCTGCTTCATAAATAAATAAGTAAATAGGCTGGCGATGAGCTCACTGTATGAGCCTTGAGTTCAATTCCTGGTCCAGAAAAGAAAAACCCACAAACTGTAAGATTAATCACATTTAACAAGCTTGATTAAATGAACGTGAAAGCCCAGCAACCAGTACTAGAAAACACATGCTGAAAGAGCCCACGCACGAATGGTGAAGCACCTGCCACCCAGCTTATGGAGGATTGATCAAACAATGGGGCAGTCAGGCACATCAGAAGCCACAATGAAAAAATTCATTTGAAAGCAGGGGAAGTCATTTCAAACAAGGCAAGGGCAGAATTTCAGACCCTGAAGACAAGGCTGAGGAAACTAATGCCATAATCAGGCATGACAACAAAATTACGAGTGAGCCAAGTAGCTAGATACAACAACTGATGGATGACTCGTAGAATCAACCTCACTGAACTGTAGGTGCTGAAAACAGAGCAGAAGACAGCACAAAAGATACAAAGAATTTATTCAATGAAATCACAGCAGAAAACTTCCTGAATTGGAAAAAAAATTGATGGGCTGGAGGAACAGCTCAGCGGTTACAGCACTGGCCTGGCAAGCTCATGGCTCTGTGCTCAATTCCCCAGCACCACATACACTGGGCATGGTGGTACATGCCTGTAATCTCAGGAGGCTGAGGCAACATTACTTTGAGTCCAAAGTCAGTGTGGGCTACGTGGTGAGTTCAGGACTAGCCTGGACTACAGTGAGAACCTGTCTCCAATTTAAAAAGAAAAAAAATTTCTGCAAGAGGCACGTTTCACCCACAAAGAAGGAAGCATACTGCAGGTCACAGGATGAAGATTACTACTACATGCTACTGGAGCCCAACAGGCAGGAGTCGCTGCACCAGTCTCCAGTACTTCAGACTTTCAACCAGGGCGCATCAAAGGAGACAAAGAAGGGCTCCACAAATGCTGGTCAGAAGACTCCGTCAAGAAGAGCTCAGAATCATCAACGCATACACCCAGTGTAAATGGACCCAATTACACAAAGCAGACGCTACTGGACAGGGTGACCTAATAGGCCCCAGTACAATTATCACCACACACCTCAATACTCCACTCTCACAAATAAGACTGGTCAGACAAAAAGTCAACGTAGTGGGCTGGAGAAACAAGCCAGCATTTAAAGCACGTGCCTAGCAAGCTCGAGGCCCTGGGTTCCAGGGTCACATAAGCTGAGTGTGGCGGCACATGCCAGTAATCCCGGCTATTGTGGCCAGCCTGAACTATACACCTACACAGTGAGTTCAGGATCAGCCTGGACTGAGAATGAGAGTGACACCCTGTTTCAAAGGAAAAGAAAAAAAAAAAAAAAAGAAACATCAGAGCTAAATCACACCGTGGAAGAAATGTACTTAACAAATACCTAGATTATTCTACTCAACATCAACAGAATACACCTTTTTCTCAGCAACACATGGGAGTTTTTCTAAATAGATCATATCCTTAGACATAAATACATGCTTAAATAAATTCAAAAGGATTGACATCATTTCCTGCTTATCTTCAGATATCAGTGCAATGAAACTAAAAATCAAAATAAACTACAGAAACTAAGAAATCACACCACAATCTGTGGAGCACAATGAAAGTAGTTATGATAAATTTACAGGTATGAATGCTCATACAAAAAAACAGTACCTCAAGTAAACAATCCAATGACGTATCTCAAAATCCCAGCAAAACAAAAATAAATCAAAAGCAGCAGAAGGAAGAAAATTTTAAGAATCAGAGAAGAGATGAATGAAGTTGAAACGAAAATACAAAAGATCAATGAATCAGGGTCTGGAGGAATGGCACAGCAGTTAGAGCACTGCGTGCAAGGCCCTGGGTTCGATTCCCCAGCACCACATAAGCTGCAAGTGTGACGCACGCCTGTAATCCCAGCACTCAGGAGGCTGAGACTGGAAGACTGCAGTGAGTCCAAGGCCAGCCTGAGGCTCACATTGAGTTCAGGACCAGCCTGGGCTTATAAAGCAAGACCCTGTCCCCCACCCCCACCAAAAAAATACACAAAAAAATCTATAGCATCCCTCTATGGCAGCAATGAAAACAGGAAGACACCAGGAAAATCAATCCCATTCACTGTCACCTCAAAAAAAAAAATAAATAAATAAATAAATAAACTTAGGAACTAACCTAACTAAGCAAGTGAAAGATCTCTATACTGAAAACTGCAGTCCTTTGAAAAAAGGAACCAGAGAATTTTAGAAAATGGAAAGATAGCCCCTGTTCCTGGACAGGCAAAACAAAACCAACCTTAGGAGAAGGGCCACACTACCTAAACCAATACACAGTTTCAATGCAATCCCAGTCCAGGTACCAACAGGGGCTGGAGGGATGGCACAGCAGGTAAAGCTCTGGCCTTGCAAGCAAGCACCAAGACGGAGTTCGACTCCCCAGCGCCACGCAGAGCTGGGGATTGTGGTGAACGCCTGCAATCCCAGCACTCCAGAGGCAAAGGAAGAAGGAAGGAAGAAAGCCGGCTGGCTCACCTCTCACTCTGCAAAATCATCAAGGAAAAAAAAAAAAAAAAACAGTACATGAGCTGAGTGAGCACAGGGCACAAGCGTGTAATCTCAGCACTTCCAGCATTCAAGCCCAGCCTGGGGGATTACATGACATAGTAAACTGTCTCAGTTTTTTTAAAAAAGAGCTGAGAATGCCGCTCTCTGCCAAGGCCCTGCATTCAATCCAAAGGTGTATCAACTACTTAAATTCCAATGACTGACAATATGAATCTAGATCGAAATATGCAAGAAGTCAGGCAAGAACAGACTGCCAAGAGCTGGCATCTGGAACACAGTGTGCATTTCTCTTAAACCCATTTCTAGGATACTGAATATTTTAAAATTATACCCAACTGGCTGAGTTTTTCATTTCTTCCTTTGTGGTACTTGGGATGAAACCCCGAGACCTCATGCTGAGCTACACCCCTGGTCCACTTTAATCTTTGATTTTTGACACAAGGTCTTCCTAAATTGACCAGACTGGGCTCAAACTCACCATCCGTCCTGTCTCAGCCTCTCACAGTGCTGGGAACGGGCCTGTGCCACCAGGCTGGGATAATTTTATTTTCTTGTCACTAGGGTTACCAGATATACAAAGACACAAAGACCAACAATATGGGGGAGGGGTGCATAACCCACTGGTTAAAGTGCCAAACTCAAGGCCCTGACCTCAACTGTCCCGCACCACGTGAAAATTAGCTGGGGGAGATGGCGCATGTCTGTAATCCAAGAACTCTGAGAGGCTGAGGCAAAGATGATCACAGATTTCAGGCCATCTTGGGCAATTTAGCAACACCCTGTCTCAAATAAATAATAAAAAGGGGCTGGAAATGTAGCTCAGGACAAAGGCTCTGTGTTTAATCCCTACTACTACTACTACAAAAAAAAAAAAAGAAAGAAAGAAAAGAAAGCTAAGCCAGGAGAAGGCAAGGAAGGCTGTCACCACAAAGGACCAGAAAAATTATTTTAGCAGCAGTACCAACTCCGGGACCCAGGAACCCAGCAGACACCAGAGAGGACAGGCTAACAGAAGGCAGAAGGGACCTCCCATCCGAGCCAGACCTATTGCCTGTGGGGAGCCTCAGGGGGCCTCTATGGTGAGACCCATCACTGGGTGGCACTGTCTGGCATGTGTCCGGCAGGTCTGTCGCACCTGGCACTGTGGGCAGGAAAAGCAGAGATCAGAACCCGGGTTGCTGCTGGGCCACGCCTGCCACCCGTGCACGCAGCAGTGACTCAGTCACAGGCACACCCCAAGGAGCCTGGGTCCCACAGGACAGCACTGGGGATGCAGGGTCAGCAATGGCAACAAGGCACCCTCCAGCTAGGCCCGTTTCTTAGAAAGACGTCAATGTGATCAGTGAGGTGACTTACATGCTTGTGGTCACGACTTTTTACTCCTGGTAGCCCCTTCCCTCCCCCGTAGCCCCTGGCCTCGCCTCCCCTCCCCCACCCACAATTCCCTCAGTGGGTCAGAGACACAAGCCTCCACCCTGGGCCTTTCCTTCCCTGCTGGGCCGCAGGAGAAACCCAGGGAATGGAGCAAAAGGTCAAGACTTCTCCCCAGCCTCTCCCATCACCCACACAGGAGGCCCACTGAAAACCCAATTTTGTCCTCTAACTACAGCTTCAGACACAGCCACTGGTGTTCAGCAGGCAACCCAAAGAGAACACGACTGAAACCTAACTCTTGCTTCTCCCTCCCCACTCCAAAAGACTGCCGCTTCCCAGTGAGCTCTCCCCCAGTGCAAGCCCAGCCGGCCTGGCCCACCAAGTCTACACCAAGCCAAGTTTCTGTAGCACCCTAGCTGGAAGGAAGGCTCTTCTGTGGTCTCCTGCCCTGACTCTCTACGGAGGAAGCTACACCAAAGACGGAAGCTCAGGACTGCAGATTCCACCAGACACACAGCCAGTGAGAGTGCTCTTGACCAAGCCAGCCTCACAAGACAATGACAGTGGGGGGTGGGGGGGTGTCACACAAGTGTGACCAAGCCCAGCCTGGGTAACTTAACAAGACCCTGTCTGAAAAATCAAAAGCATAAAGTGAGCTGAGGAATGCAGCTGACTGTGAAGGCCTTGGGTTTATTTCCTAGTACTAGAATAAGCAAGCGAGCTCAATAGGTAAGGAGGTTCAATCCCAGGAGTGAAGGGCAGCGCCAGGAACGGGCAAGGAGGGGAGTAAGTAGGCGGGTGCACACAGAGCAGATCAAGCACCTCCGGGTCAGCACAGGTCAGGGACAGCACTCCCTCACTAGGGAACTATAGGGACACAGCCACACCCAGCATAGCCAAGTCACTGTCATCGTGTTGAATAAACACTGGAGGTTAGTGTCCAACCGCTCACCACAAACGCGCTTCACGACTACAGCAAAGCCTGCCAGTGACTGTTTGGTTTGAGTCTCTCTTCAATACCACCTCTCAGGTCACCTGTCTAAACAAGGGAAGGACATGGGAGGTGGGGAGAACAGGAATACGAGGCTTCAATTATCTTTGTGCAGAAAAAGGTGACCCCCTCCACATGCAGGTAGAAAAAGCACAGGTGAAGTTATGATGTCTAACGATTTTAAATCCCTAAATCCCAAGACTCTCCTCCTGCCTTTTCCTACTGGCAGGATGCACAAGGTTCCCAGTAAGATCTAAGGTATTGATTCAGGGTCAAGTCAGGCACTGTGGTGTGACCTTTATCCCTCTCCTCCTCCTCTTTGTCTAGTACCTGGCCAAGTAAAAGCATATGAAATCAAAATACGGCCATTTTCATCTGAAAACCGTGCTACTGATGCCTTTAGGTGGTGCTAACAAAAGCCATGACAAAGGGTCTGTCAGGCTCACTTACCTGAGGTGATGCATCTGCTACTTATCTCTGCCTTTCTTATCCAAAACCCATAGCAGGAAGGCCCCCAGCAAGAAATCGAGGCCTAGGATCAACCAACTGGCCACTGCAGGTGCTAGGGCTAGTCAAACCTATCTCAGTTGAAAGGTCCTGTCTGTAATTTACCTACCCAACTACTACTATCCCCAAAGGCAGCCCTAGGGACTTCCACCAGCACCCTGGGCTTCACGTCCAGCAACTATTTACACTCTTCCCTCTTCCCAGCCTCCTACAGAAATGGACCTGCCAGGTCCCTTCACTCAGAGAAGTCCAATCTGGGAGGTCCTTGCTCAGATTCCAACCCTGAGGCTCCAGAACAGCCAGGGGGCTCACAGCACTCCTGAGCTCAACCACCAGCTCAGGCAGCAGGCACCTCCCACTGCCTGAGTAATACGCTAGGCTACACCCCGGCCCCAGGAACCTGAAGACACAGCTATGCCTCCACAGGATTCTCTACGAGCAAGTGAGCAGCTTTTTTATTCATTGTTTTTGATACTGTCACATTTTGTTACATCTCTATCCTTCTGCATCCTTAATTCTGAAATGGAGTCTGGGTAAGGTGTCCAGACCAGGCTCAAAGTGGCGGCAACCTTCTTGCCTCAGCCTCCTACAGTGCTGGAATCACAGGTGTGAACCACCACACCCAGCTTGGGCAGTGGAGCAAATTCACAGCTTGGTTAGTTATGTTCTCCTATTGTTCCAAAAACCCAAACCTTCCAGATATGAAAACAATGATGTAATTCTAACTTTACTCATACAAACTTACTATCTTCCCCCTTTATTGACATGTTTAAGTGCAAAATTTAAAGTTTACATTGATCTTGGGCATTTTGTGCACATGCGTATCATGGCCAAGTTGCAAATCCATCCCCTCTCTTCTTTCAGTCCTCCCCCCACCAGTCCCCCTACAAACTTACTATTCATAGCAAGTACTGTGCCTGCTAACTTTCAAGACAATGAAAGCCACCAACCTTACCGAGACAGGCAGGTGAACCAGCAGACAAATCCTACACACTGAGGACAAGCATGAAGTGTGAGGGGCACGGACAGCTTAAGAGCACACTAACAAAGACAGGAATGGTGGCACACACACATGTAAGTGCCAGCACCCTAGAAGCAGGAAGATCACTAATTCAAGCCTACCCCTGGAAACTAAGCAACTCTGTAAGACCGTGTCTCAAATCTCACAAAGTTTAAACAAAAATGGCTGAGGATTTATCTCAGTTCCAAGGTTGTGGGTTCCATCCCCAGAACCTCCAAAGTAACAAAACAATAAAAAATCTTAGAAGCCTTTCCCCCTAATAGGGATAAGAGCCGAAGGCCTGCAAGCTGGGGCTACATCCCCAGCCAATTTTATTTATTTATTTACTTATTTATTTATTTTGTTATGAGACAGGGTTTCATTAACTAAACTGTCCAAACTGGGCTCAAACCTGTGACCCTCTTGCCTCGCTTTCTCGGAGTGGTGGCCACATAACCAGGTTTAAAAAAAAAAAAACAGCCTCTTTATAATATAATCGACATGATCAGGCTGGAGGTATAGCTCCATCACGTGGATTACAGCAAGCACAAGGCCCTGGATTCAATTCCCCTGCTCCACACAAATTGGATGTGGTGGCCTGTGGCTGTAATCCCAACACAGAGCAGCTGAGTTCCAGGCTAGGTCAGGCTACAGCAACTAGGCTACAGACTAAGGAACAGTATCAAAAACAAAATAGGCGTCTCCTTCACAGGATCACTGTGAAGGGAAACAGTGGGGCCACTCAAAGGCACAGGAAGCTGAAGACAGTGCTGGCGGTGGAGCGCTCACCCAGCTGTGCACCAGATCCTGTGCACCACCTCTAGCGACCTACTCCCCAAAACACGGCACAGTGCTGACTTTCTAACAGTTCAGGCTAATTATCACCCTGCTAAGGAGAAGAGGGCCAGGCAGTGATTCCTGTGAGCATCAGGATAGGTGCACACCTCACAACCGTCCTAGAAGCATCGGGCTACAGGTGCACAGGCCCAAAGATCCAGCCTACCTGAATTGGAGGTGGAGCCCAGCAACCGCGGTTGCGGCTGCGGCTGCGCTGTGGACAGCCCAGCCCGACTCTCCAGATGCCCTCAGACAGGCTGAGCAGCACTTCCCACCTCAAAGCCACCTTTTCAGCTTACAACAGGTGCCAAAACAAACACAACACAAACCAGGAAACAAGACTATAGTCAAAGAACTGGGGAAAAATAGCACAGCAGCTAAAGTGCTGGTCTAGCAAGCACAGGGCCCTAGGTTCAATTCCCCAGCACCACATAAAGGCTGGGCACTGTGGGACATCCCTGTAAATCCTAGCACTGGGGAGGCTTAGGCAAGAGGACTGCCTGAGTCGAAGGCTAGCCTGGGGCTACACTGTGATTTCAGGACCAGTCTGAGACACACAGCGAGTCCCTACCTCAGATTAGATAGATAGATAGATACATAGATAGACAGGCAGGCAGGCAGGCAGGCAGGCAGGCAGGCAGGCAGGCAGGCAGGCAGGCAGGCAGGCAGGCAGGCAGGCAGGCAGACAGGCAGGCTCGCTCCAATCAAAAAATGAGAATCTGAAAAAAATCAGACTCTAAAAGTGAGGTACCGCCTAATCCCAATAAGGATGGCTGGTATTAGAAACTCAAAAAAATACGCCAGTGAGCTACAGGGGGAAAGGAGCCCATCTACCTGCACCACTGGTGGGACTGTAAAGTGATACAACCACTATGAAAGGCAGTATGGAAAGTTATGAAAATAGATAATACCCGATTTGACCCAGCTCTGCCTCTTCCGGGAATCTCTCCAAAGAGTTAAAGTCGTGTAATACAAGAGTGATACCTGCATGTCCATGCTTATAACAGCTCAATTTATAATGAATGGCCAAATCGGCGCTGGAGGAATGGCTCAGCGGTTAAAGCACTTCCCTACAAAGTGTTTAGGTAAATCTAAGTACCTGAGTTCGATTCCCCAGCATCATATAAGCTAAACGTGGTAGCATAGGCCTGTAATCCCAGCACTCGGGAGGCTGAGGCAGGAGGACTGCCGTGAGTCCAAGGCCAGCCTGGGCTCCACAGGGAGTTCTGGACCAGCCTGGACTGCAGAGCGAGACCCTGTCTCAATAACAGTAATTAACAATGGCCAAATCCTGGAAGAATCCAGTATGTCCAACAAAAGATAACTGGAGAAAGATCTGGCATATTTACACAATGGAGTACTACTCTGACACACATGAGACATTTGCAGGAAAATTGATGCATCTTGAGACCCTTATGCTTGGTAAAATGAATTAAGACACAGAAGGTTTAAATACCATACAGTTCCTCTTTTCTCTGTAGCCCAGGCTGGTCCTGAACTCACATGGAGCCCAGGCTGGCCTTGGAATCACCGCAATCCTCTTGCCTCAGCCTTCCAAGTGCTGGGATTACAGGTGTGCACCGCCAGACTCGGCTTACTCAGGTACTTAGCGCTTGCCTCGTTAACCCGCTGAGCCACTCACTTTGCCAGTCCTATCATATGGTTTCTAACGAGAAAATTAAACCACAAAAAGACAGATGGAAGAAGTAAAAAGACTGGAGAGAGAAAAGGGTACGAGGACAGGAAAGGGGTGTTGAGAGCGTGAGAAGGGGAAAAGGATACGCAACTAATAAATTAGAAGTTAAAAACAGGCCTACAGTCGCCAGCATTCTGGAGGCTTAGCAGAAGGACCCACAGCTCAAGGCCAACTGAGGATACACAGGAAGATCCAGAAACAAAACACAGCCAGGGATACACAGTACCACATGCCTGAAATCCCCTGCACTCTGGGAGGCTGAGCAGGTGGATCACAAGTTTGAGTCAAGCCTTGGCAACTCACCAAGACCTTATGTCAAAGGCTACAGTCAACAGCTCAGTGGTTAAAGGGCTTGCCTAACATGTGCAAGGTCAATTCCCCAGCACTTCATAAAAATTATTAGCCAGGCACGGTGCCACATGCCCATAATCCCAGCACTCAGGAGGCTGGGACAGGGATTCCCTGAGGCCAGCCTGGCCTATACAGTGAGTTCAGAACCAGCATGGACTACAGAGTGAGACCTTTTATCAAAAGCAAAAACGGGGGCTGGAGGAATGGCACAGCGGTTAATGAAGGCCTCTAATCCCAGCACTCAGGAGACTGAGGCAGGATGACTGCCACAAGTCCAAGGCCAGCCTGGGTTCCATAGTGAGTTCAGAACCAGCCTGGGCTACAGTGCTAGACTCTGTCTCAAAAAAAAAAAAAAAAAAAAACTAAAACAAAGACCCTATCTCAACACTCTCACTCTCTCCCTCCCCCCCCCCCATTAATTAAAAGTTATAGGAGTAGGGGCTGGAGGAATGGCTCAGTGATTAAAAGCACTCACTTAGCAAGCACTAAGTTCCAGAGTTCAATTCCCCAGCACCACAACAACCGGGGAGAGGGGTGGTTGCCCACATGCCTGTAATCCCAGCACTAGGGAGGCTGATACAGGACTTCAGGGCCAGTCTGGGCTGCAGAGACCCGGTATGCAAAAAAAGAAGAAAAAATACAGGGATTAAACTGGGCATGGTGTAGTGCAAGCCACTAAAGCCAGCATTCAGAATCAGAAGGCTGAGGAAGGAGAGAGATTTCCCAGAGTTGAAGCCAGGCTGGACTCCAGAGACAGAGGAAGAAGGGGAGGAGGAATAAAGGTAGATCCAGAAACAACACCTTAGATCTCATCAGGAAGACTGTGCACCCCGCCACATGCAAAGGCAGGAAAAGGATTTAGAAATCTCTATCCACCATACTTAAGGTGTGTTTCCTTTACCTGTGTAGCTAAAAAGAAGAGGAAAGGCCATCTATTTTTGCAAAAAGACGACGGCCAGCTCTGGTTTCTGTCCCCACACCTCCCATGCCCATGCCTTGTTTGGACAGGTGGCCTCCTGTGAGTCTCTCACAATTACAAGGAGAACAGCAAGGGGAGAGCAACTGGAGGTGTAATCCAGTGTGAAGGACTTGCCTGACTTGCAAGTGGCCCGGAGAACGCGGAGGAGGCTGGAGGGGCCAGCAGACGGCTTTCTGCTGCCAGACTGTGAGGCCTGCACAACCAATTCACACTGCAGAAGCCCTTAAATGGTTTAGGAATTACACAAGGAGAGTTAGAAAAACACTATTTACAGGCTAGGCTCTCCACTCTCATAATGAAAGAATGTTAAGTCCCATGGGAAAGAAGACACTGTGGCACACAGGAAGGTTTCTGATTTTAAATCCTGACTTCTTACTTGGAAAAAAAGTATTTCAGTGAAACAATCCCCCTTTAGGCCTTACCAGCCCTGTACTCGATCGAGACCCAGAGAAATTAAGTTACCCAGGGTCTCTGGACATAAACCAAGGTATCCAGGCAGAGGCCAACACTCAGCAACAAACCCTCCAGAAAGGAACCTGCCCTCCCACGCAGCTGGAGCCTCGCTGTGAGGTCTGTGCTAATAGACACTCCGGGCCTCTGGAAGAGGAGAGGGTGAGCTAGCAGGATCGCTATTAGTTCGAAATCAGCCTGGGCTACACTGTGATTTCTGAACCACAGTGAAACACAGAGCAAGACTCTGTCTCCAAAACAAACTTTTAAAAAATTGAATAAATAAAACACTTGGGATCAATAGCAGAGCTCTCACTCAGCCTTGGGGTCTGTCCTCACTACTGAAAGATGAGTCAATGGATACTAGCTTTGCATGCGGTACTAGGGGCTAACAGTCCGGAACTTCTTCACGGAGCTACCATCAACAGCCCTTTGCATCCTGAGGTCTTACTAAAGCAATGGACTGCCCGACCTGGCCTAGAACTTGAGATCTTCCTGCCTCAGCCTCCAAGAGTGATGGGAGCTAGGGCAAACCACCCTCTGGGGCAGGTAGTCTGACGCCTGTTCCATTCTACACGGTGAAGCCTCTTTTTCTTTCTTTCGAGGGATGGTCTTACTCTGTAGTCCAGTCTGGTTCTGAGCTTACTATGTAGCCCAGGCTAGCCTCAAACTCACAGAAATCCTGCCTCAGCTTCCAATGCTGGGATTGCAGGTGTGCACCACCACATCCAGCTTATGTGGCGCTGAGGAATCGAACACAGGACCTTGTGCTTGCCAGGTGTCTTAGTTACTTGTTCACTTGTTCACTACTGTGACTCAATACCTGACATCCAGAAATTGAGGGGAGGAGAGGTTGATCTTAGCTCAGTTTCAGAAGGTCACAGTCCATTCAGGGGCGGCCGGCAAGGAGTGGAAGTACATGGCAGCGGCCGAGGTGGAGGCAGCTGCTCAGGACATCACACACAGGAAGCCAGGCCAAGTCGAGATGAGTTGAGATTAGTTAAGCCTCTCAAAGATGGCTTATATATCTTGCCAGGAAGTAGCTTATATATCTTGCCAGGTCTCCTCCCAGTGACCAGCCCCTCCTGAATCCACGTGGAGAAGGTGTGCTAAATCCCCACCACACACCGACAATCCAATTTACACGCTGACAGTCCACCCCTCCAGGCTAGACTAAAATCCACCAACAGCACATGGCTCCACTGACAATCCATGACATCCAAATACATGAGACTTTTGGGGGACACTGCAGGGCCAAACCACAATACCAGGTAAGTGCTTCGACAGCCATGCTATTCCTTCTGCCCTTCACTTTGCTTTTTCTGACGGAACTAGGTACATTCAGGGTAGCATGGCCATAGATCCTTCTTTTGAGACAACGTCTCATCTGTGCTCCAGGCTGGTCTGCAACTCACTGCGTAGACCAGGCTGACCTCAAACTCATAGCTATCATCCTGCCTTTGCCTCCCACCACCCAACTACAGGGATTACAGGCATTTGCCATCATACCTGGGTAATTTTTATGTGGTGTTGGGAAATCGAACCCAGGGCTTTGCACATGCTAGGCAAGTGCCCTCATCACCGAGCTAAGCCTCCAGCCCTCATCCCTCTTTTTGGGATAGAGTTCCACTAGCTAAGTCCCCAGGCTAGACCCAAACGTGCAGTCCTCGTGCCTCAGTTCCCCAGAGGTGGGATTCTAAGTGTGTGTCCACCATGCCTGGATGTTAAGCTTCTCTTCATGTTCAAGAATCACTTACAGCTTTATTTCCCACAAAGTCCATCTACACCCTTTGCCCATTTTCCCAATATTGTGGCAAAACACTAGCTCTGTTTGGGGGGCGGGGGACAGGGTCTTGCTCTGCAGTCTAGGCAAGCCTCCAACTCATAGCAATCCTGCTTCAGCCTCCCCAAATGCTGGAGTTACTGGGACCAGCACACCCAAATAATTTTCATGTGGTGCTGGGGAATTGAACCTGGGGTCTTGAACATGCCAGGCAAGCACTGTGGCCAGTAAGCAATATCCCCAGTACTCCCCGCTTCACTGACCTTCATTAATCTTTTTTTCCCCCATCAAATTGGGAAAAGGCTTACTGAGATCAAATAAGGTCAAGCCTCGGCCTGTCTTCCAACACCCATTCACCATGAGGATGCCCATGGGGTGCTCCACATGGCTAGAGCTGAGAGGTACCTGAAGGCGCCATGGCAGGCCTTCTGAGAGGTTATGCCGGCATGCAGCCAGGGCTTCCAGGTGGTGCAACCTAAACTCAGAAAAGGAAAAATGTGGGCAGTGGTAAGTTTCTGCAGGCACAGAGAAGGGCAGCATGGAGAGTGGCAATCCCAGGGTACACGGGGAACACCAAGGGACTACCTGTGCAGCTCCAAAGATGCCACAGCACACAAGACGGGCAGCCTGCCAGGGGCCTGAGTTTCCGACTAGCCACCTCACATGAACACAGTACTACTGAAATGCTGCACATCAGATATATGCTATGTACGTAACAGGGAACAAGTTTATTCTATGTGAATTAGAACTACCCACCAGGAAAAGGTTGCATCCCAAGAAAGCAAGCAGATACTCAACCACCATAAAACCTGTAGTTTAAAAGGCCTGGGCTGAGAGAATGGCACAGCAGTTAAAGCACTTGCCTACCAAGTTCGAAGTCCTGAGTTAAATTCCCCAGCACTACACAAAGCTGGGCATGGTGGCCCATGTCTGTAATCCCAGGACTCCCAGGCTGAGGCAAGAGGACTGCCTTGAGTCGGAAGCTAGCCTGGACTACGTAGTGAGTTCAGGGGATCACAAGAGTAAGCCCAAGCAAAGAAACTTACCAGCTCGGGAAGACGGTCTCAAAATATAAAATAAGGAATGGGGGTACAGCTCAGCAGTTAAAGAGCTTGTCTAGCAAGAGCAAGGCCCAGGGTTCAATTCCCCAGCAACACATATGAAGGACATAGTGGTGCATGCCTGTAATTTCAGCACTTAGGAGGCAAAGGGAGAAGGACTGCTTTTGAGTTCGAGGTCAGCCTGGGCTACAGAGCCACCTCAGGACCAGCCCAGACTGCAGAGTGAAGTCCTATCTCAAAGAATAAACAGAAATAGCAAATGATAAATCTGGAGATATTTCCTACTGATCTTTTCATCATCACATGAATCCCTAAATATAGTTAGGCAGGGAAAGAACTATGAAAACCTAAGAGCCAACTAACCAACATTCCTTATTCCAGGTCTACTAATACATTAATTCTTATCCTTTAGGTCCTAAGATATTCCTAAAAAGAAAGGTTACAACCACAGGAAAAAAAAAAAGTTACATCCTCTATTACTCAAGAGGCCATTTTTTTTCCTTTTTTTCTTTTTTTGAGAGATCTATCCCTAGTCCAGTTTAAAATGTGGCAGTCTGGCCACTCATGTCGAGGGGATCTATTAGACACTTAGTGGGGTGACACCCTTCCTTTTTATTTTTGAAACAGGGTCTCGTTCTTCAATCCCAGGATGATCCTGAACTATTGAGCTCTGGTTGGTCCTGGGCTTGAGGAACTCCTCCCGCCAGTCTCCCTAGTGCTGGGATCGCAGGGGTGCGCCACCAAGCTCAGCTCACATGGTGCCGGGGAACTGAGAACCTGAAGCCATTCTTCTAGCTCCTACTTATCTACTTTGTTAGAATCTCACTCTGTACTAAAGGCTGGTCCTGAATTCACTACATAGCCCAGGCTGGCCTAAAACTTGGTAATCCTCCTGTCTGACTTCTGAGTGCTCAGTATTAAGATTCTAGGCTCAAATCCCACAAAAAGACTGAAGAGGGAGGACAAAGCCCAGCCTGGAGGAACAGCCATTTCAAGAGGGGAATGGCGTTTAGGGGTACAGCACACAGGACAAGGTCTCGGCAATTCCCCAGCATACAAACATAAAAAAGATTAGCCAGTGGCAGCAGAGGCCTGTAACCCCAGCTCTAACTTGGAGGCTGAGGCAGGAGGACTACCAGGGTGTCAAGACCAACATGGACAACAGTGAGCTCAGAACCAGCCGGGACTACTTAGCAAGACCCTGTCTCACTCAGTCAATCAACCAATCAATCAATAAATACTAAAAAGAAGTTTTTTGTTTTTTCTTTTTTTGAGACAGAGTCTTGTTCTGTAGCCCAGGCTGGTCCTGAACTCACTGGTATAGCCCAGGCTGGCCTTGGACTCAGGACAATCCACCTGCCCAAGCGGGATAACCGGCCTTTACTGCCATGCCTAGCTTCATGTGGTGCTGGGGAAATCAACTCAGAGCCTCGGCTGTGCCGGTCTTCCAGCACCACCGAAAAGAATTCTTAAGTGTCAGAAGAAACTAAGGAGGCTGGAGGAACGGCACAGCAGTTAAAGGGCTTGCCGAGCAAGTGCAAGGCCCTGCGTTGATTCCCCAGCACCACAAAAGATGGGTCTGGTGGTGCACGCCAGTAATTCTAGCACTCCGGAGGCTGAGGCAGGAGGACCGCCATGAGTTCAAGGCCAGCCTGGACTATGTAGTCAGTTTAGAACTGGCCTGAACTACAGAATAAGACCCTGCCTCAAAAGCGGGCGTGGGGGCCACTGAAGGAATGGCTTAGCAGTTAAAGCGCTTGCCTAGCAAGTGCTAAGTAAGAGCTAAGTACCTGAGTTCAATTCCCCAGCACCACATAAGCTGGGCAAGGTGGCGCACACCTGAAATCGGCATGAGTCCAAGGGCAGCTTGGGCTCGAGTGAATTCAGGACCAGCCTGGGCTATACAGCGAGACCCTGTCTTCCCCCCCCCCCCCAAAAAAAAAAAAGTGCGAGCAGAACCATTCTTCCACTGACACATGGTTGAACCTGCAGCCTTAGCTTAGCAGTTAATAGCCTTCCCTCCCAAGCTCAAGCCGCTGTGCCCAGTACCACACAGGCCTGCAATCCCAGGAGAAGCTGAGGAGGAGGACTGGTGCGAATTCGAGGCCTGCCTGGTGTCCACAGCGAGTTCAGAACCAACACGGACTAGATGTGATTCTATCACTTTCCCTCAAAAAAGGAAGGTTGGTAAGGAAGTTTTTTGTTCGTTTGTATTCGGTTTTTTTTCCAAGACAGAGTCACTGAGACTCTAAGAGGTCAGGCCACCAAACCTGGCTTTGTGGTGCTGAAAAATGGAACTCAGGGCCTACTGTTTGCTAGGCAAGCACACTAAACAACCACTCTACTATTCCTCTATTGCCAGGGAGAGGGTTGTGAGGTGTCTGCTTCTTTGTATTTGTGGCACTCCGGCGCAGGGCCTTCACAATGAGCTACACACCTAGTCCCATTTTTTATTTTTTGAGGCAGGTGTAATTAAATTGTTAATTTACCCAAGCTGGGCTCATCGAATTTGCTATTCTCCTGCCCTAGGCCTCCCAGACAGCTAGAATTGCAGGCCTGTTTCACCAGCCAAGTTGAAGGTATTTTAATTAACTAATCGACAGCCCTGCCACCCAAAGTCGTAATCACTTTATTGAGAATGGCCAGGGGTAAAGCCCTGAGCTTCAGCAGCACCAGTAACCTGGGTACACCAGTCCACACCTGTAATCCCAGCACTCAGGAGGCTGATATATGTGGACCGCCATGATTTCAAGGCCAGCCTGGACTATACAGTGAGTTCAGGACCAGTTTGGCCTACAAACCAAGACCCTTTCTCAAAAAAGAGGGCTGGAGGTCGAACACATCAGTCAGGGCGCCTGTCTAGCAAGCAAAAGGCCCAGAGTTCAATTCTCCAGCACCATGTCAACCAGTTGTGCTGGCTTGTAATGCCAGCACTTGGGAGGTGAGGCAAGACTGCTATAGTTCCAGGCCAGCCTGGGCTACACAAGTTCAGGAGTAGCACGGACCAGAGTGAGATCCTGTCTTCAAAAGGAGGGGTGGGGGATGGGGAGAGTGTCCAAAAAGCCTGTAATATTCTAGATAAAGTAACAATTTTAAGGGGAAAACTGATTTATGACCAAATGAAGTATAGCACTTGAAATAGATACACGAACTATAAACAAACTGGGACCTCCATGAAATACAACCCTTAGGAATTTGAGCCCTTTCAGCATTTTCCAGAACTCAAAATGTGTCTGCACACCTCAAAAGCTTTTTGAAGCCAGGCCCAGTGGTACAGACTTGTTGGTAGTCTCAATCTCAGCACTCTGGGAGGCTGAAGCAGAAGAACCTTAAGTTCAAGCCTAGCCTGGACAACTTAAGAACCTGTCCCAAGCAATAAAAAGGAACTGGAGATGTAGCTCAGAGCCAAAGCCCCTGGGCTCATGCCCAGTACCACAAAAAAAGAAGAAGAAGAAGCAGCAGCAGCCTGGCCTCGCGACACATGCCTACAAGCCCGGTACTGTGGAGGACTAAGGAAGGAGAGCCTTAAACTCAAGCCCAGCCGAGGCAACTTAAAGACTTCACAGGGGCTGAAGTGGCTCTGTGGCTGAAACTAGGCAAGTACTGGAGTTGACTCCCCCACCACGTAAACCAGGCGTGGTGGCGCACGCCTGTCATCCCAGCACTCAGCAGGCTGAGGCAGGATTGCTGTGAGTCCAAGGCCAGCCTAGGCTCCACAATGAGTTCAGGACCAGCCTGGGCTACAGAGAGAGACCTTGTCTCAAAAAACACCTTGTTTCAAATTAAGGGCGGGCTGAGGACGTAGCTCAGCTCACTACCAAGGGCCTGGGTTCAATTCCCAGTATTCTATCCACCAGACAACTAGCATGTGTCCAGTAGGCCCACTCAGATCCCATCCTACTCACTAATGAATCCGCTACTATCAGCCTTTTACCACTAGATGGCGTACTAGGTAAAATCAAACAATCATTTCCAAGGAAATGGGAAAACAAAAAGGTTAAAACGAAACAAAAAAATTCTGCTCAAACATCAAATACAAAGGCCAAAAATGACTATGGATAACAAGTGGGTATCTGCTTGAAACTGCCCAAAAGAGCCAACAAGGGAAAAGGGTCTCACCACTAAATAATGAGACTGCTTAAGGAGGAAAGCTACTGTAGGCCGTGTAGCTGCAGAAACCTGAGTGGGACACACAGTAACCGACATTAGTAATTCATTGTCTTCCAGGTAGGAAACACCTCACACCGCCCAGAGCGCCTGCAGCCAGAAGCACCACCCATACTGGGGCTTCCAGGAGAAAGTAAATTTTAAAAAGACTGAGGATATAACTCAGTATTACAGCACTTGCACAGCAGGAGGAGGCCCCTGGTTTAAACCCAGTACCCAAGAAATAACCGGAATATTAAGTGGAATTCTGAAGACAGTGCTGAACCGAACTGGGTTTCTAAGACTGTGAACTGAAGCATTTTTTTTTTTTTTTTTTTTTTTGGTCAGTATTACTGTTTGAACCCAAGGGCGTTGTATGTGAGCCACTACACTACCAGTGATCTACATCTCCAGCTCTGGCTTGTTTAGTTTTTGTTTCTTTTTTGAGATGGGCTCACTCAGTAATCCAGGCCAACCCTGAACTCAAAGGCAATCCTCCCGCCTCAGCCTTCTGAACGCTGTGTACGCAGGCTTGCGCCACCACGCCGATCAAATTTTGAAACTCGCAGCACTTGGCGATCCGAATGTTCCCATCTTCGAACATCTCACCCCTCTTGGTTCCACAACCTGTCAAATCAATTCAAAGGCAATCTGCTCCCCAAATTTCTTTCACATATTCCGTAACAGGAGAACAGTCACAACTCATCGGACTAAGTATGTGCGTGAAGAGCAGCCATGTTATCCCAGAACGCAGACATATGCGCGCCTCCTCACACGGGGCAGCCGAGGGCTGCTAGTGGAGGCTGTCACGCGTTCTGGAACAAACCTCCCAAAGAGCAGGGAGTGGGGACGAGGGGGGCGGGACAGGATTCCTTTCAGTCAGCACTAAACCACTCCGGTTAGGAAAAGAAAAAAAAAAAAAAACTGCATCAACTTCGGCAACTACATAATTCGTTTTCGACTCTTCAAACAAATCCGCCCGTTGCCTTAAAAAAAAATACCAAAGCGCTGAAGGCGTACCTCGGTGGTAAGGCGCTTATCGCTTACAGCGTGTGCAACGTCTCGAGTTCAATTCCAACGGGGTGGGGGGGCCAAATACACGGCCAACAAATCCTTTTGGAAATCACCGTTCACACTACCGAGCTGGAAACCACAAAGGGTGCCGGTCCCACAGTGCCCTCCACGCCGGCCCGCAGCCTCCCCGGGATGCGGCAGTGTCCGACTCGGGCCACTGCTTTCCACAACTTAGGCGAGAACCAGCCCAGCCTCTCAAAACTCACCACCGCCAAAAACTTTCCGAGACAACGTGAACTCTGCAGTCTACACTTCCCGTGTGAAGCCAGACTTCGCCGGGGGGACGAGCGTTACGTAAACTTTATATAAGCCACATCAAGGTGGAGTCCTCCAAGGAAACAGTAAACGGCGTTTCTAAGGCGCATCGGCTAGCAAACTTCCCAGCCGTCCCGGAGAGTTCGAGAAACGACCTTGGGCTGCTACCCGCGCCCGGCGGCCGCAAGCCCGGTGCGCGCAAGCGGCTTCGCCCGGCTTACCCAGCCTACTCCGCAGGCTCCGATCAAGACCGGCCTCCGACCACCGCCCAGCGCCGGGAGCCCGCGAGCTCCGACCCAACCGCCGCCGCGGCGGGGGAAGGGCGCGAAGCGAGCCCGGGACCACTGCGGCGGACCCCGGCCCGGCGCAGGTGCAGTGACGACGCCCGACTCCAGGCGGGCAAGAACTACGTGGCCGACGCGACCGAGATCCAACTCCGGCCCGGCCCGCCGCCCGGAGGCCGGACAAGAGTCGGAAGGACACAAGTGCCTGGTCTAGAGAAACGGGCCCCGGCGTCGGCGCCCACCCGGCTCCGGCCCCGGCCCGCCCCGCGTCCGCGACCGGCCTGCCGGCCGGACAGCCCGCGCGCCCACCCCGCCTCCAGGCCCACGTCGGCCGGCGCGACCGCGTCACGGCTCGGGCGGCGCGCGGGGCCCTCGCGACAGCCCCGCCGCTCGCGGCGCTCACCGAGGGCGCGGACGGCCGACGGGGCGAGGAGGAAGGCGGTGCCTGGGCTCCTCGCGGCTCTGGCTCGGTGGCCCCGGTGGTGGCAGCGACGGTTCCTCGCGCTTTCCTTTCTCTCCTTTCTCCAACAACAAACAGGAAGTGCGTCACGCGGCGGCGGCGTGACGACGTCGACTTCCGCCCGGCCCTGACGCCGCGCATGCGCAGCTAGCACAGCCCGCGCGGCGTGCCGCGCTCCGCCCCGCCCCCGCCTTCGGGAAGGTTCTGGGCGGCTTGGGCTAGCGAGGGTCTGGGCGGAAGGGCTGGCTCCGGGACGGCGACGCGAGTGGCCTCTCCCTCAGCCTGGAGGGCCTGCCCGGCGCCTGCGGGGCCCCTCGGTGGTGAACGCAGCCGGCTCTTCTGGGAGTGGTCGCCCGAAGCGTGGCAGCTCCACCCGCCGTGCCCTGAGCTCCTACCGGTAGCTCCTTGAATTCTGGGGGAGAAGGCCGACCCGGCATCCTCCCAACTCGCCGCCCAGCGCGACTCGTCGCTGTGGCCAGCCCCTGCTGGAGGAACTGCCTGTGCCGGCCGCGGCTTCCTCCAAGAGAATGCGGTTACCTGAGCACCACCCCTCGCCTGCCCGCCTGCGACCGCGGTGTGATGTGGCCGCCATTACTGTGGACTAATCAAAATAATTTTAATTTCCTTTCCTTTTTTTGGTGGGGGAGGGGTTGGAGCTCAGAACCTTCGCGCTGAGTTACACCTCGGTCTGTCTTGCGTGTGTGGGAGGCAGGGTCTCGCAGTACTGCCTGGGCTGGGCCTGAACTTCCTCTGAGCCCAGGCTGGCCTCAAAGGCATGACAGTCTTCCTACCTCAGCCTCCTGAGTGATAGGATTACAGGCATGTGCCTCCACGCCAGGTTTACGTGGTGCTAGACAATCGAACTCAAGGCCTTGCTCTAGCCTAGTGTTACAACTTCTACACTGTGCCTCCAGCCCCCAGGCATTTCTGACTTTTTATTTTTCGAAAGGGCTTTGCCAAGTTAATAAATTGCCCAGGCTGGATTTAAGTTTGATCCTCCTGCCTCTGCCTCCCAGAGTGGTAGAATTTATAGGCCCAAGTCCCCAGACCAGCTCCACTAGGAAACTGCCACAGGAGGAGAACCCAGAGGCCACAGTCGCAGGCTGACAGGTGTTCAACGGCCGGTTCTACCTACATCCTGCTCCTCTCCCTACATCCTGCTCCTCTCCCTCAGTGCAGGGGCTGGGAGACTCTCTGCCTTTCAAAGGCAATCACTTCTCTGCTGGGCAGGCCTCCTTAAGTTGTGAATGGCCTTCCTCGGAAGGGACACAGGGTTAGGGTTAGGTAGCTGTCATTTCACAGCCATTGTTTTGGGCTAAGCTCCTGCACTGGGCCTCAACACACCAACTTTAGGAATGGGATTTCTCATGCTACAAAGCCAAGTGGGCAGTGACTTGTGAGCTGACTCCCTGAGGATTTCCCAAGCAGGTCTTTTAAAAGTCCTTGCTCAGGGCTGGAGGAACGGCTCAGCGGTTAAAGCGCTAAGTCAAGCACTAAGTACCCAAGTTCACTTCCCTAGCACTACATGCACCAGGCGCATGCCTCTTATCCCAGGACAAGGGAGGCTGAGGCAGGATTGCCATGAGTCTAAGGCCAGCCTGGGCTCCATAGTGAGTTGAGGACCAGCCTGGGCTACAGAGCAAAACCCTGTCTCAAAACAAAAACAAAAACAAAGGTGGAGGGGGCACTGAGGGCATAGCTTTGTGGTTAGAGCACTTATCCAGCATGTGCAAGGCCCTGAGTTGATTCCTCAGTCTATTCCCCAGGACCATATAAACTTCGCGTGGTGTACACACCTATAATCCCAGTGTGGCAGAGGCAGGAGGATTGCCAAGTGTTCAGGGCCAGTCTGCGCTACACAGTGAGCACAGGAGCAACCTGGACTACAGAGCAAGACTTTGTCTGAAAATAAATAAATAAATAAATAAATAAATTTTTTTTTTTTAAAAAAAAAGGAGGATTGCTTTGTTATCAATTCTAGGTCAGCCTGAGCTATATAGTGAGTTCAGACTGGCCTAGACTAGAGTGAGACCCTGTCTCAAAAACAAACAGGCAGCCCACATTCCTGGGACCCCCTCAATAAAGTGTTCTCATCACACACACACACACACACACACACACACACACACACACACACACACAAAGACAAAAAACAAAAAAAAAAAAAACCCTGTTGACAATAGGCAACAGGTTTCTAGAACTCGTCATCTTCCCAAAGGCCACCTGTACGCCACGTGGACACGAGGCCCCCTCCTACCCTTCGGACCCCGTGTGAATGCACCACTTACACCTGGCAGAGACAGTACACACACCGCCCCAGCACTCCAGGGAGCTGAGGCAGGAGGACCCCCAAGCTCCAGCCCTTGCTGGGGAGAGCATGCACATGGATGGGTGTAAACTACTCAGCACTTGGGGGGAGGGGGGGCTGAGGCAACAGAATCACAAGTTCAAGCCTACCCTGGGCAGCTTCACAACACCCCGCTCAACTAAACAATAAAAAGGGGTGGGGTATCGTGCAAAGCAGAGGCCTGGGGTCGGTCGTCAGTCCCCACCACTGGGCAGCGTACCCCAGGTTAGAGGCCCATGCCTACAGCAAGAGGAAGCTCGGGTTTCCCTGGTACTTTTCCTTGCTTCCTAGTCGGAAGTCTGAACTGCGGAAAATACCAGCAGCCGCGTTACGCCTGGGTGACAGTGAGGTCACACCATTCTCACAGCTCCTCTGCCAAGATGACAGCTGTTTCTTTCCAACAATGGGCTCCTGTCTCCGGCTTGGGCGCTGTGTCAGGATGAACCAACCTGCTGGGTCGGCTGGGGAGCCCGCCGTCCCGGGGCCCTTCCCTGTGTGTGCTCGTGGTTGTGTCAGGCCCCGATTACGTCGGGCCTCTGCGCCGAATTCCTGTCTCCACACGCTTGAAGAATGAGTCGCAGAAGACAGGAGGCAGGTTGTGAGGACCACGCTTCATTGGGAAAATTATAGAAGGGGAAGACAGTTGGAGAACAGCGCTCCGGACAGGGCCCGTGTGGCTCACAGGGGTATTTACAGTGCGGCTGGGTAAGGGGCTGTCCTATGCTAAGCGGCTTGGTTGCTAGGACCTCTACCCTTAAACTGCCACTGAAGCCCCCTTATAAGTACTTCCCCCTTAAAGATCTTTCACTCTATCATTTGTTTTGCTTTTTTTTTTTTTTTTTTTTTTTTTTTTTTTTTTTTTTTTTTTTTTTTTTTTTTTTTTGAGACAGGGTCTCCCTCTGTAGTCCAGGCTGGTCCTGATCTCCCTAAGCAGCCCAGGATGGACTTGGGCTCGACAACTCTCCTGCCTCAGCCTCCCGAGCGCTGGGATTAGAGGCGTAGGCCGCCATGCCTGGTTTATGTGGTGCTGGGGAATCAAACTGGGTACTTGGCACCTGACTTAGCGTCAGGCGCCTTAACCGCTGACCATCCCTCCACCCCCGCTGTACTGTCTTCTAAGTGCTTAATGGTTGCCAGCTACGTAATTCTGAGGAGCGGTCAGCTGCACACTGTTATGAGTTACAGCCAGATGCCTTTTATCCAACCCCACTTTCCATCAGTTTCTCCCCTCCTAGGGGACCCTGTACCCCTCCCTGCCGACAGCCCCACTGTCTCCTCTCACACCTGTCTGGCCCCTCCCTGCAGCCTGGCCGCCTGTAGACCAGTCCCTCCCTGTCCACGGCCAGCGCTCCAGTCCTTGCAGGCACTGCCTGTGGAGTGGGGACAGTCTGCAGATAATGGAGCTCAAACTCGGAACTGGCACAAGCCTGTAATCCCAGCAATCCGGGAGGCTGAGGCAGAGGATCACAAATTTGAGCCCAACCTGGGCAATTTAGCGACACAATGACACTGTCTCAAAATAAAAAATTAAAAGTGGGCTGAGGGACTGGGGACATACCTTCGGCCAAGTGAAAGGCCCTGGGCTTGATTCCCAGCACTCAGGAGGCTGAGGCAGGAGGACTGGCCTGAGGTACAAGCCAGTATGGGCAACTTAACAGCACACACAGGTATCGCATCCCACGAAAGGGAAAGACCCAAAGGAAAGCTAGGGCTGGAAGGGCTCTCCCAAGCTCTGGTGTGAGGGGGCGGGGTGCTGCCCAGGGAGGAGGCTTGTCATGCAAATAGAGGCACGGGTGACCCAGCAACTCCGCCTTGACCTAAGGACAGGATAATTTACCAGAGAGTGTTTTCCCACAAATGCAAATTCCCTGGCAGGAAGGCATCTCGTGGAGGGCCCCACGTCCCTTCCGGAAACCAGCATGGGGCACTTTGTAGCGGAACCTACCACCTGCCAAGCAGGTGCCCACGCCCTCAGGTCAGGGCCCTGTGCTGACTACTGACCAGACCAAAGGATGCCATTTCAGTACAAAGGAGAAAGAATTTCTTCAAATTGAGCTCCAAGAAGATGGGGGGGGGGGGCCTTGTCCCCAAATCACCTTGTCGCCTGTCCAGAGGTATCCGTGGCTTTGCCAGCGAAGGGCTCAGTGGGAAGGGGACTCTGAGGCCTTGGGCAGGTGGCCGGTGGCACCCGTTCCCAGACCTGCCGGGAAGTGACCTGGGCTGTGGCTGCCTGGTGTGTCAACTGCTCCAGGTCTGGGCTAGCGGGTGAAGAGTTGCCTGTTCGTGCCCGGGGCTTGAAGGCAGGAAGCACTGAAAAGTCAACTCTATTTTTGTTTTTAAGAGGACTGCGTGAAAGCGGCCCCAGTATAGTCAAGTTTCCCTGCGTCTGGGGAAATCGCAGGGATCCACACGTCCAGAGTGCAGTGGATGTACCTCACCCTGGGAGAGCCACCTTCATGATCAGGGCATCTCCTCTGCCAGGTTAGGACTGGAGAAGCCAATTCTAATGAAAAAAGTCTCCAAGTTTTCTTTTGTTGGAGTTGGGGAATGGCACAGCGGTTAAAGCACTTGCCTAGCAAGCACCAGGCCCTGTGTTTGATTCCCCAGCACCACGTAAGCTGGGCATGGTGGCGCACACCTGAAATCTCAGCACTTGGGAGGCTGCAGCAAGAGGACTGCTGTGAGTCCAAGGCCAGCCTGGGCTCCACAGCGAGTTCAGAACCAGGTTGTACTACGGAGTGAGACTCTGCCTCCGAAAATATTTCTTTTGCCAAGAGTGGTCCCACTGTCTGGAACACAGGTAGAATGTGGAGAGTAGACTTGATGGCTTTGGTATGAACGGCATGAGGATTACAAAGTGAAAGCAAACCCATATTAAGTGCAATTAAGTAAATTGCTGGAAACTGCCTAAAGCTCTGTATGATACTTGTAAGTTGTGAGCCACCTGCTTGTGGACCCCGTGTGATGAAATCGCTATCTGTAGCCTGCGGACAAAGCCCTTCTCTGATGGATAACGAGAACCCCTGTCCACCTGTGTGTAGATCCTGATGAAATTGCTATCTGTAGCTTGCAGGCATAAAAGTAGTATATAAACCATCCCGGTCCTAAGCTCAGAGTCGAGATAGTAATCAGACTCTGAACTCAAGATATGCGTCTTGCTCCTCGTCCCCTCGCCTCCTGAGTGCGAGATTACACCTTTCTTGCATCCCAAGAGCGAGAGCCCTCCTGGAGAAGGAGTGACGGTCCAGCCGGGCAACTACCTGCGGGTTCTGACCCAGCCATCGACTGGCGAGCCCCGGACAAGCTCATACGCGGGTCGGCTGTGTCGCCCATAGTCAAGAACACGTTGCATGGTAAGCATAAGGGACCCAGGACGGGAATAGTTTTAGGAGGCAGAACAACGCTTGCTTTCCTGCTTAATTAATTCATCAATTTATTATAATCGAATTGATTGTTGTGTGAATAAAGAACACTCCCAGGTAAATCCATCTGCCTCTGTCCTGCCTGTCTCCTCTTATGGAGGGCTCGCGACATCCAGAGAACCATAATCTCAGCTCTCTAGAAGGCTGAGGGAGAAGGGTCACAAACTTAAGCCCAGCCAGGATTACTTGAATAAGTTGTTGAGACCCTGCCTCAAAAATTAAAAATGGACTAAGGCTATTGGTCAGCTTGAAGGCCCATGCTAAATCCCCAATACCACCCAAAAAAAGGGCTTTCTTTTGCCAATTACCAGGCCAGGGTCTGTGTTAATTTATTTGCTGCACCACAGCAAGACAGTAATAAGGGAGAAGCGCCCCTCACTGAGGAGAGACCCGAAGGCCTTTCTTAGATGGCCTCCGAGCATGGGCTCTGCCCCCAGAACCGTCAGTCCCAGGGGGATTGAGTGGGGTTTACAAAGGCAGAACCTACAAAAATGGGAAGGTCTCAAGAACTAAGAGAGAAATGGACACCTGGGTGGAAAGGGGAAGGGGCGCGACCTCAGTGAGTGAACTGAGTTATTCAAGATTAGGCCTTGTGTCTGATTTCCGATAAGAGCCTGGGGGCAGGAGGTCAACAGAGGGTATGTCGCTGGTCAAGTGCAGCTCTCAGGCCGCTAGCTGCCTACACAGGGGGAGTGGCTGGTGATGGCGGGATGGTGGGTGCCAGGCGATGCGCGACTCTGCGAAGCCATCCTGGCTACCTGAACCACAGTGAGCCAGATTTCATCAGGCAGGTTCAGAACAGCTAGGGTGGGTCGAGACGTCCCTAAATGAGGAACACATCCTCACGAGCATTCCTCCCAAGGACAAACTCCCATCAGTTAAGAAAGACCACACCCGCTGGAGGAATGGCTCAGCCCTTAGAAGGCTCGCCTTGCCGGCGCACATCCCAGAGTTTGCCCGCACTGCCAGGCCGAGACAGGACTGCAGCGAGTTCACGTCCACCCTGGGCTCCTTATGAGTTCAGTACCAGCCTGAACTATGGAGTGAGACCCTGCCTAAAAAAAAAAAGTTGGCCCTGGAGGCAGAGCCATGCACACACTTCCTTTCCTGGCTGATAAGCATCTACCACTCTGGGGTAGCGGACAGCTCGAAACCAGAGTCTGCGCTCTGCCAGATGTCTAAGAATGAACACCAGGAACAAAGGGGCAGTGTGGAAATAGACAGTGACTTTGCTAGAAGTGTAGAGAGTGAGGTAGAAGGCGGGACCCCCTGCAGGCAGGAGGAGGGGCGCAAGCATCAATTATTTAGCAGTTACAGGCAACTTTTATAATTTCTGTATGGCTCACGCATACTCATTTTCCTATACAACACCGGCCTTTACTGACGGTGCATATTAGCATAAAACTAGTTCATTGATTTGAGATCAAATTCGAGGGCCCAAGATAAGACCCCAGACCCTGGATCACAGGGTCTACAGTCTCACGACCCACTTTTTCCTTGGCTAGTCCAAGGTGTGCTTTGGGGTTTGTTGTTTGAGACAGGCTCTCGCTCTGTAGCCCAGGTGGGTCCTGGACTCACTTTATAGTGGAGGCCGGCTTTGGACTCGCCACAATCCTTCTGCCTCAGTCTCGTGAGTGCTCAGATTACAGGTGAGCACCACCATGCCCAGTTTTATGTGGTACTGGAGAACTGAACTCAGGGCCTTGTGCTTACAAGGCAGGCGCTTCAACCCCTGTGCCATTCCTCCCACCCTAGCCTGAGCTAGATAGTGCGTTTGGGACCAGCGTGGGCTACTGAGCAAGACCTTGTCTCTAAAAAAAAAAAAAAAAAAAAAAAAAAAAAAAAAAGGACACTCTGAGCTATAGATTCTAAAATTTCTCTTAAAGGTCAACGGTAAAATTAGTCACACGGCAAGATGTAGAGATGTGATTTCTAGGCCTTAAATAAACTCATGAGAAAACTGATTTCTTAGCAAAATGATTTGGAGTATTCCGTGAGTCCACATCAGTTAACAGGTTAGGGTTTGGGTTATCCCAGCACTCCAGAGGCCCAGGCAGAGGACTGCCATGAGTCCAAGGGCAGCCTGGGTGACATAGTTCAGGACCAGCCTGAACTACAGGAGTGAGACCCTGTCTCAAAAATAAACAAAAAATTAAAATAAAAGGGTCCTTGTAAGTAGCAAGAAGAAAAAAAAATAACCTAGTGAGTGGGGAGTTAGTCAAGGCGGGTTTAGAGGCCTCGACTTTCTGATGCACGAATCATAAATCTTGGAAAGGGCCACCTCAGGGGGACACCCTGGTGGCACTCAGCAGGACGGGCAGAGGGCAGGCAGAGGGCGGGCCCAGGAGGCTGCCCTGCAGGCAAAGCCACTCAGAGGAGGAGGCCTAAGGATTCCCGCCTGGTGCCAAAGTGCTGAGTACTCCAGGTCTGAGAAAGCCAGGGTGGGGTGGCCCCTGGGGAGGCCCAGGCCGCGGGAGGTAGGCGCCCCACTGAAGCCCACGGGCCGGCAGGCATCGTGCACCGGCAAACAGGTCTGCAGGGCCGCTGTCACTTTGTGAGTAATAAGGGGACTTTGTGCTCCTGGCACCTTTTTTTTATTTCTTATTCTAACACAGGAGAGATGATTTATTGCACACGGGGTACACTGGGCCACAACTGAGAACAGAACTAGTCCAGAATGGCACGGGTCCCGGGCCAAGGACCTACAGGGATACTTCAGTCACGGGCAAAGTGGGTCTCTCAGAGATGGCGACCAGATGGCGGGGAGGCTCCAGATCCACTGGGACCTCCTAGCCAGCAGCCCGCAGCCCACAGCCCAGCAACCTGTGCCAGATCGCCCACCCCACATCCCGGCTCTGCGCCCCGGCCTCCTTGGGGCACAAGCAGGTCTACCCGGGCCTCTGCCTTGTGTGCCTCAGCCGTTCGCGTGCAGGAAGACGGCGCCAGGGCCCACAGCCAGGGCCCACAGCCAGGGCACCGCCTCTCGGGTTCCCAGCAGGGCGACCTGTGACGAGTCGAGACCTGGAAAGAAGGCAAACTTCAACCGAACTGGGAAGGACCTTACAAAACGTTCCCGGTCGCCACGCATGGCAGCGCACGCCTGTAACCCCAGCATTTGGGAGGCTGAGGCAGGACGACTGCTGTGGGTTCAAGGCCAGCCCCGGCTACACAGTAAGTTTTGCAGTACTCCTGGAAACAAAGACAGCTACAACCCCCACCCTGAATACAAACAGGACACTGAATTTGCATTCCTCAGGAACCTCCCCAGGGGACCCTGATGGCATCTATGTACACAGGCAGGCCGGCCTGACAAAGGTTTTGATTGCATCTTTAGCCAAAATCTTTCAGGAAACTACCTCCATCGTTTCCTAGGTATCCGGTTTGATGCCTGCCTAGTCCTCCCTAACCCGTGTGAGCGACTAAGGGCTGAGATCAGGGGCTGGAGGAAAAGCTCAGTGGTTAATCCAGGCCCTGAGTTCGTTCCCCAGCACCCCATAAACTGAGTGTGGTGGCGCACAACTGTAACCCCAGCACTCGGGAGGGTGAGGCAAGAGGACTGCCTGAGTGTGAGGCCAGTCTGGGCTGTATAGGAGTTCAGGACCAGCCTGGGCTACCGAGCAAGACCTTGTCTCAAAAAAAAAAAAAAAAAAAGAAAAAAAAAAAAGGCTGAAATCTAGATGTAAAAATGGTTCAGCTGAGGCAGCCCACCGAAAGACGGAGACGGGCTGAAAGGAAGCAAATGCCTGGCTGGAGTGGCCTGGACATCCCGCCTGTGCCCGTAACAAGAGCAGTTGTTACATTTGTGAGGTGGCAAGATGGTCTGGTTTCTTCTGGATGGACCTCGGACTCCACAGACCTGGGATGCCCGATACCCTTCTTTCCGGAGGACGCGGCCTGGGGCAACAGGTCCTGCTGGACCCTGTCACGGCTGCAATCCAGGGCCCAAGACAAAGACTTCTAAGAGGCATCAGACCTCTCCCTCCCCAACAGCAGCTACACCCAGTGCCTCTGCAGGTGGGAGGGAAAGTTGAACTCCACGGGAAGCTGCTCCCTGAGGAGCTGAGCAACCAGTCTGCGCTGATGGTAGCCTGCGCACATGCCTGACAGGCCGCAGTGGGCCCTGCTTGAGAATCGCACGGCTGGCTGCAGTAGAACCTGTGTTCTGGTCCAAGCGACTTCCTGTCTCCCTGGCATACCGACCTCCTCGGCCTTCCTGAGTCCCAGCCGTAGCTCAGACAAAGAAAGCTCACAACGCTGGGTGGATTCTCAAGTGAATACAGATGCTATCAGGGTCCCTTGGGGGGTGGTTCCTGATGAACTCAGAGTCAAAACTCAAATAGCACAAGGGTTTAAACTGGTGCTTTAGCGATCCACAGCCAGAAAAGAATGTAGACTGGGTACCTACACAGCTAGGTGCACCAGCTAGGCTAGCTGTAGACGTGGTATTAGCTAATAAAAGGGGAACTGGTGTCATGCTGTGAGGTCAGCACTATAACACCACTACGCAGCCCTGACAGAACCTTATTTATTTATTTATTTATTTATTTATTTATTTATTTATTTATTTATTTATTTTGAGACAGGGTCTTGCTCTGTAGTCCAGGCTGGTCCTGAACTTACTATAGAGCCCAGGCTGGCCTTGGACTCAGGGCAATCAATCCTCCTGCCTCAGCCTCCCCAGTGCTGGGATTACAGGCGTGCGCCATCACACCTGGCTTATGTGGTGCTGGGGAATCAAACTCAGATACTTAGCACTTGACTTAGCGCTTGCTAAGCAAGCACTTTAACTGCTGAGCTATTCCTCCAGCCCTCCAGACAGAACTATTACTGAGACCTGTAGCAATTACTTACTATGGCTAATGAGATGGGTGGAAATTCAGTTTTAGTGGTTCATTCACTGGCTGTTCTCATTTTATTTATTTATTTTGAGGCTGTTTATGCTGTGCTGAGGTATCAAACTCAGGTATTCAGCACCTGACTTAGTGCTTGCTAGGCAAGAGCTTTACCCACTGAGCCGTTCCTCCAGCCCCTTTTGTTTTTTTTTGAGACAGGGTCTCCCTCTATAGTCCAGGCTGGTCCTGAACTCACTATGGAGCCCAGGCTGTCCTTGGATTCATGGCAATCCTCCTGTCTCAGCCTCCCGAGTTTTGGATTACAGGCCTGCACCACCACGCCCAGCTTTATGTGGCGCTGGGAAATCGAACCAATGGCCCTGAGCTTGCAAGGCAAGCACGTTGACCCTGTGCCAGTCCTCCAGCCCCCAGCTCCCAGGTCTAGAAGCTCTCACCTCATTCACAGGCAGCGGTGGAAGCTTACCTGGAGAGCTGCTCTTGGCATAGTGGACAGGACGCCAAGCGAGGGAAGAAGGCAGAGCTAGAACACAGCCTCCCTGGGCCTGTCCCCGTAACCTGCCCCTTCCGGGTCAAGCCCAGTGTCCTGCCCCTTCTAGGTTACACACCCGTAACAAGCCACACACCCACAATCTCCACACATGCCTGCAATCCTCCCTTGACCAGGCCCCACCTCCGGTTCCACAGGTACTCCACAACATTCAAACCCATGAGACTCTTGTGGGAACATTTCAGATCCAAACCATAACATTCTGGCCCTGGTCCCCCACATCCACTTCCTTATGCCAAAGGCACCTGGCCCTTCTCTAAGCATTGCCAAAGTCTTGCCAGTTCCAGCACTGCTAAACGTCCAAGCCCAAAGCCTCCTCTGAGACTCAAGGCAAACCCACTCGTGAGTTGCTGTGAAAATCAAAGAAAAGTTAAACACTTCCAAAATACAACGGTACAGGGCAAACATTCCTATTCCTAAAGGGATGACGAGGGGGGCAGTAAGCACCAGTTCTAACCCAGCGGGGTGAGGTTGAATTCTGTAGTTCTCTGTCTAGCATTTGGGGTAAAGTGTAGCGAGACGGGAGCGTCAGAGAGCCTGGGTGGCCCTGCACCTCTAGCGTTGCCTCTGGCCGCAATCTCCACGGCTTCTCCTTCTGGCTGGCTCTCCTCACCGCCCTGTGGCCCTCCGTAGCCAGCAATCCACATTTCTGGCATCTCCAAATTCCCAGGGTCTCCAGTGCGCCTTAGGCTTCTCCTTTACGACTGCCTGGCCCACAGGCCTTCCCCTGAAATCTGGGGTGTTGTCCTCATGCCCCACAACTCTCGCACTCTAAGCGCCTGTGAAAACAGCGCCACATGGATGACACTGAGGTCTGCACCAACTTGAGCAGCAGTCTGGCCCTCTTGTGCCAGAGCTGCAGCTGCTTCTCAGTGCCTAGATTGCCGAACTCCAGCAAAAATGTCTGTCTTGGCCCCACATGGGGCGCTGGGGTCCCCTTCCCAGAGCTTTTGCATTCTTTAATTGGTAAAGGGTGGGGTCTTGCTGATTCCTGAGACACCCTCAAGGCACTTTCTTATAGTCCCAATCACAAGTACTTAGCCTCTTTTTATTTTATTATTTATTTTTGACAGGGTCTCATTCTGTAGACCAGGTTGGCCTTGGACTTACAATAATCTTCCTGCCTCAGCTTCCTGAGCGCTGGGATTTACAAGTGTGCGCCACCACACCTGGCTTATGTGGTGCCAGGGAATCCAACTCGGGTACTTAGCTCTTGATTCTACCAAAGGTTTTAACCTTTGAGCCATTCCACCAGTCCCCACCCCGACACCATTTTTGCCAGAGCATAGCCTGCGTGGTTTCTGCACCAACGGCCATCAGGAACTTCTTGACCCCATCATTTCCAATCTGCAGTATTCTTAGAGGTACCGTCCTCTGAGCTCCAGTCAGAATCTCCCACCAGGCGTGGCTCATGGCATTCTACGGCTTTGCTAGCTGGCAAAATCTTTCCGCAAACCAGTTCCAAAGGCTTCCAAACCACACAGCCAACGAAAACCTCAGCAACAACCCCACTTCCGTGGCTGCCTGTTTCTTTCTTACTTACTCACTTCTGGACAGAACACCTGACATCCACAACTTCACAGACTCAGAAGGTCACAGTCCGTTCATGGGTGGCCAGCATGCCGGAGGCACAAGTCTGAAGCCTAACTGGTCAGCTGTCGATGGCATGGTGGACGGGAAGCCAAGTGGGGCAGAGGGGGCAGAGCCAGCGTGTGTCCTTCTAAGCCCTGTCCCGGCCACCTGCCCCTATCCAGGTCAGCCCCAGTGTCCTGCTCCTTCCAGGAAACACAACCAGTCACGTGCCACACCCCCTCATCTACCACATGCCTGTAGCCCACCCCACCTGACCAGGCCCCGCCCTCATCTACCACATGCCTGTAGCCCACCCCACCTGACCAGGCCCCGCCCTCATCTACCACATGCCTGTAGCCCACCCCACCTGACCAGGCCCCGCCTATTGTTGTAGAGGCAGGACACAACTTTCAAATATATGAGGCTTTGGGGGACACTTCAGATCAAAGCCGTAACACAGACTGTCGCAAAGAACCAAGCCAAACCAAACTAGAAAACCCTCCCCATCTCTGTTCTCCAGCCACTGGCACCCAGCCTCCGCATCTGCTCAGGACTGACTGCCTTGGGTGCCGGCTCCTGCAGGGTCCCCCGGCAGCTCACCCCACGGAGGTAGTGGACTTCGACTCATTTGCTGGGTGCGTGGGTCAGTACCTTCCTGCTCAAAGGCTGGGAAGTTTGGGACCCTGTCCGTTCCTCCCTGACTCATCTTCCCGGGGGCCCTGTGGGGCAGGACTGCACAACACGTCTGCCAGGACAAGCTGACTGAGCCATCCCTCGCTCACGGACAAAAGGGCCCATTCACCAGCAAGGCCCACTGGGAGGAGCTGGGCAGTGCCAGGGTAGCAGGTCTAGGTGGGGCACCACAGAGGGCTGAGACTTCCAGGGAAACCCTCATGGGGGCAGCACTTGGGCCGGGGGACAGCAGGGCAGGATGTCCTGGCTACTTATTTGTTGCTGGGACAAGATACCTGACACCCACAACTTAAGGGAGAAAGATGTACGTAGTTCACAGTTACAGAAAGCCTCACACAGCCCGTTAACAGCTGCCAGCAACAGTGGGGGCACAGGCAGGGGCTGGACGGAAGGCCAAGAGAGGGACGGGCAAGCTGTCCTCTGGAGCCTGAGGCAGGCAGGCCAGAGCTTTCCCAGCAAGCGTGACCGCACCTTCTCCTTCCAGCCACGCACGGTTCCTCAGTCATGTCACTACGTCCGAGCACCCGAGGCTTCGGGGACACTCTAGATCCAAACCCTAACACCGGGGCTCTCCAAGGACACCCCTATTCCTGGCAGTTATCAAATACGCCTCCAGATTGCTCCTTTAGGGGCTGGGAGCCAGCAGGTGGAGTTCTGTGGACACTCTCGCTTCCGTCCCAGGTAGATGGCAGCTTTGTGGCAGGGACGCCTGACACCTGCTGCTTACCTGAATAACTTAGCAAGACCCTGTCACAAAACAAAAAATCGCCCGATGTGGTGGCACACGCCTGTAATCTCAGCACTTGGAAGGCTGAGACAGGAGGCTATAGCACTCAAGGCAAGCACGGACTGTGCAGTGAGATACTGTCTCAAAAAAATTTCTAAAAATTAGAAAATAAAAAAAGGGGGCCTAGGGACATAGCTAAGGGGTTAAGACTCTTGCCTGTCAAGCACAAGGCCCTAGATTCAACTCCCCAGAACCACATACACCAAGTGTGGTGGTATACACCTGTAAGCCCAGCACTCAGGAGACTGACGAAAGATTACTTTGAGCTCATAGTAAGCTCAGCAGTTAAAGCCCTTGCCTGGCCAGCTCAAGGCCCTAAATTTCATTCCTCCTCATCACATAAGATGGGTGTGGTTGCACACATATCCCCAGCACTTGGGAGGCTGAGACAGCAAGACTGCCAAGAGTCCGAGGCCAGCCTGGGCTGAGAGTGAGAATCTGCCTCAAACAAACAAACAAAAAATCCCAACAAAAACAAAATAAACAAACAAAAAAAGGGCTAGGATGTGGATCGATACAAAGTTCCTGGGTTTAGTCACCAATGCTAAAAACTAAACAGAAATTGACCTTTCAGGGACTTTCCCATTTTGCGTGACTGAGACACTCCTTGCTCAGGAGCTGTGGGACATCTGTGTGTGCTGTGCTCACGGGGAACCTGGGTGGTTTCCAGGCCGTTTTCATGGCAAAGCGTCTGCTCACATGTGCTTCCTGACGTGCAGGGGTGCCAGCTGCCAGCGGAGTAGCCTTGGCACCACACGGCTTTCCAAAGTGGTAGGCAAGCGACACTTGCCAGAGTGCAGCGTAGTCTGCGCCCTCATTCCCCCTCGTGGTCACCACGTTGAGCCCCCGGCGTCACCCCGGCCAACAGTGACACTGAGCGTCTCGCCCACTCAGGCACGTCCTCTTGAGGAGCCCCTGTGGCATGGGGACCCATCGCAGGCCTCAGACTCGCACCCTAGCTGGGGCCCTTCACTGGTGGCTACTGTTTTCCCCAGTTCTAAGGACTGAATACAGGGTCTGCACACTGACCCGTACCTCAGCCCTTAAAAATGCTTCTTAGCTAGGCCTAGCACTGCGACTCTGAAAGGTTGAACCGTGGGTGAGGACCACAGTTAGCTTCTGTTTTTAGTGGTAGAGGACAGAGCCCAGGGCCTTCACAGACTGAGCTGCATCCTGCCCACTTGTTTCTGATTCCGAGCCGGGATCTCGGTGTGCCACCGAGTTGATCAAGCTGGGCCTGTACCTTCCACCTCCCTGGCTCGGCCCGGCCGGGCCTGCCTCTCAGGCAGCGCGGCGCACTCCCCTGCGGCTCGCCATCCCTGTCCTGGCACTTGCTCTTCCGCCTGGGGAAAAGGTGGCACAGCTTCCTCTGAGAAGGCCCAGCGCCTGCCCTCTCCGGGCGAAGCCGGGCTTTCCGGTCGCTGGCTGAACTCTGTTTCGCTGGTACCGGGAACGGAGCCTAAGCCTCCCCGCTGAGCTTCCTCTGCTGCAGACTTTTTTTTATTGAGGCAATCCTTCTTTCTCAGCCTCCTGTTAGAACTGCAGTCATGTGCCACCATGTCTGGCTAGGTTTTATGTGGGGCCGGGCCAGTGAACCCAAAACCCTCAGCCGGCCAGGCAAGTGCTCTAACCACAGAGCACTCCTCTGCCCCTTACTTTTCATTCTGAGACAGTCTTGCTAAGTTGCCGGAGCTGGGCTTGAACTCGCAATCCTCCTACCTCAGTCTCCCAGGTATTCCTGTCATTCTCACAGCCACTGTGCGCTGAAGGTCCTGGGTAGGCTGACGCTGTCACCCTAGGACAGGAACTCTTCACGCAGCAACTGTGGGACAGACACCTGGGACCCTTCCAGGGCCCTCCTGGCTCGGAGGGCCGACAGCTGCAGTACCTGCCCTGGCCACCAGGTGCCGCCCCCCAAGGCGCAGGTGGAACCTGAGCTGTGCACGGATGCCAGGGAGCAGTTTTCTCTACTGAGTTGAGCAGAGCAGGCCTGCCACTTACTGGCCCACGCTGCAGTGATGTAATGACCTCCTGCCTTAGGAAAGCACCTGTGGGAAGGAGCAAATCATGGTTACCACCCTGGAATTTCCTACTATAAAGATACAAGGGGGGGGGGGGAATGGAGGAGCAGCGCAGCGGTCAAAGTGCTTGCTTAGCAAGCACTGAGTACCTGAGTTCAGTTCTCTAGTACCAAATACACCAGGTGTGGTGGCTCAAGACCGTAATCCTAGTACTTGGGAGGCTGAGGCAGGAGGACTGCTGGGAGTCTGATGCCAGTGTGGGCTCCACAGTGAGTTCAGAACCAACCCGGACTACAGAGTGAGACTCTCTCAAAACAAAACAAAACAAAACAAACAAACAAAACCCCTGAGGGACGAACTGGGCCTGGTGGCATAACCCTGAGGCCCAGTGAAGAATGCGGTGCAGACTCACGGTGGGTTTCAGAAGGAGTGGGGAGCTCCCAAGTCACAGACACGCAGGGGCGTCGCAGCCCGAGCCCTAGAGGGGTACCAGCAGCTTTGCCTGGAAGAAGGCTCTTTGCAGACGGGAGCAAGGTGAGGGCCTAAGCTGTGGACAACCTCAACTCTGTGGGAAGGCCTAGCTCCAAAGGACAGTTGTCCCAGGAGGAAGAGGCAGGAAGGCCACATGGAAGAGGCTGCAACGCTGCACTGGGAGGCTGAGGCAGGAGGGTCGCAAATTCAAGCCAGATCCTGGGCAATTTAGCAACTTGGTGAGACCCTATCTCAAAATCAGAAAAGAGGGGGATGCAACTCAGTGCAAAACCACAGGCCTGGATCCCAGCACCATAAGTCAATCAACAAAACAACAGAAGAGAACAGAATAAAAATGGGCCAAGGATGTAGCTCAACGTGAAGGGGCTGGGCTCTAACTCTAGCACAAAATGCAAACAAAACCGAACCAAACCAGCCCCCCCCCCCCCCTGCAAAACTAGGGCTAGCCACATGACCCGGGAGGCAGAGACTGACTCAAAGCCGCACCACCTCAAGCTGAGGGAGACAGGACAGAAGGGCAGGGGCGTGGCCCACGGATCCGCTGGGTTCAGACACCACCTCCAGAACACACACTGCAATGCTGTTTCAAGTCACTCAATTTGAGGTCACGGGAGATGGTGGCCATGACAAACTGCTACCACATTAGTTTTCTCAAAGAGGAACTTTCCCTGTAGAGCTGGGGGGGGGTCGGGGTGGGGAGGCCCGTCGTACCAGCACTCCGGGGAGTGGAGGCAAGAGGATCCCAGGATTAAGCCCAGCTTGGGCAACTTAGTACTGGGGAGACCCTATCTCAAAAAACAAAACGGGCTGGGGGAGTAGCTCAGCACGCAGGGCCTGGGTTCAATCCCAAACACCACGAAAAGGGAACAGAACAAACACCAAACCAACTCTGTCAGCCCTGGTGACGTAGGCTTGTAATGACAACACTCTGGAAGGACAGCGCAGGAGTACTGCTTCAAATTCTACCTGGGTAACTTACGGGAGACCCTGTCTCAAAACAAAAAATAAATAAAAAGGCCTGGGATGTAGCTCAGGCTGAAGGCCCCAGGCTCAATCTCCACGATCAAAAACAAAACAAAGAGCTCCTCGTGCACACAGTGCCCTGTCCTCAAACTCTGGACCCTCCACCTCAGCTGAGACCCTGCGCACCTGTCAACACGCTGGCCTATGTTTAGAACCGTTAGCTTCCTCACCTCTCCACCTTCAGAGAACTGAGAAGCAGGGTCCCCTTCCCTCAGCCCGGGGCCGGGCCAGGGCCTCGTCACACCTGGGCACCCCCGGCAGACCCCAGTCTAGTCCCTGCTCTGACTGAGGGCCACGGTCTGGAACTCCTCTCCAGCCCTCGGTGGGAAGCCGCAGGCTCCCTGCCCACTTCTCCATCCACCTGGCCACGACGAGCTTTGCTCTGCCGTGAGACATCAGGTCTTCCTGCTACTCGGCGGCCCCCACAGGGCGGCTGACTGGTCTGGCCCCAGTGTCGTGTCCCGGGTCCAAGAGAGGCCCATGCAGCGGGAGACACCGAGGGCAGAGTGCGCAGAACACGCACCTCACTAAGCAAGCTCACCATCTCGTCCAGTGAGTCTGTGCTGTCTCGAAAGACACAGGAACAAACCCCACCACAGTGGGCCACACTGCCTAGCAGGGACAGGACCTGCCGCTCTCAAACTGGCTGGACACGGTGTCTGCCGCCTCCAGCCAGGAGCAAAGGCAGCACGGTCTGGGGCTCCAAAAAGTGTGTCTGGATTCAGGTTTGAGAGCTGGCTGCCGGGCCTGGGCATGCAGGTCTGTGATCCCCGCACCGTGGGAGGCTGCGGCGGGAAGTCACCAGGCTTGAGGCTGGTGTGGGCAACTTACTGAGACCTTCCTCAAAATCAAGAAAGGGGCTGGGGGTGTGTCTCAGCGGTAGGTTTCTGGGTTCCATCAGCAGCACTGCCAAAAAAGAAAAAATGTTGGAAAGGAAATCTTGACTTTAAGAGGTTCCCTGTGAAGCCGTGCCAGGTCACCACTCCACCAGATGCCCCCAGGCAAGCAGGGCATGGCTCAGGGTCCGTCAGGGCGGCCCAGGTGCAGGAGACCCGCCAGCTCCTGCTTTTCCAACCCAGAGCAGGAGGATTGGAAAGAGCCGAGTGTGTCTGGGTTTGTCTCATGTCAGTTCTTTTTTTTTTTTTTTTTTTTTTTTTTTTGAGCCCAGGGCCTTCACACTAGCCTATATCATATCCACTGTTTTGTTTTAACTTTGAGAGAAGGTCTTTCTAAGTCACTGTGTTTGCTAGGATGGGTTTGAATTTATAACCCTCCTGCCTTACTCCCTCCCGCCCCCACCTGCTCTGGAAGTACCAGTGTGTGCCTCTGGGTTCAGGGTACTTCCAGCTGCTTCCTTCCATGTGGGGGCAGCCTGTCCAAGGAATGACCCCAAGGGGCCACCATGGCCCTCCTCGCACCCACAGTGAAAGGCCACTCCGGTAGGAGCTGCCCACACGGGTCTGGCAGCCCCAAGGCACAGCCACCTGCAGGTGACATGGCAGTAACCGCCCAACAACACTGAGGCCTGAGGACAAAGCCACAGCCAAGGAGAGTGAGCGGCCCAGGACGAGAGGAGGGTAAGAGCTTCTCCAACGACCCACAGCCAGAGCCACAGCCCTGGGAAGACCCCGCTGCCCCGGGTACACCCAGGGTCAGGTCTGCACCTACAAGCACGGAAGGACTCCAACACGATCCTGGAAGAGAAGGCCAGTGCAAATACTCAGCAGCTGAGATGGGAAGACAAGCTAAGAGGAGCAGAGGGAAGAGACGCAAACAGGCTGGCTGCCAGCTCCTCGCCCCACCAACGGATGGTGAGACATACAAAATAACAATGAGATACAACGTTCAACACGCACATGTAGAATAAAAACAATACCAAGATAAACACCGTTTCTGTATATCAAGACCACAAATAGCATTTAAACACTTAATTTATTTTCAAATTAAGAAATTAGACATTTTGTCTTGATAATGGTCACGCTTAAAAGTGTCACCCAGCTTCCCACATTAAAAGTATATTGCTAATTCTGGCAAGTCACTCCCACAGCCTGAGCTCTACAGGGCGAGGCCAGGGGCTGGCCCTTCCCAGCATCCCTGGGGTGCCGGTCCCGCGGGTACCCGCAGTGCCCGACATCAGCAGAGGCCGTGGCCCTGCAGCCCCACATCACGTCTTGATAAAGTGCTACGTCAGCATCACCCAGCACCTGGCGCCGTGCCAGCAATACCGCCTTCACATTAGGAAAGGGGCTGAGGACTGACAATCGCCCCAGGGGACCATGACGGCAGGATGCAGCTGAGGCGGGCGTGGGTCACGGACAGACGCAGCCTGCCGCTTTGGTTCAGAGGACTTCAATGGAAGCTGCAGTGCCTGCTCTCTCTCCACTGGGGACACATGGGTGTAGCATAGCGCACCCTCCTCCACTGCCCAGCTCTGCAAGCGCAGAGCGGAGGTGCACAGAGCGTGAGGGGGCGCCTGCCCCTGCCGGCCCCGCACCACGGTGTCCAGCCATCACAACGGGACAGCGTCACACTGGAGACACACATGCGATCACATCCCAGAAGTGGCTTAGAATGAACACACGAAGGAACGCTGGTGTCACCCACTCTCCAGTCCTAACCACCCTGAGACAAGGCAGCAGGATAAAACCCCTTCATTGTAACCGGGCTTGTAAACAACCAACCAGGTGAGAAGCGGGCCCTGCAGGTGGTGTGTGGCCCAGGGCCCAGCGGGGCAGACCGCGGAGGGGACGGCAGAGGGACCGCCGAGCCAGAGCTTCGTCTTTGGTCAATTTCATGGAGTGGCCACCAGCCCAGAAACCGCTCTTCCCGAAAGGCTGCCTCAGCTACGTGGCGCATCTCCTGGCCCTTGAGGAAGGTGAGGGCAGGGCTCACCCGGGACCCGCTGGACACAGCCACCCGCGCACGCAGAGGGCGCCGGGCTCAGCTCAGCTCGAAGCCGGCAGCGCACTCTATGGCGTACAGCAGCTTGCTCCGCAGGAGGCTTTCGTCATAGAACTCGGGCAGCTTCAGCAGGTTCATGCAGGTGCTGGCCGTGGGCAGCCGCTCCGGGTCGGAGCCCCCGTTGTGGATGCAGAAGGCGGGGTACAGCTCCTGGAAGACAGTGGGCAGGGGGCACGGGGCACGGTGAGCTGGCGCAGAGCACCAGGCTGCTCGCTTCCCGCAACCCTGGGGCTTCATACCAAGGCAGAGCGGTTCTTGGGTGCTGGGGTCTTCATACTGAGCTACATCCTGAACTCTGTTGCCTGAGACACCACCTCACCCATCAGCCGGGGCTGAGCTGGACTCAAGACCCAGAGGGCTAGGGGTGCAGCTGTGGGCCGCCGGAGGGGCCCTGCACACAGGAAGCCACTTTTCCCTGAACAGAATCTCTGAAGGTACCTGTTTCATGATCTTTGAAAAATCTGTTTAAAAATGTAAAAGGTACACGAGCAAGGAGCAGATTCATGTTTCCTTCTACAGCCAGGGGTGACCTCCAGGACAAGCCAGAAGGACAAGGGCCACCAGGATGACATGACAAGACTAATTCAACTAAAGTGGAGAAGAGGGACCCACCATGTAGGAGACAAAATGAGACAAGCAGGCCTCTTTCCAGGGCTTCACTGCAGGGCTTTCCCACCTCAGAGGGACCTCAGTCTCCAGAAAGTCACAGGGAGGAACTGGGGTGTTGCACAGCTGCCCAGCATGTTCAGCCCCCAGCTACGTACATCTTCATCATGAACACTAAGGAGTCAGGCCGGGTAACACAGGCCTATACTTCTAGCACTGGAAGGTGGAGGATGGCAAGTTTGAGCTCAGTCTAGGAAACACAGGAAAACCTTGACTCCAAATCAAAAATAAGGACTGCAGGAATAGCACAGCAACTAAAGCAGTTGCCTAGCAGGCGTAAGACCACATAAACTGGAGAGCCGCTGTGGGTTTAAGGCCAACAGGGTCACACAGCAAGCTCAAAACCAGCCTGGACGACAGAGAGAGAGAGAGAGAGAGAGAGAGAGAGAGAGAGAGAGAGAGAGAAGGCTGAGCAAGATTTCTAGAATGGCAAACATGCATACATGCATTTGCATGCTGGGTGTGGTGGCTCACACCCACAACCCTGGCTGCTTGGCAGGATGATTCAGAAAGAGCACAAGGACCAACAGATGAGCAGATGAAGAGGCATATGCACACAATGGAGGCGTCTATGCTGGACAGACTGAGTCTGCGAGTGCACACCAAGAGGCCACCTGAGGCTAACGCTTTGCGGAGTCGGAAGGTGGGTGCAAACGCCCGTCTTCTCAGTCCTGTAGGACAATGGACGCATTTTGAGACCATCATGCTTAGCAAAAGGAGCAAGGCACAGAAGGCGAAATACTGCATGTTTTCTCTAACATGAGAAAAGCAAATTATAAATAAAGGGAAAGGAACAAAGTACGAGTGATGGGAGAAACGCTTTATGGAGAGGGAGAGGTGCCACAGGGAGACATGGGGAGAAGTGGCAATCATCGGGATGTGAGATGCACACGCCTGTACCACATACAACCTCAAGCAGAATGTTAGTTGTATTACTACAAATACACAGTAATAAAAACAATTTGGGAGGAAAACAAAAGATCACAGGCTACAGAAAGAGAAAAATAGTTAGAGTGCTTGGCTGGCAAATGTAAGGCTTTGGGATGACTCTCTAGAACCACATGAACCAGTTGTGGTGGCGCACGCCTGTCATCCCAGCAACTAGGAGGCTGACACAGGAGGACTGCTGTGAGTTCCAGGCCAGCCTGGGCTCCACAGGGAGTTCAGGACCAGCCTGGGCTACAGAGCGAGACCATGCCTCAGAGGGGTGGCGGGGGCTGGGGGGAAGGAGTCACGGGGGAGCTGGGTAAGAGCTCAGTGTGGAGGACCTGGGTCTGATTTCCTGTAACAAAAACCAACCAGTCAGCCAATCAACCACAAAGAAAAAGGAGAACTGGCACTCGCACAACTGTACATGCTGCTCCGCCACCAAGCTCGCTGAGCACCCACTGGGCAGCAGAAGAACACTGAAAGGGAAGAGGCACAGGGTAAGGCAGGCGGGCTTCAGGGAGGAGTTCAGGGAGGGGCCGGGCGAAGGGTGGGGACCAGGCCTGCGCTGCCCGGAACGGCCACGAGGGGGCGCCTTTCCTCTCACTTCCCACATGGAGTCTTACCAGGGAGGGAAGGAAGCCCTTCAGCAAGCCTGAGCTGCGGGCCCCACTTGTGCATAATCACACACACACGAGGGGCACTCACATTAATTCAAGGAGTAAAGCATCAATTTGTTATGTGGCCTGATAGCTTAACAATTGGCTACAGCACTTTAATGATTTTTTTTGTCTCTAACAATCCCATTTATTAAACACATTAAACTTTAATTAGCTTTAGCAGACGCTAATTCTCAACAGGGTGGCACCACTGAGTGTTCTGAGTTCAGACCTCTGCCGTCCATCCACAGCACTGAGTGGGCCTGGACAGCTGGAAGATAAGCCCACATCACGAGACAGCTGCCAAACAGTACCCACCGGGAGATTTTCACTTTCACCTAGGTCATATGTCAGATCACTGTGAGAAATCTGAACTCTGAAGACTATGCCCTGGCTTCCAAAAGTCGTCTCACAGGGTGCCAACATATTAGGATGGCTGTGGGATCAGGGAGCCTTCGCAGTAGCTGTCCCTGGGATGTCAGCTAACAGGACCCTCCACGCCCACCGGGGCCCTGCGCTGGGAGGGTGCTGGGAGGGCTGCCAGCTCAGCCGCCCCAGGCCTTCCAGGGTTCCGTGCGGACAGAAGAGCGGGATGCTGACCTCCTGACCTCTAGGGTCTGCACTGATTGGAAGGGAAAAGGTAACAACAGGCCCCGCCCCAGCTGGCTCACGTCACTGATGAAATCCCCCAACGGCATCACCACCTTGGACGTAAGAGCTCCCACACAGGGCTGGTCATATCGCCAGGCATGCTATTACCCTTACGGGGTCTCCTTTGCTGCCCAGAAAGGAGGAAACTGCAGGTCATGAAGTTTGGGGGGATTGTGTGGTACTCAACCTGGCAAGTTTATCCTGCGCATTCCTTGCTTTGACTGCCCAGGCCTCCAATTTTTCAGCTGTTTTAAGATTCTTCCTGCTGATTGGTAAACAAAGGATCTGCTCCCCTGCTGTGTTCACTGCTCCTTCCCCACAAGCCTGGACAGACAAGGACTTAGTTCCTGGCACCTCGGGTAGTACTACATCACTGACTTTTGGGGTCACAAGTCTCTACAGTTTGAGCAGTGGTGGGATGTCACCAGGGAAGGTGCCCCAGGGGGTGGCACCACCCCATGGCTTGGATTTGTCACAATGGGTCCTGGGCACTTAAATGGGTAAGTGTCGACTTATGGCCCAGTCTAACTAAAGCATAATGTGCCTACCATGTGGATTTGCCCATTTAAATGTATTACTCAACGATTTTAGTAAGTTCGTAGCTCTATGCCACCATCCCCACACCCAGTTTGGGTTATTTTATGTGCCTCAAATGTCCTTCACATCAACCTCAGTCCCAAGACAACCAAGGGCCTCTGACCCTGTATGTTCCCTGTGACACAGGACAGCACTGAGCCCAGACACTGGGGGGCGCGCGGGGCCCATCATGGGCAAACTGAGCCATGCCTGCTGCACATGGCAGGGAGGAAAAAGCCCAGAAGAAACACAAAGAATAGCTGGCATAACCTCAGCACACTCTGGGGTGACTGGAGGACAGGCAAGAAGCCGGCCTGTCCCCCCAGGGCCTTGGTGGTCTCCACCACGCTCTCAGGGGAGACTGCAGCTGTGCGCCAGGACCACACTGTGCACCAGAGGAAGGAGTGCCACCACCTCATTGCAGCCAGTTACTTTGATTATCATGCCACCCATAGCGGCTATTTAAGAGAAAGTCTCTATTTTCAGGAAACAGGTAGGGAATAAGAACCCGTTGTCGTCAACTTCCTTTTAAGTGATGGAAATAAGAAGTGTGGCCAGTGAGGGCATGTGTGCTCAGCACAGGCTGCACGTCCGAGCAGCCGCTCTCTGTGCGACTCCTGCACCCTTCCTGTGTGTTAAAGTAACTTCCACGAGACTGAGCAACTTCACTCAGAAAAGTAATACTCAATAGAACCTTTTGATCACGCGTTAGTAGAAAGTGGATGCCCGCCGCCGAATCTCACAAACACAAGCAGTAGGTAATGCCCACGTAGCCTGCTATCCCGTATTTCACAGACCAGTATGTGCACTTGGCTTGTTTATTTAGTGGTGCTGGGGATTAAGTCCGGGACCTTCACACAAGGCACATCCCCAGGGCATTTTTAATTTTTATTGTGAGACAAGGTCTTGCTCAGTCAGTAAGTTGCCTAGCTGAGACCCTCCTGCTTCAGCCTCCTGGAGAGCTAGGATTACAGGCCTACACCAATAAACCCAGATGTACTACGTATATTTTTATATATCAATATACTTTTCAGCTTACAGTGAATCAGGAAATACTGCTAAGTATCCCTCAAGAGACTGTAATTAATTTTCAGAAGTAAGCAAATAAAAGCTAGGCATTACAACATAAACAAGAATGACAATTAGGGCCTAAAGGAATGGCCCAATAGCAGAAGTGATGGCCTTCTCTGAGTTAGAGTCCCCAGCAGCACATAAGCCGGGCCTGGAGGTGCATGCCTGTAATCCCAGCACTGGGGAGACTAAGGCAGGAGGATTGCCCTGAGTCCTAGGCCAGGCAGGGCTCCATAGTGAGTTCACGACCAGCCTGGGTAACAGAGCAAGACCCGACTCAAAATAAATAAATAAAAAATAAAAGGAAAAGAAAAAAGAAAAAGAAAGAAAATGATGACAATTAGGGCAAAAATTTACATCTGTTCAGATAGCTTCAGACGTGAAGAAGGGGACCAGGAAGGGAGGGTGGTGAGTAAGAGGGGGAAGGGAGCCGGGAAGACCAAGATGTGCTACAGCTGGGGGTGGCGGGCAGCGCACACCTGCGATCCCAGCACTGGGGAGGCTGAGGCAGGAGGACTGAGTCGAGTCAGAGATCACCATGAGCCATGTTGTGGGTTCAGGGCTAGAATGGACTATACAGCGAGACCTTGTCTCAGAAAATAAGGAAAAGGAAAAAGATAAGCTATGTGCATGTATTAATCTCCCCAAGCACACACCACAATTTGGTACCCCAAATACACTAGTGAAGTCCTTCTACTCATGTGCACTAGACCAGACTGTGTTTTCCTAAGGTCAGGGTAGGAGCAGTCGAAGATGTCCCGCAGGATTATGAACGTGACTGACACAACCGACAGCCCGTGTGAACTTAGGCCAGCTCCCAGGTGGCCACAGCCACAAGGTACGATCATCCACCCGCAGGCCCAACAGCAGCACAGCATCGAGGTTGTAGTAAAGCAGTGGCCTGGCACGCAAGAGACCTTGGTGGAACTTTTTGTTGCTGTTGTGGTAGTGGAGATAAAGCACTTCACACTGAGCTACACTTCCAGCCTATTTTTAATTTTGAAACAAGATCTTGCGACGTCAGTAAGTTGATCCGGCTGGGATTGAATTTCTCATCCTCCTGCCTCAATCTCCCAGAGGATTATAGGCCAGCACCACCAGGATTGCTAAGACCCTGGGTTTGATCCCAGTACGCAGTGGGAGGGAAGCAACACTAATACCAGTGTGGGCAGTGACAAGGAAATCATAACTAGTACAGAACTTGGCTTTTAAAGGCAAAGAGGCCTGGAGATTGTGTACCTTAAACCCCAAGAGAGGGGGCCGAGAGCAGCTTGTCACAAACTTGAGCAGTTTGCGCTTTTCCTCATCGGTAAACCCCTCCACAACTGTCCAGAAGATCTTAATGACGGGGTGCTCAGCAGAATACCCTCCTAGGACAGAACAGACAGACATTCCTTGTGAGACGCTACAGCGGCAAGAAGAGCCCGCAGAGGCCCAGGACTCGAGGGATCATGCGAGCCTGGCCTCTGGAGACATGGATGGCATACCAGCACGGAAGCAGACGAGAGCCCGAAGGGGGCTGCAGTGGTGACACAGGGATCGCAGGTGGCAGGAAGGCCTGCAGGGACTCTGCTTAGCAAGAACCACGTTAGAGATCAATACACTGTTGAACATACCCCAAGTACACACATCCATGAAACAGACCCCGGGGTTTTAATTTCCTTTTATTCATTTCTTGCAGCACTGGGGGCTGAGCCCAGAGCCATGCAGTAAGCGACACCCACAGCCCTTAGAGATATGCACTCGCCACGCCGCCCAGGCTGGGCTTGAACCTGTGATGGCCGGGCTCTGCCTCAGCTTCCAGAGCGCCGCCACGCCCTCACCTGGCTGGGATTATTTCTAACAGAACCAGGTACCTGGCCAACATGATCTTGCTGTCTGTATTAACTTTATCACCTCTGTCCTAACACGGTCCAGACCATGGCTACCAAGCAGCCCCGCAAGACATCAGACTACTCTTCCAGAATGAAGTATCGGCTTTCACCTTGTTAAGTGCTTGCTAAAGCTAAAATAATTGCTGTACCTTCTCACATTGTTAACACACTCCAGAAATAACATCAATAAAACACCCTAAGTGCATTAATTGGCTCCAAAGAGAATATGAGGATATTTCAGACCTATTTACTGGAAAAGTTAAGATCATTAAAGGTGCAAGTTCTTGGGCAGACAGGGTAAAGCAAACTCCCTTGACAATTTCCTGGCAAAGGGAAGGTCATATGGATTTAGCTGTCTTAAATGACGACTTGATGGTGGGGACAATGTGACCTACAGTGTGACTTCCCTTCACATAAAGATGAGAGTGCAAATTCAGAGCCATACATATTAACAGCAGGCAGGGAAGCACAGCTCCTCTCAGGACACACACGTACACATGAATGCGCCACAGAACCCAGTGAAAGAACGCACTGGTGTCCTCAGGGGCCGTCCTCCTGTCCGAGGGCACTCGCTTGCTCTTACAACTGGGCTTTAGTGAGGTATGAGGCAAACCTTGATTACCAAAGCATGGCGAACTGGGTATGTCTTTTCCTTATCACAGTAAAATACCTCACGTAATGTTAAATCTGTCGTAATACAAACTATTTTTTTTTTTTTGGCAGGGTCTCTGTACCCGTGGCTGGTCCTGGACTCACTAGACTAGTGGCAGTCCTCCCGCCTCAGCCTCCCAGGTGCTGGGATTATAGGCATGCACCACCATGCCCCATTTATGTAGTGCTAGGGAACTGAACCCAGGGCCTTGCACTTGTTAGGTAGGTGTTTTAACCCCTGTGCCACCCTTCCAGCCCCACCATTTTTATTTTTTATTTTTCTGAGACAGAGTCTTAATCTGTAGCCCAGGCTTGCTTCCAACTCCAGGCAATCTTCCTGGTTCAGCCTCCCCAGTGCCAGGATTACAGAAGTGTGCCACCAAGGCCAGGTACTTACACACCAGTTTCACTGCCGTTCAGGGATGCTACTTACAGGCATGATGCCCCCCGCCCCCCCTCATTCCAGCTCCACACTGGAACTCCAGTACCAGGACTGGCCTTGCACACGGGCGGCTTTCACTTAGCACAAAGCTTTCCAGATGCATGCCCTTCATCCTGTAGGCCATCGCGACTCTGTGAATCTACTGAACACATCACCTTTGTACCGGTGGTTGGCATGTCTGGGCACTGACATAAGGACTAGAAGGGCTGCATTATATGGGAATTCTATGTTAAGGTCCCCTCATTTGTGACTTTAATCATTGAACCCAGGGCCTTCATACTGAGCTACACAACCAACCCTTTTAAAAATTTTTATATTGAGATAGGGCCTCACTAAATCACTAAATTACACAGGCTGGGCTCAAACTCGTGATGCTCCTGCCTCAGCCTCCCAGAGGGTGGGATGACGAGGCACACGGAAGCTGCCCAGATTTCTCCTCTTTTTGGTCTCTAGGACCTGTACCCATGGATGGGAGCAGGCTAGGCTGGTGCTCTGCCACGGAGCACCATTCCTGGACAAGGTCCGCTGATGAGCCGAGATGAACTGTCTTCCACAGCCAACTGGCACATTCGCAATGGTGAAGCACTTTTAAAATATTTTTGCCACTGAATGTTCTGGCTGACTTACACCTGAACTGTGAGAATTATCCATATATTGCAAACAGAAGTACATTACCAGATGTATGCTTCAAATTATTTATTAGAGACGTGGTTTCTCCATAAAAAATGTAACAGAATACATTTTCAGCTGGGCCTGGTGATGCGGGCCTATAAACCCAGCAGTCTGGCTACAGCACTTATCTAGGAAGTGTTCAGGCCTTGGGTTCTATTTCCCAGCACCCTATAAACTGGGCGTGGTGGCCTGTGACTGTAATCCCAGCACTGGAAAACCCATTCTAGTAATTCAGGAAGACCGTACTCCAACAAACAGTACAAAGGGGGCAGGGATGTAGTTCGGCGTAAAGGCCCAGAGTTCTGTTCCTAATGCCTCCAAAAACCAAAACCAAAACCAAAAGCATTTTAGTAACATTTCTACCAGGCCACTATAAACAGGCACATGCCTATCATCCTGGCACTGTGGAAACTTGAGGCAGGTGAGGACTGCTGGTCTGGGCAAGTCAGGGAGACCTTGTCACAAAACAAAAACTGGGCTCACAGTTGTGAGAAACTATACCAGGCATTCATGTCACTTCTGTTGTTTTAAATTTTTGATTGATTTTGAGACAAGGTCTCGCTCTTGTAGTCCGGGCTGGTCCTGACTTTACTACGTAGCCAAGGCTGACCTTAAGCTCACAGCAAGCCTCCTGCCTCAGCCTCCCAGGTGCTGGGATCACAAGCGTAAGCCAAGACACCTTGCGCTTGCCATGCAAGCACTTTAACCTCTGAGCTATGTTCCCAACCCCAATCAGTCTTTCTTATCTTACTTTCCCGATATTTATATATTGTATAAACAAATGCGACCTTTCGGCTTCTGAACTTTTTTTTTTTTTTTTTTTTTTGATACAGGGCCTGTGCTGCTCAGGTGACAGTCCATTCATGGGCTCTAGAAATCCTCCTGTCTCATTCTCCTTAGTAGCTGGGTCTGCAGAAGTGTGCCACTGTGGCTGGTGCAACTTGGGGACTTTTATCAGTATACGTATACACATATACATCCATATATACATACATACATACATATATATACATATATGACCATTCATAGAAATATACAAAAATTACTCATAGTGTAAGGTTGAATAAATAAATCACATTAAATGGAAGAGCAACAGTTTGGAAGTATTTTTACTAATAATGGTAAAACAAAACACTCAGGGTATATATTATAAAATATATATATAATCCAAAAATCATGAAATACTAGAATATTGGGATATAATTAAGATGCACAAACATACAGCAGTTGCTTTAAAATAATGGAAGTAAGGTGATTTTGTTTTTGTGTTTGAGACAGGGTCTTGCTCTCTGAGAGTCCAGGCTGGCCTCGAAAGTACATCAATCCTTTTGCCTCAGCTTTCTGAATAGCTGGGATCTCAGGTGGCCGCCACCATGCCTGGCTTATGTGGTGCTGGGGAAATGAATCAGCCCTTAAGGATTTTTCCTTTTCATCTGCTACCTAGTATACATAGGGCTAATTCATAATAAACTTTAACATACCTTGTCAACACTCAGAGGATAGCAATTTCATTCCAAACTCATTTTGGCTGCACGTGTTTCACTTCTTTCACAAGTGTTCAAGCATTCCGCCCATCTTTAACCTGCGTTCCTCCTTCGTAACGCACTACTTCGTTTTATGCATTCTGGATACGAGTTCTTTGTCAGCCTTACGTACAGTCAGAATTCCCATTCCTGTTCCCTCAAGTTTCAGTTTAATTTAACCAAAATGTAAAACTTCTGTTGTGTTACAACTTTCAGCCTGTTGCACACCTCTCCACCAGACCCATGCCACTAGCCCAGCACTGCTCCCCAAGCAACAGTCGGGAAGTCTCCAAATACCACTGAGGAGGGGCGAGGGTGCTGTGGAAAGAGGGCACAGCCCGGCCCTCTGCCAACAGGGAGAAGCAGGCCTCACTGCACGTGCTGACCGACGCCCAGGGCACAGGGCATGACGGGGCAGCAAGTACGGCGGGGAGAGGGGCAACAGTGTGGGAGAGCGCAGCACCCACCTCACCCAGTCTCCAGTGTTGAGCGGAGTACATCACCTACATGAAACATACCTGAATAGTTTGTAAAGGATTTTAGGTCTTCCAGACTTATGGGAACTTGTGCACCAGAAATTAATACCTGAAAGAGAAGTTAAATTGTAAAATTTAATAATTTTGTACATGTCTGTGTTTTGTTTTGTTTTGATAGGGTCTTGCTCTGTAGCTCAGGCTGGTCCTGAACTCTGGAGTCTAGGCTGGCCTCAGACTCATGGCAATCCTCCTGTCTCAGCCTATAGAGTGCTGTGACATAGACCTATCCGCACCACCATGCCCAACTTATGTGGTGCTGCAGAATAGAATTCAGGGCTGTGCACTTGCTAGGCAGGCACTTTAACTGCTGTGCCATTCCTCCAGACCCTATTTATTTACTTTTGTTGATACTGTAGACTAACTAAATCCAGAAACTTCATAGTGGGTTTTTAATTTTATTTTTCAAGATAGGGTTTCAGTTTGTAGTAGACTCGGCTTGAACTCGTTATGTAGACCAGCCTGCCCTCGAACTCACAGCAATCCTCCTGCCTCAGCTTCCCTTGAGCTGGGATTACAGGCAAGTACTACCATACCCAACTCAGGTGGTACTGGGCAATCAATCCCAGGGCCCTAACCTACCATTATGGCATTACTCCAGCCCCAAACTCAACTACTGATACATCCTTAGCAACCCCTCCCCCTTTTATTTTGAGACAGGGCCTCACTAAGTCACTAAGTTGCTAAGATTGGTCTTGAACTTGCAGTTTTCCTGCCTTAGCCTCCTTGAGTGGTGGGATTATAGGAGAGTACCACCAGGCTGGACTCAACTTTTTATTTTAAGACAGGGTCTCAAGAAGTTGCCTAGGTTCAGTAACACATAGTTTCTCTGATATGAGAAAAACCAATATTTAAATGAGTAAAAGAATAAAACGTAAGAATAACGTATGAAACAGGGAGACATTCTGTGGAGATGATGAGGGGAGATACAGCAACATGGATAAGAGGGTGGGGTGGGAAAGGGAAGGGACAACCAAGATGCCATCTGCAAATGCACCCACTTCTCAAACTGAATGCAATTATTCTGTATCACAAATGCATGCTAACAACATAAGGTTCAGAGGTGGGGCCGGGATGGGGGAAGATGCTGCTTGGCCGGCCTCAAATCTGGGATCCTCCCGCCTCAGTTCCCTGAGAAGCAGGTACTGCAGGCGGGTGTCCCATGTGCAGGATGAGGGTGACTACGGTGATCACAAGAAAACTTCCGTATTTCCCAAGACAACTGCCCCAAGTCAGCAGCAGAGCACCTGCATTTCCTGCTGGTCGAACATGCGCAGCCACTCCAGGCTGACGACATTGGCCAGGCCCTGGCGGAAGGCCAGACAGTGCGGGCGGATCTGCTTATTGAGCCTGTAGTCTGCCACCAGGTGGATGTAGGCGATACGGTTGGCACTGGTGACTGGGATGTCTTTCCCACCAGATTTCAGTTCGACTACCTGGAAGAAGAAAGAAAACACAGGCTGTCAGAATTCAAGAGGTCTGACAACAAACAAAAGCATGAAACCAAAGACTCTAAATGTGAAACCGCACAAGCAGAGACACCACTGTGCAGGCTCAGCGGGGTTCTCTGGGGTTCTGCTCCTGTTTCTACACTTAAAACCTTTCGCTGTGTGTTCTCCAGACAACCAAGGGGCTACCGGGCCATGTAGGCACGCCAGGTTCTCTTTGGAAAACCAGACATCACAAAGGGAGTAGGAAGAGCCAGAGGTCCACTATAAGAAAACCAACAGGGTTCACTCTGGAGAAGACACACCCTCTGGACCCAAGCCTGCAGGGGAAGAAGCGCACTACAGCCTTCCCCACGCCTACTCCCCACTTCTACAGTGTCCGCAGCAATGCACCCGGAGGTGATTGGTCAATGTCCTGCGTGTACCCACAGAACAGCTTGTCTTGGGACACGGGCATGCTTACAGCAGCTGAGGATCTGGAAGTCAGCAGCACACTGCAGACCTGACACCCGATCTCACTGTGTGATCACTTACTCATCACCGTCCTCCTTGGACTCCTTCCTGAGCAGTAACAGGAGGGAACATGCCGTGTCTCAGGAACGCTGTGCCTACGTGACCTCACACACAGCTGACCAGCCAACCAGGCCAGGTCACAGAGAATGTGGAAACACTGTACTTTTAAACTCCCCACTGGCTCATAGGTGAAGTACCAGCCGACCAGGTGGGAGGCTCTGGGATCTACCTTGGCACAAGAAGAGTATCTGTTCACTAGCCCTTAAAGTTAAGTGTGCCCCTGGACTTGGTGAAGGGTACTACACCATGAGTCAAGAGAACATGAAACAAATGAATAAAAACATATGAGAAATACACAAGAAAAAACAAATGGTAAAAAAATAAAGAGAACACAAACTAAACGAACAAAGGCTCCAGGTGTCCATATTAACAGGGTACTATCAGTGCACACTCAACAGCAGTCCCAGTCTGTCGACTACGCATCTGGTCATGGAGATCCTCAGACCCAGTGCACGGCAGAGCTACACACGCCCTTCTGTCTCCAGGGTAACAGACAGGACGAGGACCAGGACCAGGCCATGGGGCAGTAGCTTACAGGCCCCTCTGTTCACATGGCAAGAAAGGCCACTCTGTGAGTGCCACGCCACTGCCTAGCACCCTCCCCACCCGTGCCTACTGGACAGTGGGCAGCTGATCTTCATTTCATTAAACTGAGTGCTCGATTTGTTGACCTATTCATTTCATATATGACATTCTATTTTATCTCCCCTCACAAGTAACTTCTACTTTTACTTTACACTAAAAGATACATGCTACAAAAAACATGGTCACTTACATTCTCACTTGTTTTTACTTAGCAGTTAGAAGAATGGTATCTTAAATACTTGATAAGGAATATTTCTATGATAGGGCGGGAGGAATGGCTCAGTGGTTAAAGCACTTGCCTAGTAAGCACTAAGTCAAGTGCTAAGTTTCTGGGTTCAAATCCCCAGCACCACATAAGCCAGGCATTGGGGCACACACCTGTCATCCAGCACTCGGGAGGCTGAGACAGGAGGATTGCTGTGAGTCCAAAGCCAGCGTGGGCTACAGAGCTAGGCCTTCTCAAAAAAAAATAAAAGAAAAAGAAAAAGAAAAAAAGAAAAGAAGGAAAAGTGTTTCCATGACAAATGTGAGTCATCTGTAGGAGAATGGATGCACCTTGAGATCATTATGCTGAGTGAATCAGACCCAGAGTTAAGTATCATATGGTTTTCTGAATATGAGGAAATCGAACCATGAAAAATCTAAGGTATATGGAAGAAAATAAGATGGATTATGTGGGAAAACAAAGGGAAAGTAGGCAGGGCAGGGGTGAGAGTGGGAAGGGGAGAGGAATGAGATATGTAAATAAAGAAAAAGAATATGTGTATTCATATGAAAGGAAATTTACCCTGTGAACTCCATTTTTTGTTTTTTTTTTTTGAGACAGGGTCTTGCTCTGTAGTCCAGGCTGGTCCTGAACTCACTGTGCAGCCCAGGCTGGGGTTGAACTCACAGGAATCCTTCTGTCTCAGCCTCCCAAAGTCTTTGTACTTGCCAGGCAAGTGATCTAACCACTGTGTGATTCTTCCAGACCCTCTCACCCCGTCTGAAATGGATGCCTGCTCAGGAGTTTAAAGTCCTAAAAGTAAGTACCATAGAGATCATACATTCAATGCTTAGGCCATGCTCAACATAGTCTTGCTTTGTAGCCCAGACTGGTCTGGAACTCACTATGTAGCCCCGGCTAACCTTGGACTCAGGGCAACGTGACTTTGGATTACAGGCATGTGCTACCATGCTCGGCTGTATGTAGTGCTGGGGAACTGAACTCTAGGCTTTAACTACTGTGCCATTCACCCAGCCCCTCTATACAGTTTTCAAACAAAACATTTTACCTTTCCTGGCCTAATTCATCGGAAAAAATGTTTAACCCAAAAGCCGGACCTCCCACCCATGCCCCTTTGTTTCATTGAGGGATTGTTCTCACAAATTAGGATTCCTAAAAACTGCCTAAATGGGACTAGAGGAATGGCTCAGCAGTTAAAACGCTTGCCAAGCAAGTGCTAAGTACCCAAGTTCGATTCCCCAGCACCACATAATCTGGGCATGGTGGCACATGCCTGTAACCCCAGCACTCAGGAGGGTGAGGCAGGAACACTGTCGTGAGTCCAAGGCCAGGCTACATAGTCAACTGAGGACAAAGGGTGCGTATCAGGGTCATCTCCCCAAACAGGTTACCAGGAAAGACAAGTGGAATTTGTTGGAATTTGCCTAATATTGATTTGTTTTGAGACAGAGTCCTCTGTAGTTCAGGATGGTTCTGATCTCATTATACAGGCCAGGCTGACCTAGAACTGACACTAATCCTCCTGCCTCAGCCTCACAAATGTTGGGATTATAGGCGTGTATCACCAGTTTATCTGGTGATCTGAACTCAAGGCGTTGTCCTTGGTAGGTAAGCACTCCCACCACTGTACTATCCCTCCAGATCTCCCACACTCCTTTTGGAAACAGGGTCTCACGCTATATAATCTATGCTAGTCTTGAACTCACTATACACTCCTCGATCTCAAGATAATCCTCCTGCCTCAGACTCCCAAGTACTGGGATTACAGGCCTATACCACCATGCCCAGCTATGGTGTGGCACTGGGGCATCAAACCCCAGGCCTTGTGACTCCTTGGCAAGGGCTCTCACCACTGAGCTATGCCAGCAGTCACTTTAATGCTCATCCTTAGGATGAGATCGCCTGTCAGTACTGCCTGGTGCCGAGCTGTGGAGCCAATCCAAGTTAGGAAGTAACTGCTGAAGATTTCTCTGCATTTTATAAAAGCCTCTTGAAAATAAGTTTAAATCAAGCCTAGCAAGCACTTAGTACCTGAGTTTGATTCCCCAGCAACACTTACGCCGGGTGTCATTCCAGCACTCAGGAGGCTGAGGCAAGAGGATTGTTCTGAGTCCAAGGCCAGCAAGGGCTGCACAGTGAGTTTAGGACCTGCCTGGGCTACGGAGAGAGAGCCTGTCTCAAAAACAAAACAAAACAAAAACAACAACAACAAAAAAGCCACCAGGGAGTTTAACTGTACTGTCCTCTTGATCCTATATCATACCTAAAAGGCTCAAAGATCTCTGGTAACAAATGTAAAACCTAACTCTTTGTAGGAAAAATTTAATCCTTTCAACATTCTTTAAGAATATTAATTTTAGGGGGCTGGAGGAAGGGTGCAGTGGTTAAAGTACCTGCCTAGCAAGCACAAGACCCTTGGTTTAATTTCCTAGTACCACATAAACTGGCCATGGTGGTGCACGCCTATAATCCCAGCACTCAGGAGGCTGAGACAGGAGGACTGCCATGAATTCAAGGCCAGCCTGGGCTCCATAGTGAGTTCAGCACCAGCTGGACTACAGAGCGAGACCCTGTCTCAAAAAAAAAAAATTGGGGGGACAGGTATATATCATAGTGAATAAGGCCTTTACCAGGCAAGTAAAAGGCCCTGAGACAGATTTTCCACCACCACATAAGCCGGGTTTAATGGCATACACCTATAATGCCGGCCTATCTTGGCATTGGGAAGGTGAGGCTTGTGGCCAGCCTGAGCTACACAGGGAGGTCAGGATTAGTCTTCACTACAAAGATCTTATCTCAAAAAAATTAAACAGAGGCTACATTTCTGTAGTAAAAGTAATCCATGACACCCAAGTAATTAAGCCTGATTTATTTCAGAATTTACTCTCACTGACAGCAACTGGCTACAACGAAAAACCAAGTGAAATATTCCACCCTGCCTGGATTCCCTAGAACTTATTAGTGTCCAGCGACAACTTCTCCCATCTCTTCAAACACTTATGACCACTGAGTAACTAGGAGGCTTCATTTGTATGAGTCAGCTCTAAAACATGAAGTTTGGAATTACTACTAAACCCATTTTTCCCTAATATGTCCTTCAATATTGGCAAGCAGTGCTAGAGGAATCAGCTGTCCCTCTCTCAATAAGAAAAGAGGGTCTTAATTGTACCAGATCACAGGAATAAATGGACTCCCCAGGCAGTCATGCTGACCACACCAAAAGACCTAAGGTGAAGCTGGGTTGGTGGCACAGCCTATCACCCCAGCACTATAGGAGGCTGAGGAGGAGGATCGCATGGTCCAAGCCTGGGCAATGTAGCAAGAACTTGTTTCAAAATCAAATATAACAACAGGATGGAGATGTAGCTCAATGTGAAAGCAGTAGGCTTGATCCCCAGAACCACAAAAAGAAAGGAAAAAAAGGGACAAGAATCAAGTATGTCAACACCATTATTTAAAAAGGGAAGACTGATCAACAACACCCTCCCGCATCATGCATAATTTGTATATTAGAGATCTTTAAATCATGCTATTTTATTGGGTTGTCAGAAAAGTCATGACACAGATTTGCAACAGATGATCCTAGTTCAATTTTCGAGGTACTAGCGTCATCTGCATCTATGCTGTTGCTATGCCGCTTGACATCTGACAGTTCTAGCTTCATTTCCAAAAACAACAAGAAAAACCTTGAGCAATTTGCTTGAGTTTGGGATATTTTACAATAACGTGAAACTGGAAGACCAAACTTTTGTATTTTGGCCCTATTTTACTGTTTATTTTGTACAGGGAAGAGTGCACGTCAAGCTTGTGAAAAGTTGTGTATAGTTTACAGTGACAATACTCTACAAGAATGACTGTGCACACAATGATTCACAAATTCCGTGCTGGTCATTCTGACTTCAATGATGCTCCTCGGTCAGGGCGGGCCACCAGGGTTGATGACAGTAAGACAAAGGCAGTGGTCCAGTCAAACCCTTGTGACACAGTGCAGAAAACACTGAACATCCCTTAAGGCATTCAAGACCACTTTAAGAAGCTGTGACAGGTAAGCAAGCTCACTACAGGGTTCCTCACGAGCTCACAGAAGTTCACTTGCCGGTGCACATAAAACATCTGAGATACGCTCATTAAACATGAAGAAAATGATCCTTTTTTGAAGTGACTAACGACTGGGGAGAAATGGATTCTTTACAGCAATGTGGTGCACAAATGGTCTTGCTCCTGACTGGATGATTTGCCTCAAATGTCAGTGAAACCAGACATTCATCAAAGGGAGGTCACGCTCTCAGTGTGGTGGGACTTTAAAGGTGTCTTGTTTTTTGAGGACCTACCCCGGAACCAAACAATCAATTCTAAGTACTGTCGGCAACTGGATAGTTTGAACAAATCAATCATCCAGAAATGTCCAGAGCTCATCAATCCTCAAGAAGTTGTGTTCCATCATGGACACACAAGACCAAACACGAGTCTCATCGCTAATCACACTGGGACTGCTGGCACACCCACCACAGCCGCCTGACCTTGCACCGCCAGGTTCCCACTTGCTTTGCTTTCTTCAAACCTCCTTGTGTGGCACAACGTTTCCTTCAGATGAGGCGGCACAAAAGCACCCTGCTCAGGTTTTGCCCATAAAGATGGATCATTCCATGAATACGGAATTAATTAGGAAGCTCATTCAAAGACAGCAAAACGTTATTGAACAAAACGGGTAATATACCACTGATTAACTTTGTTTTTTTATAGAAATGTCCTTTGAAAACAGAAAAAAATATGTCATGACCTTTCCGATAGTACAACGAAAGTCTAGCCACACACAAAGGACTGTGAATCCACATTCATTTGTACAGAAATGCGTAGACCCTCCCTGGACTGGGCCTCTACCACTGTACTTCCTAATTCTTCTACTGAAGCCGTTTAAGTATTGTGCACTCTCTCCACCCATAATTTCTTAGGTCAGTGGGGAACTCTAGGAGCAATGAGAACATTACATACCCATGGAGGGTTCTAATGGAATATTCGTCATGTGACCCTTCATCACCAAAAGTGACATCCACTTCCGGGGAAAAGATGGGACACAAGCCCCCTGGCGTAGACCCTCACCAGGCCCAACAGCACAGGCCGACCCTGGTGCTGTTGGCTGCTCTTGCAATGAGGCCCAGGTGACACAGACCTCTTCCTGGATGGGCCACTGCTTGCTTTGTCACTTAGGAAGGTGTGCTCGCTCGCTACTACGTAATTCCTGACAGCTGTTCTCTTTGGGAGCAGGATGGGCACAGAGTGCCACAGGCCTCTGGATGAGTGGGGAGGTGGACATAAAGAATGCACTTTCCCAAACTGCTTGGCAAGTGTGTGCACCAAAATAACATGCTAGTACACACAGTCCCTGGCGCTCAGGCTGAGAAAGTCCCACGCAGGACCTTGACCCCACGCAGGCGGACCATGAAGCCGAGGGGGTGCCTTGCCAGCCCTATGGACCAGGCTGGGAGGAGGGTGGCAGCTTTGCAAGCATTTAGGAATCTGGCAGCAACTGTACCCCCCAGACTTTTCTTACGCAGCACTTAATATGTGCTGTAGCAGACAAAAGCTGGACCCAGGTTCTCAGAGTAGCGGCAGGTGTCACCTTGGGGCCATCCAGGTCTCAGCCTTTTATCTGGTCCTATGTGAATCATACGTGGAGCAAAGCCCAGATAGCAGCATGCACCTGTAAGAATATGCTTCACATGTATGTGTACAGTGGCACTGTGATAAAGAACACGCAGCATGTCTGCATCACAGTATCTCATGTGGTCAGAGAGGGGCACAGAGTGCTGACCCCAGGGCGCAGGAGGGGCCTCACTGAGGACCACAGAGTCCACTAGTGTGGATTTGCCAAGAGAGGGCTGCTGATGGCCAAATGTGTGCCGGGGTACTGCGGCTGGCCAGGGAGCCTCGCCTCTGGCCACAGGTTCTTTCTCAGTGTTGGCGCTACTTACAGGCTGCTGAGGTAGAATATTCTACACCTACAACTTAAGGGAAAAAAGACTTGTGTCACCTCAGTTTAAGCAGGGTTCACACAGTCCATGGGTAGCTGGCAATGGTGGAAGTACATGGCAGAGGTACAGGTGGAGAAGCGCTTTGCATGGCTGTGACAGACGCAAAGAACTGACCAGCTAGCTGACGTCTGGAGACGAGGGTGAAGGCTAGCACTTTCCCAAGAAGCTGTAATACTGTTTCTTCTTTCCCTCATTTGGTTCGAGCTGCTAGTCCAGCAGTCCTCACTCAGGGTGGCGCCCCTCCTTCCTTCGCTTCCGGGTCCACAAGTCAATCACACAATCCTCCAATCTCAGCCTCCCCAGTGCGGGCATTACAGGTATACGTCTCCAGGCCAGGCTTACGTTGGGAATCAAACTCGGGTATTTAGCGCTTGCCAAGCGCTTTAACTGCTGAGCCACTGCTCTAGCCCTGTTAAAGCTGTTTTTGAGACAGGGTCTTGGTAAGTTGCTCAGCCTGGGCTTGAACTTGCAACCTTCTTCCCTCAGGCTCCTACAGTGCTGGGACTCCAGATATGTACTGCTATATACCATACCACCAGCCTCCAATAATTATTTTTTTGGGGGGACAAGATCTTGCTCTGTGATTGAGGCTGATTCCGAGCTCACTGTGTAGCACAGGTTGGCCTCACTCAGATTCACAGAAATCCTCCTGTCTTAGCCTCCCAGCACCAGAACTTTAGATGTATGCTATGATTCTTTTTTTTTTTTTTTTTTTTGAGACAGGGTCTCACTCTGTAGCTTAGGCTAGTCCTGAACTCACCATAGAGCCTAGACTGACCTAGGATTCATGGCAATCCTCCTGTCTCAGCCTCCGGACTGCTGGGATTACAGGTATGTGCCACCACACCCAGCTTTATTTGATGTTGGGGAATCAACTCGGGGCCCTGGCCTGCACTTCCAAGGCAAGTGCTTTAACTGCTGTGCCATTCCTCCAGCCTCGATACAAAAATCTTAAAGAATGGCCCGGGAATGTATTTCACTGCAGTCCAGCACTGAGGTCAGGAGAGGGAAATGAAGGACCGAGAGCTGGTGTGTGCTGGCCCACAATGCCGTGAGCACACCCAAACAACCGTGCACCCAAACAAGGTGAATTTGACAGCGTCCAAGTAAGAAAAGAAAGCAGAGAAGCGCAGGAAGCACCAGCCTGCAGTGCTGACAGCAGAAGGAGCGAGCAAGACACAGCAGGCTGGCACAGGTGCTGCTACCCACCCCGCCTCCGGGAGCTCCCTGCAGCCTCCCCACGCTCCCACTCCGATTCCCAACCCCCGGGTACAGCAACCTGGATGCACAAAGCAGACAGACTTTCACACACAGGTGACCCACCAACCCAATCCCCAAATAAGTCTCTCCTACCAGGGAAGGGACACCCAGGGACAGGGTGGGCTACACACCTGTGCCTCCCCTAGGTCATTGTTCACCACGGTGAAGTTCAATCCCAGCTCTTCCACATCACCCTCATAGCTCTTGAGGAACAGCAGGTTTCTGTAGACCTCAGGGTCCAGGGAGGCCAGGTGGTGGATGTCCACATCGGCGCTGGTACCCAATAGTTTGGAGAGGAAGAAGCCCGCAAAGGGCAGCTCCACTAGCATGTTTTCATAGAGAGCCTGCAAAAGACACAGTGGATAGTGGTTAGCTTTGCACAAACGAGCTTTGAGTGTGTATCTGTGCACTGCACTTTGGAAGCAATCCCTTGGCCTGGGCACTGAGCAACATGCCCAGTCCTTCTTGATTCTGAGACAGGGTCTCCCTAACCTGCTAAACGGCCCTGGCTTGGCTTGCATGTGCAATTCTCCTGCCTTAGTCTCTCAGTGTCCTGGGATCACAGATGTGCACTAGCATGTCCAACAATACATGCTTTCCTCATCTTTTCTCCAAAAAAAAAGACGTGCATTCAAACCGATATGGAGAGGGTCTTAGGACAGTGGACAGTGTCTCATGGGCAGTGAAATGCAGCACACCCAGCATGGCAGAGGCATGGTGACACCTGTACTGCAGGCTACCCTGCAATGGAACCATCCAGAGCTGGCCACGATGGGAGTTTAGGAGCCATATTCTTGACACTTCCCCATGCAGAGGCCAGCAGGTGTTTCCAGAAAGAGGCAGCACTCTAAGTGCTTTATTCTTTGCAGGTATCCTGGGCTCTTGTATCTACTGGGCCAAACTGTCACAAATGCGAAGACTCAAAGCAACAAGAGGACTGCACCTCACAGTTCTACTGGAGAAGAGCCTGAAGTCGAGGTGCTGGCAGGGCCATCCACTCTGAGGACGGGGGTCGGGGGGACTGGGCAGCGCAGGAGAGGAACCGCCACTGTTCCCTGCAGCTCCTGGTGGCTGTGTGAGGGTACTCCAGTGGCCCTCAGCTCCAGTAGGAGCTCTCTCTCTCTTTTTAGACAGGGTCTTGCTCTATGGCCCACGCTGGCCTTGGACTCATGGCCGTCCTCCTGCCTCAGCCTCCTGAGTGCTGGGATTACAGGCGTGTACCACCACGCCCAGCTTATGGGGTGCTGGGGAATCGAATTTAACACTTGACATAGCACTTGCTAGGCAAGTGCTTTAACCGCTGAGCCACTCCTCCAGCCCCTAGCTGGACTTCTCTACTTGCTGCCTTGTGTCTGCTATGGTCACCTTTGTCCTTTACTGCATTGGTAGTGGGGCCAGGACCGCAACATGGCTTTCCACGACTGCCCCTGCTGGTCTTCCTACCCACCCAAGTCCAGAGGTGTGCACGGATGGAGTGCCTGTGACCCAGAGTCTGTTGCAGGTTATTTTCTCACAAAGAAAAAAAAATGCTACTGATGTTTTACCCTAAGTAACTGTCTACCTTCCTATCGAAGACCCTGCATGTCTTTATCTAAAGCATGATTTACATGCAGAGGTTGGTGTGGTTTCATTTGGTTATGCAACCAAGGCCATGCACTCCTCCTACCCAAGGAACCCTTCTCCCTGCAGTCAGTCCTCGCAGGTGAACCCCTCTGTCACCACCACAAAGCTTCCTGAAGGGGTTTGTGCGGCATGTGTTGCTTCCTAAGAGTCCCCCAAGTTCTGCTTGGTCCTTTGGTCCTTGCTCTGCGGTGTTCTCACTGACACTCTTGTGAGTTGATGCTGATTTCTGGATCCCATGAACATAACCCAGAGCAGAGCTGGGGAAGAGTGGAAGCGCTGGATATGCTGCAGGCTCACTTCTACTACATGTTTCCCCAGCACCAGCAGTGTAGGTGGGTGACCCCTGGTCCGTATTCTTCCAGCCACTGGTCTGCTGGTCTTGCGAGCATTGGCCACTCTGGCTGCAGAACGGGGCATCCTGCTGTGGTCTAAAGCTGCGTTTTCCCACCACACACAGCTTCCATCACGTGTTGGTGAGCATCACGCAGTAATCCCCTCAGAATTCCCAACAGACAGAGCTGGTTTCTTTTCTCTAACACCAATGGTCATACAACATGACTAATACTCCAGTGGCCCAAAGTTGAAAATCGTAGCTTCCTTGCAGGGAGCACGGTAGCCACCTCCCACGCGCTGCCTAGGTACAGGGGCCACGGGGAACCTCATCAGGACACCAGTAATTTCTTTTCCTCCTGTCCTGTGTAGACAGTGTCCTAACTCCCCGAGGGGTGGTCTCCATGGCAGCAGCAGGAAGTCTGGGCTCCTCTATGTGGTTCTGGTCTGCAGACACACATGCTAAGCGCAATGCTACCACACGCTCCCTCCCTAAGCCCTGGAGCAAGTGCAGACTGCAGTATCACTGAACACACTGAGCTCCCCAGCAGAAGGCTGGGCGGCTGAACAGCACCAGGTAGCACAGGGAGGCCAAGGGCCTCAAAACCCACTATTCAAAAGACTGTGCTGTATGTTATGGTCTATCTGGCTCCAGGGGACTGAGGCTCAGATATGCCAGTGCAGCGGGGCAACTCCCACAACACCGCAAGAAACAGTAGTAACTAATGGGATAATCATTCTCACACTACACAGTAGGCAGCTAGAGCAGGCAATGCATGAGCCCCCATACCCAGGGGAGCACACCATGGGACTTGCATTTCAAATCAAGCTGAAAGGACCCAAGACTAGAAAACAGCAGTGAACATCTTCCCTAAGGCAGCCATCTCCACTGTTGCCGGGATCTAACTCTGGAGCTCTTCTCCTTGGGTAGGAACTCCGGTGGCCCCCCAAGAGGCCACCATGTCCTTGCTGGGCCAACAGGAGAGCCAGGTCTGGGGCTGTATTGCTCATCTGAAGACTAATGATTTCCAACTAATTCTGAAAATATGGCAAAAAAAAGGGTAGAGCTTCTTAATGAGTGTTTAAACGGCATTACTGAAAATGCAAACACAAGGCTGCCTCAGAGAGCCACAGCTCCTTCCTGCCCTTGCCCTGGGGCACTTGTAAATGCCGCCCTGTGCGGCTGACGCCAGGTGGGTGAGGAGCTCCTGCTGGACCCTAGACTCCAAAAGCGAGCTGGATGTGTAAATCACCTCCTGTCCAATCCAGAAGGTCACTGCTTGCCATCTCTACAGTAGTAACAGTAAACCCGTGGGATGCACTAAACCCATCAGCGCTACCTGAATTTTAAACAGAAATTCCATTGTGACTCATAAAATGTAAATGCATAGGTATAATTTTTTACATAAGGCAGGTTTAAACCTTTAGAGCATTTAATATACAAGCAATAATAAACGATCGCACTAAAAACTATGATTGCATCAGCTAAATGGATTGTAAATTAAATTTCCATAATATATTCAACTGAGATATAAATGTAAGCATAAATCAAGGTATTTTCTAAACACAGGTTAATTATACAACTTCAAAAACTGCCTATTTTTTATGCAAAATAACCCACTTAGCATTTTTCAGCCTGCAGAATCGCACTTGCTCCTAGAAGCACATCAATAACAGGCTGCCACAAGAGGCAATAGGTGTACGGAGAGGCCCTGCTGCAGATTCCTCACTGTCCGTCTTTTATGAGTGTTTATGGCTAGAAATTGTGCCAAAATGATTTGAAATAAAAAGGATTAATTATAGCAGAAGCCTTTTAATATAAGTGAGTGCATTCGCAATGCAATTAATGCAAATTGTGGCTCTATCAGGAGAATAAATGTGAGCCACGCCACAGGCCACTTCTGTTTGCTGCCAAATAACTTCAGTAATTTACTACATTAAGAATCAATAAAAAAATGCCTTTCAAATGCATCTCTATCAATCTTCAGGTAGTTCTAAAGTGAACATTTATAACTTAATCTAAAAGCTATATGAGATGTCTTGCTTCAAAGCCATCTTAACTGAGCAAGCAGATAATAACTTTAATCATTACAGAACCTACTAACCACAGAGCTTGAACAGAAAGAAACATCAAGACAAGGATTACTCTCAGAGTAATATGCTAGCTAATGAAACAGCTGTGCTTCAGAAAGCAGGAACTGAAACCACACAGGCCTGGCCCCAGCACCACGGGACACACCGCTGTCTGCAATGCAGGTATCCACGCACAAGGAACAGTGCGTGTCGACGTGAGACATGCTGAGGAATGCCACCTATGCACAGAGAGTTCTGCACACTGGGATTTGGCATCCACGAATGTGCGGACCCAGGCATCCTGCTTCAGACCTTTGGGATTCTATAGGATTACCTACATGGCCAAGAGACACTGTGACGTCTCGCCTGGGCCCCACTGCCCACGTTTCTCACCCAGATGCTGAGCTACTGGGGCACCACGCTGTTCATTGGCTGCCAGCTGAGGTAAGTCAACTGCTCCATTCTACAGAAGTAATTTAGCAATCAAGTCCCCAAAATCCCAAACCGCCCCCTCTCCTACCACTGCTGTCTCTCTGGACTACAGTGTCCCCAAAGGAAGACGCTGGACTCACCTGAGCCTTATCCTTACCCAGTGTTCCTCCCTGGGACCTCGCTCTAAGGAAAGGCAAGCCCAGCCCTGCAGGGTTCCCTTAGACCTGTGTCCCAGCGGTCACGACCAGCATTGGCATGATGCTGACCAGAGCCACCTGGTGGAGAGGGACTGCTCTGGGTGATTCTGTAGGGCTGCTGGTTCCAGTCAGTCATATGGCCTCCCTCTAAGTGAGACTTTTAATCTTTCAATGGATTTATTGTTAGCATCACGTTGTCTTCACGGCAGAAACGAAGCCCAGTCCACATAACATAGCAGACTCCAAGGTGGCCAGTGAACAGGGTTCTCCTACGCCTGGTGAGAGCTCAGCAAAAGCAAAATGGCCTTATTATGAACCCAACTTGCTCCACTTGCTGCTGGAAAGCACCTAGACACAGACACCACCTCCCGAGTAAGCAAGACGTCTGCTCAGGCAGGCAGAGTTCTGTGGATCCTGTGGGTGATAGAAACTGTGTACAGTGGAGACAGACAGACTCTGGTGCACACCTTCCGCCATTACTGTACCATTTAAACAACCTCATAGTTCAGCCAGAAGAAGTAAATGAAGTTATCTACCTGTGACCTCTGTTCCCAAGAAGCATGATCGGTATAGATCAATGGCTACTCTGTTTTTATGGAAAAGAATATAAACTACAATTACTGGCTTGCTATAAAAGTAGGTATGGCTAGAGGCGTGACTCAGGGGTACAGGACTTGCCCATTCCAGGAGAGGTCTGGGTTCCATCTCCAGCACTGAACAACCAATAAATAAAGCAAATACAAGGGGCTTGGGGCATATCTCAGTGGTTAAAACGCTTGCCTGGCAAACACAGGAGCTGGGTTTGAATCCCTACCACTACACAAAGTGGGTGTGGTGCTGCATACTTGCAATCTTTGCGCTCACTCAGGAGGCTGAGGCAGGAGGATTGTGGTGAGTTCAAGGCCAGCCTAGGCTACACACTGAGTTCAGGACTGGTCTGGACTTCAGTACAGTGAGATCATGCGTCAAAAAAAAACAAAAAAAACAAAAAAACAAAAAAAAAAACAAAAAAAAAAAACAACCCAGCAGCTACAACTCTCTAGAAAGGATAAATTCAAATAAAGCATTCACTTGTGATTTAAGATCTTACAATCTTTATCTTTGGTTAGACCGCCAGAAGAAGAGAAAGGACAGTATGAGCTTGCTCACACAGCTGCTGCTGAGGAGAGCTGGGAGACACACAGGGCTGCTGGAAAGGCCACATCAGAGCAGAGAAGGTCGCGGTCACTGCAAGACATGCTCCTCAGGGCCGAGCCAAAAGGGCCCAAAGGAAGACCTCTAGGAAGGGCACTGTGCCACTCCACGGACAGGCAGCGTCCATCACTGGTGTCCACCTCCACTTGCAGCTTCAACACTGCAGCAAACTCGGCGGGCGATTAATGGAGTCACACAGAGTAAATACTTCCCAACGGCTGGAAAGGTAGAGACCAACTGCTGGGCTGGGAAATGCCTGGGTTCAATCCCCAGTGCTGCACACATCAAAAAAAATGTATGATACATTAAGTGCATACCGAGTTCTGCTGAAATACACTTATAAACCGCGAAGTCATATAATCTAATTAAAAATTTCAAATATATGACTATTACCAAATAATCTGATTTATATACATTCTGTTGCAATTAAATCAATATCTGAAGCAAGAAAAAAAGCCATTTTCAGATAGAATTTAAGTATGATAAAGGCTTTGTGTCAATAAATATTGTGCACCTAATTGGCTTAAATGGACCTTGGAACCTTCATCTGTAAAAGTTCAGCGTGACATTAGCACATCCTTGAGCTGTTTATTTATTCCCTGCAAGAGCTTGATTTACGGGCCACAAAGTGCATCCCGACCCATGGCAAGCCAGAGACCATCTGCTAATGGAGCCTGCGGTGGAGGAGGGATGGGGACGCCGGCGTGAGGTCACTCTTCAAGACCTTGCACACTTTGTCACAGTAAACAATCACTAACATATGCATTAAAGAAAATTTAAATACATTATGATCCAATAAATATCACGATCAATCAATATGCAATTTTCTTCTCTTAAAGATTTAACGCTGAGGTTCCACATCATTAGTGCTACACTATTATATTCACTTAGACTGGATACTTTTTAGCGAGCATGTTGGTACAAAGTTAACCATTTATAATCAGGTGATAATCATGTTTCAGAGACTAGTGGTCCCTTAGGAATTTCCATGCAGAAAGCTACCACAGAAACATCTTAAATATGTGGAACTAAATCAACTACCATTTCCAACAAAGCCTATCTTTTTTCTTTTTGAGACAGGGTCTTGCTTTGTAGCCCAGGCTAGCCTTGGATTTGGCAGTTCTCCTGGCTCAGCCTCCCTAGTGCTGGGATTACAGGCATGTGCCACCACATCCCACTTTATGAGGTGCCAGGAAATCGAACCCAGAGCCTTTAACCGTTGTGCTATTCCTCCAGCCCCATGATTAAGATGTTTTAATTGCACATGTTAATAGGTTTCAGCGTATTTTTTCAACATGAACACATAGTGTGTACTGACTAAATCCCTGCTCAATTGCTGGTAACAACCAGTCTATAGTTTTTCATTTCTTAAAAAAAAATTTATATATGAGAACATGCAGTAATTGTCTTTGGTATTTGAATTACTTGATGTCCTCCAGTTTCATCCTGTTTGTGCAAATGACAGGGCCTCGTTTCTAGCCTCCCAAGTGCTGAACGACAGCTGTGCGACACCACGCCCAGGATTTCATTCTTGTTCATAGCTGAGTAATATCCCATCATGCGTACATGCAACATTTTCTGTATCTGTTCACAGGCACCTGGGGGTACTCCCGCACCTTCGCGACTGCGCAAGGTGCTACGCTAAACTGGCGGTGTGATGCATTTCTGGTGCGCTGAGGCACTCTACCAAGTTCTTCACAACGGCTGCACTGACTTTCCCATCATTAGTATATAAGAACTCTTGTACAAGTTTCACCTTCACCAGCGTTTGCTGTTTTTGCCTGTCTGTCTGTCTGCGGTACTAGAGAATGAAATTAGCCAGTCATGTACTAAGTTACAAACCCAGTTATGTTAATGTTTTTTTTTTTTTGAGACAGGGTCTTGCTAAGCGCATGCTATCCAGGCTGGCCTTGAATTTGTGACCCACCTACCTCAATGTCCTGAGTAGGGTTACAGGAGTGTTCTCCACACAAAGCTCTTCTGTTTTTGTTGTTTGTTTTTGAGACAGGGTCTTGCTCTCTAGACCAGGCTGCTCCTGAACTCACTACGTGGTACAGGCCGGCCTTGGACTCAGGACAAGCCGCCTGTCAGCCTCCCAAATGCTGGAATTACAGACGTGTGCCACCATGTCCAGTTTATGTGCTGCTGGGGAATGAACTCAGTACTGTGCACTTGGAAGGCAAACACTTTAGCCACTGTGCTATTCCTCCAGCCCTGTTTTTTCTGTCTCCCTGCTTCAGCCTCACGAAAACCGGGACTACAGGCACGACCACTACGCCCAGCTTACACTCTTTCTGGTAGCAGCCATTCTAAGTGGCGCGAGCTGGAATCTCAAATGGTCTGGATTTGCATTTTCATGATAGCTAATATTCATTGGGCACTTGTATTTCTTCTTTTGAGAAATGCTTAGTCAGATGACTCGCCCATTTTAATGAAATTATTTGGTTTTTAAAAAACTTTTCTGAGTTCCTTACATGTTGTGAATATTAATTCTGTCTCATGAATATTCTCTCCCAATCTGTGGGTTGTTCCTTTGCTCTGTTCATAGTTTCCTTTGCTAGGAAAAAAGGCTTTTTGTCTGGGCTGGAGGAATGGCATAGCAGTTAAAGTTCAATTCCACAGCAACACATAAAAGCTGGGCGTGGTGGTGCATACCTGGAATCCCGGCACTGGGAAGCTGAGGCAGAAGGCCTGCCTTGAGTCCAAGGCTAGCCTGATCTACATACCGAGTTCAGGGCCAGACAGGGCTACAGAGGGAGACCCTGTCTACAAAAAAAAAAAAAAAGTTTTTCTTCTGAAATAATCCCATTTATGTTTGCTTTTGCTGCCTGTACTTTAGGGATCTTATAAAAAAATCATCATCTGCATCATGTCCTGAAGCTCTCTCCCCTTGGGTTTCTTCCGGAGTGTCAGTTTCAAGAATCGCCTTTGGGCCCACTCTTGAGTTGGTTTCGGTATGGTGTGAAAAACGGGGCCCAGCTCCAATCCTCTGGACAGTTACCCAGTTTCCCAGAAACGTTTGTTGACATAGCGCTTTCTTCCATGTGTTTCCACAGCGACTGCAGTTGTGACAGCCAAGGCCAAGGATGACAGGTGGGTTACTTCCGGACCCTCTGTTCTGCTCCAATGGTCCGTGTGGCTAGGAGGTGCTGTACTCTTTGTTCTGGATGTTGTGGCTCTGTGGTGCCTGGAAACTAGCACTGTGAGGTCTCCAGCATGGTTTTTTTTTTTTTTTTTTTTGGAAATTGTTCTGGCTACTACAGGTCTTTTATGTTTTCGTAGGATTTTTAGGATTATGATGGGTATTGCACTGAATTTGTAAACTGTTTTTGGTGGGATGGATATTTTAACATTAATTGTCTTCTCTCAATCCACGAACACAGAAGGTCTTCTAATATTTGGGTATTCAATTTTTTTTTGTTAGTGCATCAAGTAAAGAACTGCTATTTGTGCTGTCTAAACGTCTTTAAACAGCCTCATAGTGATGTAGCAACATCACAAATCCTCCTGCCTGGAGTCCAAAGTAGAGCAACTGATCACCTCTACTGTACCCGCAGTGCTCCCGTCCTGAGAGAGCAGCCTGTCACCCCCACTGTGCTCCTGCCTGCGGACAGCAGCCAATCACCCCTACTGTGTCCACAGCACTCCTGTGCTGAGAGTAACGGTCACCCCCAATATAATCACAGTGCTCCTGCCCTGGGAGAGCACCTTGTCGCTGGTACTAGACCCACAGTGCTCTCGCCCCCAGCCAGCAGCCTGTCACCTGCGCTGTAGCTGCAGCGCTGGGCTCCGAGAGAGCAGCTTCCTGGCCTCACCCCTTGCTCTCCTCTCCCTGTGCTTGAGCTGTCCAACGATGCAGCCACAGCCACGGCTGAAATCCAACAAAGGCTGGACCACACCCGGACAGTGTGTGGGCCTCCCTACCACACAGGCCAGGTCCTCCCAGGGCGTCCCAGCCATCGCCCTACCTGGTCTGGGCAAAGCCCTGGCCCTAGCCCTTGGAGTTGCACCTTTTGCAGAGCACATCTACCTCCTTTCCAGCTCACACATTCCAAAGCCAGCCTGTGTGATCACCCCACCTAGGCCAAGTCATGCGCCACCAGCCTGTGGCGGCGTGAATCTCTGTGGACCACAGTGCCTCGGAGTGTCGCTGGGCAACAGCGAGCAAGGTGGGGATGAACGCTACAAGGGAGGAGCCTCCAGCACCGCGTGGACCAGGCGGACAACAGCTGCCGACCTCTGAACACACAAACAATGGCGCGGAGCCGCATCCTTCCCAGGGTGAGCAGCAGGAGGGCTGTCCAGAGTGCAGATGATGCCTTCAAAGAAACAGGTACTCCGGGTAAGCCCAGAGGCTGCTGCTCAGCCCTCCTGTCCGACGATCTTTCCTCCAGCAGGTGTGCTCACCTAGGCTCAGGCCACCCTCACCTGTGACCTTTGCTAATAAACTAGATCACTCAGATGGGCTCTACAATCCACCACCCTCTGTCCTGAAAGATGCAGAACCACAATCATCTCAGTCACCTGCTCAGAGCACTCACTTTCCACGTGATCAAGATGGATATATATTTAGACAGCGTCTCACTCTGCAGTCCAGAGTGGCCCTGCCTCACTATGTAGCCCAGGCTTTCCTCGAACTCACAGCAGTCCTCCTGCCTCAGACCTCCAAGTACTGGGATGAGAGGCGTGCACCAAGAAACATAACTCATGTGGTGCGAGAGAATCAAACCCAGAACCTTGTACTTGCTAGGCAAGCACTCTAACAACTACGTTATTCCTCCAGCCCAAAGACGCATTATGTATGTGCACTAACTTCTCAGATTATCATTATATTACAAACATATACCAACATAAATAATAATGTTCGCAAAAAATATAACTAAACCACTTTCCACATCCCCAACCTGAAGCCCAAACTGTTTATCAGAGTGAGGTGCTCTAAGTGGCCGTCGCCTCATTTCGCAGCAGGCTTCCAGCCAGCAGAACTTAGACTTTGCTCAACACTGCTCAGGGGAAGAGCAGACCGGGAAGACATGCAAGCCGTCAGCCCAGCTGGAGTCCAGTAAAATCTTCTTTAAACAACAAGACAGGCGGGCAGACTTGGCCCAGAGGCTGAGGTTTGGTGGCCAGCGTTCTAGAGTCATTTTGTCACCTCTGCCTTAGGAAAGCCAGGTGAAATGACTGTGTCCTTGTGGTCTTTGTGGCGTAAGCCAGTTGGCTTCTAAAACTTTCCTGCAGACAGAATAATAACTGTCAGGTACCTGTCTTCCACCATTTTACACAGGGAAAAAGAATTACATTGCCAGGTCATTCAAAACACCTTAATACACTTTCCAAATGAAAGACTTACTTACCTACATAACAGGACAAAGATCCACAGGCAGCACAAGCCTTCGCAGCACCTTGTAACCCCATTCCTAGGGGGTGTGCTGTGCAGGTGTGCAACGAGCCCTTACAGTACTGATAAGAGGGAAATGTTTTTTTCCCAAGAGACACACTCTGAAATAAAGACAAACTAGGAGACAACAGGAAAAGGCAATGCTCTGAAAGTGGGCCCAGACTGCAGGACAGAGCCTCCAGCGCCAAGAGGCATGGGAGGGGAGCAGGACAGGGGAGCCTCTGGGGCCTCTTCCCACACCCACATATCGGTCCTCCCCCAAGATCTGCAGGCACTCCAACGGGTTTTTCACGCAGAAGGGAAACTGACTCTACGTCATTCGTATGAATCCTGTCAATGCAGGGCCTGAATGCGGCAAGGATCCTGTAGACCCGTCCTCCACCGGTAAGGCTGCCACCTGTCCAATGGGAATGACAGATGACACACTCTCATTTATTTTTTACTTTTTCCTGCCTTAGGTTTATTTGTACAAAGAGCACTGGAGGACAACAACTCCTTACACACGACATCGCAGGGGTCACACCAGTCTTTCTGTCCATCCTCACAACAGCAGACAGAGGACTTAACCACAGAGCCTGGGGACCTTTGGGACCTTAAGCCTGAGCAGGAGCTGGAGCCTGAGCCCGGGTTTGGGCCTTGGCCTTTGCCTAGCAGGGCCTGCAATCCTTAGCATGTGAGCAGGAATATGCTTCCCAAGTTTCGGGTGGGCAATGTAGGCAAGCTGAATGAGCTTGCAGGCGATGCACTGTGTGGTCTTGGGCTTCAGCCCTTGTCTGCACGCGGGCCGTCACAGTCTCAGCTCGTGTACTCATGGCCTTGGCACTGTCTGCCTGTACTTCTTCCAATCGCTCTTGCTGTGCTTCTGGAAAAATGCATATTCTTCAGAAACCTGGAGTCAACACCCTTAAGAGAGTCGTATCTTTGTGACTGAGGTTTCTTGATACCATTTCTGTGCCATTTTCAGAACTGGTTGTGTGTGATGTGCTTCCTGGACTTAGCCATGCCTGCGCCACAAACTACAGGTCCCAGAGTGCCTGGGGCCAGAAAAGGAAAAGATACCACAGTGCACCACAAGAAACAGAGCTGGACTACCTTCTCATATAGAGGAGCTGAGCAGTTGAGGAACAAGCTTCAGCTTTTGACCCAACAAGAATTATTGCTCTGCCACATTCTTCTGGTAAGAGTCAACATTACATTTACTAAAAATGCAAAGACACAAAAGGAAGCTTACCCCAAAACTCAACATTTAAAGATGTTAGTAACAAATGAGAACAGATCTTAGATTTTGGATTAAAAGGGACGTGTGGGGAGCGGCCTACTTTGGGTCTACAACACTCTGACTTGACCTGGCGAGAACACTGAACACACTCCTGTTCAATCTGAACCTGTATCCCTGTTGTCTGCATTAACACTGTCCACTTAGCACACAAGGTGGGCAGATGACTCCTCTGGTTAGCAGTTCATGAACAGAGTACCATCCTTGAGTGTAAAATTTTCAGACTTTCCACATACGACTTGCTTACGCCTTAGTGTTTAAACCATCTCACAGAACTTTACTCCCATTCAGTATACCAATAAAGCCAAGTGAGAGAAATCTTAAAACACCGCACTCACATTCACACTACAGATACAAACACAACAAGCACTTTTATGCACTGATGCACTATGTATGTATCGTACAATGTCAAAATGTAGCTACTATACAAATAAATAAATTTTAGGATCACCAAAATCAGACCAGCAATTCTTTTTTTTTTTTTTTTTAAGACAGGTTCTCACTCTGTAGCCAAGGCCGGCCTTGGACTCACAGCAATCCTCCTGCATCAGCCTCCCTGAGTGCTGGGATTACAGGCATGCACCACCACACCTAGCATTACGCGGTCCTGGGAAACTGAACCCAGGGCCTGCCTTAAACTTGTAGGGCAAGTGCTTTAACTGCTACACCATTCCTCCAGCCCCATACTAGCAATTCTGAGTAAGCATCATCATGGAACAAAAATGACAGCAGCCATCGCTCTGAGATGTTCACACAGGCTACTCACCTTTCCAAGCATTCTGCCTAGGAAGTAGTAATGCCTGGCGAAGGAATCTCCCACCAGCATCTGAGCAGCTGGGTTAGGGTAGAGAAGCCCTTCATTAGTAGTCTTAAAGAACCCCTGGTTGGGGTTGAATCCCGATTTCAGTAGTTCGTTTAGAAACTCTCTGAAGATTCCTCCACCATCAATGCCAGCTTCATCCAGGCCGTGGGCATTGAGCAAGTGCACTCGGATCCGCTTTTTCAAATCGGGCTCTGTCCAGAAAGGGAACAGGAGGAGAGACGGTAAAAGACAGATAAATGGTATTACAGCTCTCAGGAAAAGAGCAGTGAGACCGTTAGGGACATTTTCTACACACCAATCCTAAAGGCAGCCAAGGAGACAGCCCAAGCATTTTCCCAAATCCATGGGACAAAGAGAAAGCAGTCCCTTGTCCTCTCTCACTGGGAGCTGGAAGCAGAGGCGTACTCAGGACAAATGAAAATGTCCTCCACATTTTAAAGCTATGAGACTAAATCCCCTGCAGATGTAGCGAATGGAATTAGGGACACAGGATGGACTGCAATGGGTCATCATTACCAAGGAAAGTGAGTGGCAGCATCAGTGGTGCTGTACTACAGGTCCTGGGGCAAGGCCAATGTGCAGGGGTGTCATCTCTACCTCCCTAGAGCACCAGCAGGGATGCCAAGTAGGCCTACTGTATCCACTGACCTGTGCTAATAAACCCTCATTTCTTCGGGAAGCCAGACAGCCAACCTATATACCACAGGTGCCTGCCTGCTCCCTACCGCTCTCATTCAGGCTGGCCTTGGATTCATGGCAATCCTCCCGCCTCAGTCTCTAAAGTTCTGGGACTAGAGGCATGTACCACCACGTCTGGCTTAACACAGTTAAAAGTATACTGAGTAATGACATGCCTCCCACCCACAAAGCTTAGGCATCTCTCCACTCAAAACATACTCTTCTAGATGGGCCTGGTGGTACAGGCCTCTAATTCTAGCACTCTAGAATTGCAAGTTTAAGCCCAGCCGGGCCAACTACAGTGAAAACCTATCTCAGAATCAAAGCCAAAATAAAACAGGGCTGGGGATGCAGCAGAGTGTGCAGGCTCCATTCCTGGCAATGCCAAAAACAAAAGGATGCTCTCCTGTGCTCTTAACTATACTTATATAATTTCCACTAAATTAAATTCTATAAAGGTCACTTGCATTTACTTCAGGTAATATGATTATGAAATATGTTCAACCCAAGTTCCAGATAAAACATGGAGAAATATGACCAAGTAATTATAGATACAACATAAAAAATGTTTGAGATTTCCTACATTTATGTATCTCCATCATATCAATAACTTTTCTGCATCCCAGCCCTTTAACATTTTTTACATTTTGAGACAGGGTCTTAATTAGGTTGCCCAGGCTGGGCTCAAACTTGAGCCACCACAGCTAGGTTCAATATCCAATTTTAAGAAAGGAATACATGCACTCACTTCTAACATCTGTTATAAACTGACTGCCAGAGTAACCTGCAGTAGCAGGTTTTATAAAACTGAAATTGTTTGTGTGGGAAACCCACCCAGCCAGGTGCATCCCTGAACTCTGGCCAGCTGGGGCTTTGCAGGCCTCCAGGGCTAGTCTCTGAGGCAGGTCAGGCTTCGGCTTGCGCACTGCTGCAGGAAGCAGTGCACAGGAGCACAGACTGCCTGCTCTCTCGGCATCTAGTCCTGCTGCTTTCTAAGGACCAAAGAGAAATAATTATACAGTAAAGGCTTAGTGGAGAAAGCTAAGAAAAATGTTAATCTGATCTTAGCCTATTAACACTTCTATTTCAGGAAAACAACGTAATTAATTCTGCCCAGTAAATGAAACAAAACCAACCAACCAACCAATGTTTACCCTGTGAAGAATTGACCTCTTTCCAGATCTGAGGCTGCCCGGCCACTTCCACTCAAGGCAGTGAATGGCGGCACAGCACCCCTCCAGTCCCCACGGCAGTCCGTGTCCTGGAGTGTTCAAGGCCTGCTCTAAAGCAGGGGCAGGCTGGAGGAATAGCACAGTGGTTAGAGCACTTGCCTAAGCTGGGTGTGGTGGCACATATCTGTAATGACAGCACGCAGGAAGACTGCTGTGAGTTTGAGGCAAGCCTGGGAGGTAAGAGTAAGAGTAAAACCCAATCTCACACACACACACACACAAATGCAGGGCAATTCTGCAACGAGACTACACAGTTATCTAGGACAGGACAACTTGGTCATCACCTTTACAAGCTGCCTCGTCCCCACCACTTCAGACAACCCTGAGAAGAAGCCAGATACTGGGTGCCCACAGGGAGCTGACTTCAATGGCTGGGTGGACATACGGAATAGACACATTAATTGATTTTATGTAAATGATTAGTCAACAAAACAGTTCAAACTAGTCTCTTAAGTAAATTAAATGTGCCAAGATCTTTAATTTTTATTCATGAGGTTTAAATCTAAGAATATCCTCAAAGCACAAAATGCTCAACTTCACTGTGAACCTTAAATTTTGTGCTTATACATATCAATAAAATGGGGGGGGGGGGAAGAGCATCTGCAAAAACTAACCACTTCTTTTTTTTTTTTTTAGGAAGGATCTCACTCTGTAGTCCAGGCTTGACTTAACTCACTAGTAACCCAGGCTGACCTTGAACTCTGGTCTACCCTCCTGCCTCCACCAACCCAGTGCTGGGATTACAGGCGTGCTGCACCACCACACTCAGCATATGTGTTGCTAGGGAATCAAACTCAGGGACTTGGGCTTGCTAGGCAAGTGCTTTAACTGCCCAGCTATGCCCCAGCCCCAGACTTTAACCATTATGGCAAAAATATCAGGCCTTTTCCACATGCTTTAATCTTGATGTAACTTTGTGTGTGTGTGTGATAGTGTCTCACTCTAACAGCCCAGGCTGGCCCTGAACTCATATGGAGCCCCGGCTTGGACTCATGGCAATCCTCCTGCCTCAGCTTGCTGAGTGCTGGGATTACTGGCATGCGCCACCATGCCCAGCTTCTGTGGTGCTGGGGAATCGAACTTGGGTACTTAGTGCTTGACTTGGCGCTTGCTAGGCAAGCACATTAAGCACTGAGACATTCCTCTGACCCCTCTTGATGTATTTAGTAGTGTGCACTTATGATCAGCTTGTTAGTAATTTTTAAAGCTTAAAGATTCATTAGGAAATGAAGGGCTTCCTATAATTGGTCAGTGATGACCTAAAAGTCCTTCATGCAAACAGTTCAAAGTTAAATGAAAACTCCTAATAAGCACATTTCCTCTTCTTGTATCCAGCACATGGAGGAGGCCCAAGTGACCCATGTGGAGCACAGGGCCGTCTGCCTCCGCCTCCCTATGGCACTTGCACCTCACGCCCCACTAGTGTGGCTAGGGCCCCCGCCAAAGACACCTCTGCACTACACACAGAGCCCCTCCCTGAACAGAAGGCAGGCATCTGCACAGTCAGGACCCGGTCCTGTTGCTTCCCCCCGTCAATCACAAGCCAACAATGTGGAGCTCCTGCTGAATGCACCGAGGAAAGGGCAAACGATTCTGCTCAGGGGAGGGTGCCCCACAGCAGGACAGCCATACAGGAAGTCTGCTAAGGAGATGGCCAGGGAGAATCCTGGACTCACAAGGGGCTGCAGGATCCCAGAGAGGTGAGACGTCACTCACATTCACCTCCACTCCACAGCCACACTGGCAGGGTGACAGCAGTAAGTATCCAGCATGGTTTCCCATCCCTGTACTAGCTTCTGAACAAGGCCTGCAGCACAGGTGGCGTGCTCACAGCCTGTCCTCAGACGTAAACTATGATGGCCTCAGCGGTCTAGGGCACAGATCAGGTGACAAGGCATATCCACAAAGGCTGGGACCACGATGTCAATTTTCCTCAAGGCGCACACCAGCTCATTAGCTGAGTAACAACGACACGTCTTGGAAGGCTGTGTTCTGCCGGACAAGAGGCGCTGCGCCTTCACACCTGAGAACGGCCTCAGCCTAGGGCCGGATACAGCTTCCCTTTCTACTGCATTCTGCAGTCAGAGCTGCTGTCCTGCAAGCCGCCACACAGTGGGCCGAACAGTACCCCGCAACAGGGGGCGCTCGCTCCTGGGCTCCGGTCGTCACCCACGCTAGGCTCCAGTACAATTCTCCTTTACTGTTGTTGGAGAGCACACCACCTTTTTGTAATGGAGTGTGGACTGCGACAGCATTTATTTCAGTTTACTTAATGTGAATTACAACTGCTACTTACACAATATGTATTTATATAAAACCACAAGATTCAAGTAGTTGCCACCAACATTTTTAGAATTACTGGTAGCTAACTAAACTATGGAGTACACAATGGTTGCAGGAGGGAGAACTGTTTCCTGCCTTTAGAAGAAAATGAATAAATTACAATTATTATTGCAATTGCTGTCAGTTCTATGAACATGACTTAATAACACAGAGCCCTAACATTTGATCTACTATCTGTATTAAGAAACTACTCTAAACCAGGATAGGGGGCATTACTTTTTCTGTCATGGTTCACCTGCCACTTACATATAGAAAGAATTATATGTACCATTTTCTGGAGAAAGTTTGTCATAAGCATCTTCATAAATATAGTTTCTTCTTATTGTGACGTTAATTCCATCCAGAAATGGACCATCTCCTTGAACTTCTTGTTTATCTGCATAAATCAACCTCTGAAAGATCTAATGGAAGAAGTGGTAAGGTTATCAAAAACAATTCTTTGTTATAATAACCAACTAAGGGGGAAAGTTTTTTTTTTTTTTTTTGAGACAGGATCTCACTATGTGGCCCAGGCTGGTCCTAAACTCACCATGGAGCCCAGGCTGGCCTTGGACTCACAGCAATCCTCCTGCCTCAGCCTCCCGAGTGCTGGGATTATAGGCGTGCATCACCACGCCTGGCTTACGTGGTGCTAGGGAATTGAACTCGGGTACTTGGAGCTTGACATAGCAGTTGCTTCAACCACTGAGCCATTCATCCAGCCCAAGGAAGAAACTATTAAGTAAATTTTAATTTTGTATTTCCATAAAGTTTTAAAAGCCAACCAATCTAAACTGATTATATATATATATATATATATATATATATATATATATATGAAAGTATTTAAGAATCTCCTGTTTCATTTTGAGTTAGGGTTTTGCCACATTGCCCAAAGTGGTCTCAAACTCAGAACCCCCCTGCTTCAGCTTCCCAAATAGCTATAATTACAGGAAGGTACCACCACACTTGGCTAAGTACTTCTAATACTGCTGCTTTCCCTATATGAAACTTTTTGAAAAACCCACGCTGAAGTGTCTTTTCACTTATAAATTTGTCAAAAAACCATAGGTAGAAGAGGGAAGAAGAAAACACTGTACGAGAGCAGCGTGCTGCGGATGTCCCCAAAGCTGCCATGCCAGGAGGCAGCAGGAACATCGGAGTATAGTATGAAGTACAGCACACATCAGTTAATTTTACCAAAGTGCAGTGACTCCGGGGACACCCGGCAGCCTCAGGGGGCTGACTTTTCCACAATGGTGAAATTCAGAAATTTTCTTGATGGTGACAGCCCAGCAGAGGGAGCTCCAGAATTATGAACTCAAGATGTGTGTTTGCGGTTTGTAATGAGGATGTATCAACAGCTTCCACAGGCACTCTTGCTCGCCTACGGGATGTGCAGCCTAAACACTACCGTGAAGCCACTACCCTAGGCACAAGCTGTGATGGCACAGACGTTTCCTAAGTACACTTGGGGAACACCAGACCGTTGCAAATTATATCTGGAAACAGACATATGTAAACAAAGTCTTACATCTTATTAAAAATCAACTGACCAGGAATTAAGTTAGTTGCGTAAGCCAGGCTCGGTGGCAAGGCCTGTGATTTCCGCTGCAAATCCACTCTGGGAGGCTGAGGTCTGAGACCAGCTAATCTGAAACTGTACGCAACCGGCAGCTTGACAAGACCCTGCCTCAAAAATCAAATAATAAAAAAATGGGCTGGAGGGCTGGAGGAAGGGCACAGTGGTTAAGAGGCTCGCCTAGCAAGCACAAGGCCCAGAGCTCAATTCTCCGGTACCATATAAGCTGGGTGTGGTGGTGTATGCAATCCCAGCACTCGGGAGGCTGAGGCAGGATGACTGCCCTAAGTCTAAGCCAGCCTTGGCTCCATAATGAGTTCAAGACCAGCCTGGGCTGCAGAGAGAGACCCTGCCTCAAAAAGAGAAAAGAAGAAGAAAAGACAGGCTGGAGAAGTAACTCACAGTTGAAGGCCTTGGGCTCAATCCCCTCGCTCCTCAAAAAAGACCCCTTCTGTGTGTCTATCTTTTTAGATAATGATTATAACAGAAAACTTTCAAGGGCATGCACAGAAGAATACCTCTATAAAAATTCTGCATTTAATAACAATGAAAATTTACAAGGAAGAAGGTGCAACTGAGGGACGAATGTACGCAGTTTGAACGAAAAGGCTTTCTGGCTGGATCTGACAAAATACTATAAACCAGTGAAAAAAGCAAAAATTAGAAACTGCTGAGATTTGGCTGATGTGCTCATTTCTGACCCTGAAGGGGTGGATCAACGGAAAAGACAATAGCCTACCTTTACTCGCTCCTCAAACGGGACCACGAAAGGCAGCTCTGTCAGGATGGCCAACTGTCGCTCCTCCGACACCGACAGGGGCGGGGACTCCAGGCCCACTGTGACATATGGGGCACATTTATTAGCTCATCTGTACTTCCCCGTCCCACGGTCAGGTACTGAGGCCAAGGCTTGTAAAGTGCTTAGGCATGCTGAAAGCACCGAGGACAGCACCGAGCCGCCCAGTCCTGTGAACACGTCCTGCACTCGTGCAGTTGCCCAGCCACACCCACCACAGCAGCGCGGAGCCCACCAGGATGAGGGTCCTCGCTGGCCCTGACCCTGAAGACATCATGATGGAGCAGTCTGCCGTCTCTTCAGCGTCCGCTAAATCCTCTGGGCACAGCTAGGCACTCATGCCACTGCAAGGCTTGAGAGCATCTAATCTAAGGTAGGCCGAGCCTGCACTTTTACAACAGGAGCTCTTAGGGCTGGGGGCGGGCATGTGCACTCATAACCTGAACCTGAACTCCTCCCTTGGCAAACCTGTTCAGAGAGCTGAGCACTGTACCTAGACTACCGCTCAGCCCTCCCAGTTTTCTTCAAAGACATAAAATCCTGAAGGTTTCTATTAGCTTGTCAGAGAACTCTGAGGAATGTTCTCTTTTATAATCTGTATACAAAACCATAGTTTATTAAACTGCATTTTACCGAAGTATTTTGAATGTAACGCAAACTGACCCACAAACGCATAGTAGGCTACACCTACTGCCAGGCGCTTGCCATCATTTTAATGAATCTAATGACAATGGGTGTAAGGTAAGCGGCACTGGCACCGGGTGGTCCCCCTCCACTCTCCACTGTCACCTGGACGCGGAGCTTCGGGAGCTCACAGCTGGCTCCAGAGCAGGAGAAAAGGTGTTCTTGTCTCCTTTGAGCCACCCTACAAAAAACCCCATTAGAATTCTTCTAACTTAAGTTCTATGTTCAGCTACAGAATAAGTTCATTTTGGCAAGTGAAATTCTATTATAAAGTTCAACTTATGGGAAATTAAATATAATTAATTTAAAACTATCAAACACTGAAAATATCATTCAAAACTTATTTTTGAGGATACAATAAAGCTGAATAAAAATTTGATAAATCCTCATAGTGTAAGAAAAAAAGACAAGTCACCAACCAGGAGAAAATGTTTGCAAACCATGTACCTGGTGAAGAACTTACATCCAGCAAATACGGAAAACTTCCTAAGCTCATCTAAGCAAAATAAATCAATCAATCAATCAATAAAAAGAGAGGTACACGAGGGCTGGAGGAATAGCACAGCAGTTGTACTGCTTGTCTAGCAAGGGCAAGGTCCTGAGTTCAATTCTTGAGCACTACATAAACTAAATGTAGTGGCACGTTCCTGTAATCCCAGCACTCGGGAGGCTGAGGCAGGACTGCTAGCCTGGACTACAAGAGAGGACCAGCCTGGACTGCAGTGCAAACCTGCCTCAAAAACAATCAGACAAACACAAAACCCGAAAGAAACCCCAACCAACCAAAATCAAAAACAACACAACACAACACAAAAACAAACCATGAAAAGATAGCCAATACCATCAGTCAGTTGGGAAACAGACTAAACCACAGAGAGACAGCACCGCACACAGCTGAAAATGGCTGACATGCGTACTGTGACGGCACTCCCGTGTTGACAGGGACACGAGGCAAGTATCGACAGAGGACTTGCCCTTCTGCAGATGGGTGGACCAGCCAACTACGGTTCCCCCTGCACAATGATGGACTGCAAACAGCGCAAGGGACAGCCCAGTCCCTGACAGATTCCCTGCAATGTGTGGTGGGGTTTGAGGGTGTTCACCAGGCTGGCTGCGCACGCTGCCCCCAAGTGGAAAGCTGAGGGGAGAACAGCGTGCTTGGTAGCCCAAAGAAAGAAGGAGCGGGGGTGGGGGGCGGTCACTCACCCTCCAGAGTGGACTGCAGGGGACCGATCCTCCCCATGCGTCGGAACCGCCACACGTGTCTGGATGCTGGCACATACAGCTGGGTGACCTGAGGGACATGACAGCTCAGAACAGATGCCCAGAGACCTCTCACGGTGCCTACACAGAGCAGGACCTCTGCCCACTCTCGGCTCATGACGGGGATGGACTGTGCATTCACCTGAGTCACTAGCCCTCTTCATACCTACAGTACCTGGGCAGTGGGTCAGAAAAACACAACCTGCTTAAGGAAGCAGAAGGCCATCACCCCTGAAGACCTGTCACCTCTTACCATCATCTAATGCCTATGCTCTCATGAAGCTCTTTTTCAGTCAGCTTGGCTGAGTTAGTATCCAAGTAAGGCAGGTACTTATACTTTCCATTCATGCCTTATTTGGGTCTCGCCATTTTTAATGCAAGAATAAGGATTTTTGTTTGTTTGTTTGTTTGTTTGCCAGGGTCTGGACTCTGCTCACTACACCCTCCAGGACAGCTGCTCATCCCTTTGGGGCAGTGTGCTTTCTTCATGGCTGCCTACGGCTGATGCCACCTGGGCACAGGTGTGCGCTATGATACAAACTGCACTGGTACACAGAACTTGTGCCAAAGCATACATCAATACTGCCACCAAACATCCTGCTAGGGAACCCTTCCCAGGACCACACACAGGCCACTTCCTGGAGCCCACAGAAGCGGGCATGCTTTCTCCAGGCACTAACTGGCATATGTCTGCAACAGAAAGACCACAAGTCTGTCGTCTTTTCAGCCTTGAAAGGCAGCGAGGGCTTATCGTTTCTTTGCAAACCGTAAGGCAGCTCCTTTGGATGCTACGAAGGGAGTCGCTGAGGTTCTTGGTGCACGGCGGTGGCAGCTCTTCTCCTGATGACCACAGCCCTTCCACTACACCACACTCCTCTGCCCCAGGGACTACTTCCTCCTGGGAAATCACTTCTCAGGGATCTACCCTGGGCCCTGGGACAATCGTCCACAGGGGTATAGTGTCCACAGGGCGGCAGAGTCTAGACCCTGTCAGCAGAGCTAGAAGCCACAGGCACTGCGCGGTAGGTAGGTGGGGGGTGGGGGGGTTGATGTGTGTGTGTGTCTGTCTGTCTGTCTCAGGGAGGGCCTTGCGCCTCAACTCTCCTGTGCCTTTGATTCTTCCACACCTGTAACTGAGCTCCCTTCCCATCCTCAAGCTTCTAGAATAAATCTAGTTATGGCTTCTACTGAAAACCCAAAACGAAAAGACCTGAGGTCCTCTGTTAAGACTACTCTTTCCAATGTGTTCTATCACCGTTCAGTGTTAAGACTCACATTTGTCCCTTCTCCTTTAGGAAATCAAGGATAAGGCCTCTCTCTTTCAAGTAATAATCATACTATAAATATCAACAGAAGCTGAATCTTTTTCAAGTCCAACAAAGCATCATTAGGCTTCAATCTGAACTGAGACTAAGAAGGGGCAATCAGGGTCAATGACAAACTCAGAGCTGCCCATCTCAGTCAATGTCACATATCCTATATAAGACCTAAAACTTGGTAATAAGGTTTACCGTTAATATCAGTCACATAGAGGTGATAGATTTAACAATTTTAAAGGGGTTACTGTTCTTTCAGAAAGACAAAAGCTAAAAAATGCTTTTAATGAAAAATGTTACGATCTTTCAGTAACACCTTATCTGCTTTAATATCTTCTTGTTCTGACAGCCAGTGGTTCTGAGGACAAAAACTTCTCCTGGTGTCTCTGGACTTGAGCATTTTCACTAGATTGGTGATGACCTGGGGAGGAAGAAGAGGATGTATCACACAAACAGCTGAGTAAGCACAGTGTGCAGGAGGAGCAGGGCATGGCCCTGGCACCAGGATGCTGGTGTGCCACCCATCAGCTGCGGAAGGGAACTTCCTTCTGCAGTCCTTAGAACGTTTAAAACGGCTTAAGAACAAAGTCCACTATCCCTCGAAAAAGCCCTGAGAAACAGCCAAGTATGCACGATGGCTTGTTTTGTGTGTGCAAGACACCGAGGATCAAACCAGGGCAGTCACACCGAGCTGCATGCCAATCAATCCCTTTAAACCCGGTTAGACACAGGGTTTCACTAATGTACTAAGTCACCCAGGCTGGGCCGCAACTGGACCCTCCTGACTCAGCCTTCCACGGCACCAAGGTCACAGCCTGTGCCACCTTGCCCACCTTGCCCCACTGACAACAATCTTTAAGAACCACAAGGGAGATGATTACAGCTTGAGATGCAAACCTGCAAGTGATCACCTGAGCTACCTAAGGGGCACCCCTCCATTTCTGCCACCCTAAAAGCTTTTCTCACTTTCCTGAGAAACACTGATTCAAAGGTGAGGATGGGAAACAGTACCTTGGGTTTCTCTCAGCTTCCAAGAAACCATTTCCACATCCTTTCACGGACCTTGGAGGAGGGTACGCCTTCTCGGCCCTGTGGTCAACTTCTGGGCTGATGAACCACGCGAGCAGGCTACAGAGCAGGCAGAGGGCACTCAGAGTGGCACCTTTCTGCACCCTGTCCCATGGAGGACGGGCTCCCTGCTGCAGTCAGCTTCCTGGGAACAGAGCCCATCTAATGGCCCAAGGCCCAGGAAGACCCTACTGACCAATCTGGGGTTGGCAATGCTAGCTAAGAGCTCGATCACGTCCCACACAGCGCAGAAGTGCCCTTCACACACAAGGCCAAGCCCGAGTGGAGCCCGGGGCTGCCAGCCCACCCAGCCAGTGCCCTCACGTCAGGGGGCCACGCAGCTTCCCTCTGCACACCCCGTGCCCCCTCTATGTGGGGGCAAACTTAGGAAAAGGTCTGGGCAGAGCAGCCCACTGAACACTGCATGGGCTGTCCCAGCCAGCTGCAGTGGTGCTCCAAACAAAACCACACCCATTAGCTACTAGGCTGCCGGTATCTTCCTTCACGAAGCGCGTGCTATGCCTCCAACAGTCAGGTACTGTCTCCTGATGGCATCACAGCACACAGGGCTGCTGCGCACGAGGGCAGGAGGCCTCTCACAGTACACACCGCAGAACACGCGGCCCGCGTCTCTGTTTAGGACACTGGTGTGTTTTGTTGGCGGATGTGCTACTAAGTGATGAATGTGACAACGCCATCATTTATATTCCCTCGAACTACTGTAAAGTCGGTCGTGGAAACTTCCAACATTGGGAAACGAAAGTCATCTTGCGTTTTTGTATTTCAAATATGAAAAACTAGAAATCATGCATTTTCTAAAAATGTCCTGGTCTCAAAGATCCTCTTTCAAAAAAGATCAAAGAGGTTTGGACAGAAGTCACTGTGAGAAGCATGTCTCAGTGCCTCAGGGCTGGAAGCAGCCTTGGGCAGGGTGCTGAGGAGGGAGGGCACACCCGGCCTAGACTTCCAGAAGCATCAAATTATGTTAAAGGTATGAAGATATGGGCATATTCCACTGCTCTTTAAGGTATGAATAACATATTCTGTAAAAACTAATGTTATTTCTTAAAGGTACATGTAATTTATCTGAAATTCAAACTTAACTCAGTGACCAATATTTTTATTTGCTAATAATGGCAAAACTGTACCTGAACCAATACACCTATCACGACCTGAGATACCAAATACTGGGTCTTAAACTCAACTAAGTATATATTTCCCCCTTCGTATGAACTACTTCTACTCCAAGACGTAAGGAATTGTAGATTTAAAAAGAGTACTTATGTCACAAGTGAACGTCACTGTGCAAAATGAGATCAAAGATGATAAAACCGGGCCAAGGGGCTGGGAGCAAAGCCCAGCAGTTAAAGCACCTGTCCAGCACGCACAAAGCCCTGAGTCTGATTCCCCAGCACCACGTAAGACGGGCCGTGATGGCACACGCCTACGATCCCAGCATTCAGGAAGCTGAGGAAGAACTTCATGAGTCAGAGGCCAGCCTGGGCTACAGAGCAAGACCCTGTCTCAAAAAAGGGGACAAGATCCAAAACCAAAAACCTGGCCAAGACAAGCACAGTGGCACAAAACTGTAATCTGACCCCTCAGGGCGGCTGAGGCACGGAGGGCAAGCACAGGCTGGGCATTTTAGTTACTCAGCAAAGCCCTATCTCCAAACAAAAACGTGGAGGAGAGCTGGGCTGGGATGTTGCTCAGTGTAAATGCCCTGAATGCTGGGTACCCACTGCCCTGAAGAATAAGAAATCGGCTGAAAGTGACTTCTTCATGGAGGCAGGCTGTGGTTCTCAGTCTGTGCTGATTGTAGGAATCACCTAGATGACGCCAAGTACCCACAAAGGGGAATGCCACTGCCACCACCACCATGCCTTGTTTGGGTCATTCACCAGGGAGCCAGGCAGCAGCCTCTCGGCCCTGTTTCTTGGCAGCCAGGGCAGACCTGAGAGCTAGCACGGCGAGACACAGGGCGAACACAAAGGAGCCTGCAGTAACCACCAGCATGACTAGCTGCATCCACCGCTACAGTGGCAGGTCTGGTGGACTTTGCAGACACAACTCTAAACACAAGTGGTGCAGCTTGTGCACAGGCTCCCTTACCTCCAACATTACAAAGGCAGGTAGACAGCCGCTTCAAAACATGTAGGCTCCTGGAAGAGTCCAGCTGATATGGGACCAGGTTAAATATTACAAATAACCAAGCAGGTTTCCATAGACTCTGCCTATCTGTAAGTTCACCAGTTTATCATGATCACAGAAGTCACTAGCTGACCCTGAGAAATGCCCTTAGTGCTGCCTACAGCATCATAATTTAATATAACATTATCACGTAATACATTTACATATAAATTCAATGAATGAAGGCTATTCATGTCAGCTATAGCATTCCTGGCAGGAGACAAGTCATGCTTATAGCACTGAAATTCCAGGTCGTACAAGACAACTGGAAGACATTACCTTATAAAAAATAAACACTTGAGGCTGAAGAGGAATGGCTTAGAGATCAAAGTGCTTGTCTAGCAAGCGTTAAGGATATGAGTTTGATTCCCCAGCACCACGTAAGCCAGGCATGGTGGAACATGCCTGTATTCCAACATTCAGGAGGCTGAGACGGGAGGACTGCCCTGAGTCTAAGTCCATCCTGAGCTTCAGTGGGTTCAGGCCCAGCCGGGGCTACAGAGCAAGACCCTATCTCAAACAAAACATAGTAAAACAAACAAACAAAAAACCCGTATTATCCTAAGTTGGATATGTAAATTCTGATAAGGTCCAACAGTGTGCTTAGTTCTCCAGAGGCTCTATACTACAAAGCACACTTTCCAGCTCATAGCTGACATGTGCTAAGTGGGTGCTGTGGCAAAATGCAGCTCAGGAGAACCTGTTCCAACACCCGACCCCACAAGGAAGAACGTGTGAGAACGAGGCATGACAAGGGCGCTGACACCCAGCCGAGAGCATCACCTCACAGGAGAAGCTCCCCTACCCGAGGATGGAGCGACAGTGTTTCACCCTCACCTGCAAGTGGCCCCGCTGCCTGCTCTGTACCAATGCAATCAGCTGAAGACTGTCTTTTCACCGCACACTGACACTGCAGGAAGAAGGACTGGGTCTGTGAGTCCCTTGCACAGGGCCAGGCCACTGGCCTAACACAACAAGGCTTCATGAAGTCGGTAATGACCACACCCTCCAGCAGAAAAGCCATGAAATATCACTGCGGCCCCAAGAGAGAGCATGCTTTACGCAGACTTTAGTCATCAAATTTTCTTCCCACAGCACTTCACAAGGAGCAACATAACTAGCCTTTCATCTTTTTTTTTGTTTCTAGGAAAAAAAAAAAACCTTGATAAATTGCCTGGATGGACTCGAATGTGCAATCATTCTGCCTTAGGCCTCCCAGAGTACTGAGATTACAGGCACGTGCCACCAGCATAGCTTAGTTATTACTTGTTAAAAATGGTATTTTTGAAAGACAATATTCTCTACTACACGTCTGGCACAGAAAATTTAAAGAATCGACAAGTGGGATCACAACAAAATAAAGAGAAAAGCAAAAGAAACAATCAACAGTGTGAAAGACAACCACAGGAAGGGAAACCATTCAGCCAGCTTCTCTTCTGATGAAGGACATTACATAAAACATACAGACTCAAATGACCCAAACGGACGGCCAGATGAAAATGCTCAGCATCTGCCGGCATTAGAAAAATGCAAATCAAAACAACTTCTGAGATCCCTCCCTCCAGGCTCAGCTGAAGGGCTGTCATTAAGAACATCGAGGATGTGGTAGCAAGGACCTTCTACAGGGGTGGTGGGATACGAACAAGCATGGCTACTATGGAAATCAGCATGGAAAGTTTTTTAAAAACTGAAGAAAGAAGTTCCACCTGACCCAAAGACACTTCTGGGTAGATTCTCGAGACAGTTACAGACACCATGCTATAGGGCTCCATGCATCACGGTTACAGCAGCGTAATCTACATTAGCCAAGCTCTGAAAACAGCTTAGGCACCCACCACTAGATGAACAGATAAAGACTGTGTGACTGTATGCACAATGAAATATTATTCAGCCACAAAAAAGGAAATCACAATTATGTTATTTGTGGGAGAAGGAACAGAACCTGAGACCGTAATGTTAAGGGAAGGTAAGTCAAATACAGAAAATTACCTCACTGTTTCTCTTTATGAGAAACTTAAAATATAAATAAGTAAAATAAGAGAGAGACAGTAGGAAACGAAGAAATGGACAAGGACACGGCAGGCCACAGGTATACCACACCACTCCACTCCTTTCAGGAGCACCACCAGTCACCAATGGCAGGGTCCGTACTACAGTGAGGGTACTGCTGCTGCGTATTTTTTTTTACTTTTTAAAAAAGCTTTTACTGAAAGAGAAAAAGACAAATCAACCACCAAGACAGTGAGAATCACCTGTCCCACGGTGCCCTCGGCATTCAGGTACCATCCCGCACAGGCACGGAAAGCGTGGCCAGCTGCCTTCTCTCCTGCACACCCCCAGGCCACCCTGCAGGGCTGGGGGCTGCACACAAAGACCCCGCAAAAGAGGGTTTCCATCGCCTCCCACAGCAAAGCGATTATAGCTATAAATTATACTTCAAGAGTTTATAAACTTGATAAATGCATAAATTGTTTTAGTAGTGTCAACACAGGGCTTAGAGACTGACCTCAATTCTTGGAGTGACAAAGAAAGATGGCTCTATCCACTTAGAGCTCTATGTGCTGTGACCAGCCAGTGCCGTCTCTCACACAAATTAATCGGCAAGGACCAGCATCGGCTGACAACGGAAAGGGCTGTGGGAGGAGTCAGGGCTCCTCCTCGCAGGGCTGCAGCCAGCAGAAGGCCGGCAGCCAGCGGCAAGCTGCGCTCGCTCACCTTCTTCAGCTACTCTACCTGAATTCTTCCCCTCAACCACGGCTGCCATGTATGAAAACGACCATGAGATGCTGCCTGCGTCATTCTCAGGTACTTCTCAGGGAATGTGGAACAGCAGCGGGCTCCACTCACTACCAGATCCATGCCTTCCTCTGAGGACAGGATGACCGCAGTGTCCTTGGTGCAGACTCACTGCATTCAATGGACACGCAGAGGCAGAGCTCTAGAATAATTTTAGAGACAAGGAAACACACTGCTCTAAGCACTCAGGATTTCAGGAGAGGTCACTTTTTCCTAAAGACAGAAAAACAGCAGATTCCTCAGGGATTCTGCTTTCATTTTTCTTGTTGTGAGAGGTCAACTCAAGGGCAGATAATATAAAATAATTCTAAGTGGGTTCTTCCACCAAACAGCAGAAATTCCTGAAAACATTTTTTTTTTTTTTTTTGAGATAGGGACTTGCTGTATGGTCCAGGATGATCCTGAACTAACTACATAGCCTAGGCTGGCCTCAAACTCATGGCTATCCTCTTGCCTCAGCCTCCTCAGTGTTGGGATAACAGGCAAGCACCAGCACACTCAGCTAATGTCATGTGTTACAGAATTAAGCCAGACCTTTGTGCATGTTGGGCAAGCACTTTGAAACTACTCCCCCAAGACCCCTCGTGAAATACTTCTAAACTCAAAAGGTCATTTTAGTAACTCAGTATCACATCTGAAACAGTCCATACAAAAAGAGTGAATGTTAGGGTGGGGAGGACATCACCTTGAGTTTGACTCCTAGTCTCCCTCCCCGCAAGAGGCCTCCAACCTAACTCTTAAACCCCTCAATAATTAATAAATGGCAGTGAGTCAATCTGAGGCGGAAGAAAGTTTACTATGAAAATTTCATTTAATGCTTAATTGAAACAAAATAGGGCCAGGGTGGAAAATATCTTAGGTAGCGTTATTAAATTCAGAGATTTCTGTGTCTTAAAGATAAGCCTGTTGTATGAAACTATAGAACTCTTAACAGGTGCTATAAAACCATGAAATTATCTGCCAGTGTACACAGAATCTGGCATCGTACGTAAAGGAAAGTGCTGCTAGCAAAGCTCTCACAGTTTAATTAAATACTGAAAGGAAAACACATATGCCACCCTAATACCCACATCCAGGAAAAGCTTACATGAGAATTAGCTGCCTTAGATAGATGTGACTGCTTATTTTTACCTAAGAAAAATTACAAGATTGACCACCTTTAAGAAAGAACATATTACGAGCTTTATGCATGACCTCTAAAGTTTGCTTAGGAATACAGACAGGTAATTAAAATAAATTGTGCAAACATGTATTACATCTATCTGTACAAATTATGAATTCAATGATGCATTAGTCCTGTATTCACGCAATCAAAACATTATCAGTTACTTTCACTGCAGCTAATGCTCATGCTCCTAAGTGAAATGTGTTGTAAAATCAGGCAGAATGGGCTGCAGAGAGACTCGTGCGGACGTGTAGGATGGATAAGCATTCCTTAATTAGCCCATCAGGTTAAGTGCAAGCATTAATGGGCCTTTCCTAAAGTCTAGCCTGACATCTTTCTCCAAACATGGCCAAGAAGAAAGTTCCATTAGCAATATTAATACAAGCTTAGTTGATCATTTTCATTCAATTAACTTCTTTCAATTAAATAGATAGCTTGACAAAAGCAGTGATAAAAGACCCGAGGGGACAGCTGATGACTCCGACTGAACATTAGTGCGCGAGGGGTCGCCGGTACTAAACGGACTGTAAATCTAGCATTCAATTTGGAAAGTGCATTTCTTCTGCTCTCACTCCTTTAATGAGCAATTTTAGCTGACTGGGTGTGTTTGCTACAGAGATTTCATGGCAAGTCAGGTACCCTTTCCTTCTCTACCCCAACAGCTCTACTCTCAGCCGTGGTTCCTGCCAGCCTTCCAACATGGTAACTCACAACTACTCTCACCAAGGTTAGAGGATGGGGACACAATGCAGTGGTTAAACCATCTGTCTAGCAAGCAACAGGCCCCGGGTTTGAGTGCCAAGCACCACAGAAGCCAGACATGGTGGCATATGCCTGTAATCCCAGCAGCTGGGAGGCTGAGGCAGGAGGACTGTCATTAGTTCCAGATCAGCCTGGGCTACACGGTACATTCAGGACCAGCCTAGACCACAGAGTAAGATCCTGTCTCAAACCCCCACCCCCCCCACCAAACCAATGCATTTTAGAGTAACTGTACACAGCCTGAATGAAAATTAATTAAAGGTGATTAACTTTTTAATCTAATTTTTTAAAGTTCCAAGCACAATCTGGTGGCACAGGCCTGTCATCAGAGCATTCTAAGAAGCTGAGGCAAGAGGATCACAAGTTTGAGCCCAACCTGAACAAGTTGGTGAGACACTGTCTCAAAATTTAAAATAAAAATGGGTATGCTGTTCAGTGCGAAGGCCGTGAACTGGATCTCCAGTTCCACAAAATAAACAAACATCTGAAAAAACAGTAAAACCTGTAAAAGGTATTTTACTGAAAAATAATATAAAAAACAAGGTTTTAAAATGAGGCAAATATAAAATGAAGATGACCTAATTGAAAAGTATGCCTGAGATGAATCTGTATTTTTATCCTTCCGCAATCAATCAGGCCAAAACAAGTTCGTCTATTATTCCGCGTGAGTAAGCAAGAAAGGCACACGTGCTGCTGCATACCTTAAACAACTGAACCCATCGCTTCTGTTCCAGCTGGATACACTGCTGCATCTGAGAACTAGTGGTAACCCCAATGCTCTGAAAAGCTGCGACATACTCCTCTCGAACCTCAGGCTTCGTTTCCGGGTATGCCAGCTTGATGATGCCCAGGCAGGCGTCTCGCAGGCAGCGCGAGAGCACAATCAGCTCCTCCAGGGAGAAAGGCATTGTCGACGACTGTCTCTGACCTACAACTGCAAGCACAGCCGGTCTCTCACCAGGGACACCTCAGCCCACTTCTCCATGCATGCTGCGGACTGACGGGGCTCAGAACTTTCCAGGGCATGGATACCCAAATGACCCAGTCCCCGGCCTTACCTTCTATGGGGTCACCGAAGAACTCGTTATCATGTATGGAAATCAGCGAGTGACTGAACAAGGAACTGAAGAGATAAAAGAGTGGGATGATTCGACTTGAGTCTTCAAAAGACATGGGAGAGCCTCGAGAAATCACCTGCAGCAGTGGCACCGTGGACCTTAGGTTAGGGACAGGGAAAAAGAGGCAAGGCAGTTATTTCAAGATCACTTTTATTCTGGAAACTCATTACAAAATAATATCAAGCAAACATGTTCAATGAGAAAAGCATTTGCCTTAGCAATTACACTACTTAAGGTAAAGTCACTGCGCTAATACTGATTAAAAAAGGACCACAGACAGACCTGTGGAACAGAATTGAAGACACAGAGACAAACCCAAATACCCTCAATTACTTAATCTTCGACAAAAGGGCCAAATGCATACAATGGAAAAAGGACAGCCTGTTCAACAAATGGTGCTGGGAAAACTGGACATCCACATGCAGAAGAATGAATCTAGTCACACAACTGTCACCACACACCAAAATCAAATCAAAGTGGATCAAAGACCTAGACATTAAAAGTGAAACACTGAACATCCAAGAAGACAAAGTAGGCAAATTTCTAAAAGACACAGGGGTAGGCAAAGACTTTCTTGACAAGACACCAAGAGCAAAAGAAATTATCCCCATTATCAACAAGTGGGATCTTGTCAAATTAAAAAGTTTCTGCACAGCAAAGGAAACTATCAACATTGCAAAAAGAGATCCAACAGACTGGGAAAAAATATTCACCACCAACATCTCAGATAGGAAGCTCGTAATAGAATATACAGGGAGCTGAAGAAAAGGAAGCCTACCAAATAAAGGATCCTACTGAAAAGTTGGTAAATGAAATGAAGAGGCAGTTCACTCACGAAGAAGTTCAAATGGCCAATAGATACACGAAAAGATGTTCAACATCCCTAGCCATGAGAGAAATGCAAATCAAAACAACGCTAAGATACCATCTCACTCCAGAGAGAATGGCCTACATCAACAAGTCAAATAGCAATCACTGCTGGCAAGGCTGTGGGGAGAAAGGAACCCTCCTGCACTGCTGGTGGGAATGTAAATTTGTACAACCACTCTGGAAAGCAGTATGGAGATCTCTCAAAAGACTAGAAATAAATATCCCCTTCGATCCAGTGATACTCCTCCTGAGAATATATCCAAAAGAGGCCAAAACAACACATAACAGAGATATATGTATACTCATGTTCATAGCAGCACAACTAAAAATAGCTAAAATATGGAAGACACCAAAATATCCATCAACAGATCAATGGATACACAAACTGTGGTATTTATACACAATGGAATACTATGCATCAATAAAGTCCAACAGCATGGAGGCTTTTGCAGGCAAATGGAAGAAACTTGAAAACATTATGCTTAGTGAAGTGAGTCAGAAGCAGAAGGTGAAACATCAAATGGTCTCTCTGATATGAGAAACCCAGATTACAACTATCTCATGAACTTGAAAAAATAAAGTGAACCACAGGGGTAGGGTGGGGAGGGAGGGTAGGGTGGATAGGGGATGGACAAAAGGAGAGTGGGAAAGCCCTTGTCACCTTGACAAGATACGTATGTGCACAAAATGATCAACTTCATTGTAAAATTTAAATTTTACAAGTATATCAATAAAATGGGGGTGGGGGAGGAGCACATCAACCTCACGGTCCCCTTGATTGACTACTCCCTCAATCCACAGGACAGTCAGTGGCCAGCGTGAGCTGAGCTTTTGGTAAGTGGTGCAGTAGCTGGAGACACAGATGCCACGCCTAGGAGAAAAACTACCGCTTCCCACTTACACTTAACAAAGCCAACTGTCTTGTCACACAACTGTTTCCCTAGCTCTCTCCTTTCAGGCATGCTAATGACCATTCCCTACTGAAGCCATGTTACACCCTTCAGGGGGGAGCTTCCACTGCTCACTGAGCTTCACCTACCAGAGCCTAGGCAGCTCCTGCCTGCCTCAGAGGCAGATGGAGGCTCCAACAACACCACCGTGGGGCAGTCTGTAGAGAACACTGGAACTCTTCCACTTACAGAGAACTACACTATGTTCAAGTTGCTATGACCTACAGGGCATGGACACACACACCTGTAATCTTAGCACTCAGGAGGCTGCGGAAGGAGGATCACAAGTTTGGGCCAGCCTTGGCTACAAAACAAGCTAAAGACTAGCTAGGGCTGCCCAGGGACACCCTTTATGTCCACAGAGAAGAAAAAGTTGGGGCCTCCGTGCTCACACGATGCCTCTATCTGACTCCAGTCTGACTGCTTTCTATTTAGCACCATACTGAATGAAAGCCACACATCTGAACATAGCAGGGACACACAATAAGGCACAAAGGGCACAAAGACCCAGGCAAAAAGATCAGGGCAACCAACCACCGTTAATTTACCTGTTCTCTTAAACCCCATTGATGTAAGCAGAAGGAATTCAGAGTTTTCACTTTAATGATAGAGAATGGGATTGGTGAGAAGGGTCAAGACATTTCAATGGACCCTGCATCCAGACACAAATGAAATGAGCCTCTCTAGGGGCTCTCTGTGGCCACTCCTTCATCTACACACATGGGTTCAGCCTCTGAAGCAGGACACTCTCAAAGACTTACGAGCAGATACAGAGTCTATCGTCAATTGTAATGGGTAAGACATTGATTCCCAACTCAGGGAAGCTGCTTGAATTATGGAGCAGTTCATGGGGTCTCAGCCAAATCTCTGCCCCTTGATTCCACCCTTAGAGCCAGAGTCCATCCCCTCTGTGTGGACCTCCTTTCCCACTTTCTCCAAGGGCCTCCACAGTGGACTACTGCCAGGAAAGGCTGTGAGAGAAGGGCTGCACTGGAGCAACACGTCATGTCTAGGAAAATGGATGCCTAACACAACACAGTGACCAGCTGTGGGTTCCCTTGGCTTCTACACACAGGACAACAAACCACCCAACTCTAATAGTGAATACTGAAATTTAAGTATACAAATCAAAATGTTGGATGTACTCAAAACAGTTGCTCAATCCACCTGGAGACCATACATAGCCCTACCGGGCACAGAGGGACAGGCTAGATCTCAGGGGGCTGTCCTGGGCACTGGCCTACCCTGGGGAAGGACCCTGGAGCCTGTACTTTGCCTCCTGTCCTCACAAGACTTCCGTTCACCAGATCTAAAATGCTCCTACAGGAAAGTCCGTGAGTAAAACCACTCCCAAATGAAACAGTATCTTTTAAGATAATCAGGCATTTCATGTTAAATTTTATCCACATAAGACATAGATGGTTTTTGAGAGATATAGTTTTAATAAATTAAACAAATAAACAAAAACTCAAATTCTCAAGTGTCTTTTAATAAATGTTTTTAAAATGTGCATGGTTTTATAACCTTATAAAATATTAATAATTTAATGTAATTAACAGTATCTCATTTTTCTTTCACACAACCATGACTCCATTTCCTCACTAAGAGACAAATGCCATAAACAAGGAGGCAGTTACCAGGCCACCTGTGGCACTATCTCTGTTGCTAACCTGGGTGCTTACAGGCAAATGGAAATTTCCTGTCTTGCACTAAGTACAACAGCCATTCACGAGTCAAGGCCAAGTGGCTGAAATGTATCTGAACCCAAAATTCAACCTAACACAGCCCAGACCTCTCACCTGTACTCCCAATGCTGATTCAGAACAAATCATTGCCTTCTGCATCTCATCATCTGCATGAGCAACACTCAAAACTCTGCCAGCCTCCAAACTAATGAAAATACCAAAGCAGTCCAAGTACTGCAATCCATAACCTGATGTTCCCCTCGGCAACTTAGGGTGGGCTGGGGCAGATGAGGTGAACCCCAGGTCTATACATCAAGAAAAGACAGAGACTGATGAAAAGGCCTCAGCACGTTAATGACCTCTATGTGCCAGACGGAAAGGTCAACCCACCTCACTCAGACCAAATGAGACAGCAGATGAGACCACAATGCATGCTTAATTCTGGACTCCCACCTCCTGCCCTTTTGCCCTGAGCCAACAAAGCAGACATGCTGGCCCCTGCGCTTGGCCTGGCCTACAGTGCGTAGGCCATGCGGGTGTAATTCAGTCCCCAATCACCTGAAGCACACACTTGTTTTTTGGGATTACAGTGTACAGAACTGGCAGAGCTGGCTGACAAGAAAGACCAAAGAATATGATAATGGGCTAGGGTAGCTTTCTAAGAGAACTTTAAATGGGAAACACCTACATGCTACACGCTCAATCAAAACAATAAAAATACTGGTCTTCATGTCACATGACATCGGTACGTGGCAAGTAAAATTTTATTTATTTTTTTGCAAGTAAAATTTTAAAACTCAATTTGTACCCTGTGTTTTTTGAGTCAGGGTCTTGGTAGGCTAGTCTTGAACTCATCACCCTCTTGCCTACCTCTTCTAAGCAGATGGGATGACAGGCTCAAACCACCACACCTAGTACCTACACTGTCTGCATGTGTAAAACATTGTTCAAGTTGCTTAAGTCTGTATTTTGACCGTCAAAAGCATATTACAGTCACATGGGAGAAAAGAAATTTTAAACAATTAGGTTTTTAAACGTAAATTTACCTTCAGACAAAGTTGTACTTAAAAAAAGTATATCCAAGTGAAGACTATTCAGGATTCTCCTAATACGACATGAGCTAAGTTTAAGGAATATACAAACTACCTTTGCGTCACATTTTCCCTAAGGCTTCCCCTTGCCATGCACGAGCCGCACATCCAAGTCAATGACACCTACCCTGTGATCATCCGTGTGGTCATGGAAGAGATGAGAAGCCAGAGGTGCCTCAGAAACCTGGCATTAAAAGCCAAACTGTAGAGAAGCCTGAAAAGAACAGGGAAAGGAGCAAGAGTCAGCAAACACTCATCCAATGTTTCTTCCGAAAGGAGTAAAACTGTGCAGTGAAAAAAGGGTACATTCAGCAAACATCCATGTGGATCCACAAAAACCCTGTACCTGACACACACAGAGTAGTCCCACGCGACCTGGCCCTGGCGAACGCCGCAGAGCAGAGATGACCCCAGGCTGAGGCTGTGGAGACACACCACAGATGGGACCTTCTGCAGGTGGCGTCCACATCACCCCCAAACCTGGCTCAGGGCTAAGTAAAGGATGGCAGTGTTATACATGCCTACTTCTAATGCACATCTAAATGCTGAGTTTCTAAAATGCACAGTGCCTCCTTGTAAGTTACTCTTCTTGAAATTAATACAAAATACATCGTAACAACTCAAAAATAATTTAACTGATTTATATATAGAGTGTGTGTGTTTTGCTAGGGACTGAATCCAGGGCCTTTGCATGAAGCTACAATCCAGCTCTTTTTAATTTTTAGATAGGGTATTCATCTTGTATAAGCCTTCCAGAGTGTTGATTTTCACTAGCATGAGCTACCAGCCAGGCTTAAATATTTTTTTAAATTTATTTTTACACCAAATGTGTCCCTTGTAACATCAAAGTGATGAGACTGAAGAACCCTGGGAAGGCGAAGAGGGCCAGGCTCCACGTGGCTCGAGCTCCAGGCTGCGGGCTGTACCTCCTCAGCTCTGTGCATGTGTTCTAACAGAGTGAGATGATCAGAAAATAAAGGGACGTCTCCAGCTCAACACGCCAAAACCAAACCCCAAAGTGAGATAAAATCACAGCAGAAACACAACCTCGGGACGTAAGAAAATAAGGCTGTCGGCAAAGAACATGTTTTAATTGAACCACTTTGGAAGACCAAGGAGAACAAGCCCCATTAGGCATAGCAGGCACATCTAAAGAACAGGACAGTTTTCAATGTGAATCAGAGACACAGGTGACCTTGGACAGCAGCATTTTCTTCGTCTTTTTTCAGACTGACTCTTGCTTTGTAGTCCAGGCTGGACTCAATTCACAGAAGTCCTCCTCCTGCCTCAGCCTCCCGAGAGCTGGGATTACAGGTATGAGCCACCATGCCCAGCTTTACGTGGTGCTGGGGAATTGAACTCATGGCCTTACACCTTTAACCGCTGTGCCGTTCCTCCAGCCTCCAATTCTATGTTTTAAATGCTGACACATTTAGTGTCAGGTCCTTCCTGGTAGACCCTGATCTACCACAGGTTCACAGGCTTCCCAGGACTCCAGAGACCTCATGACCGCCTGAGACTGGCACTGCATCTCACACAGAACTAGAAGCAGGGTCTGTGTGACTCAAGTCCTGAGCCAGTTTGCAGAAGGCTCCCAGGTAACTTGGACATGAGGCTCCTAGGCACAGACAAGCCACCCAGTGGTCTCCTAAACACCGGTAGCTCTATCATAAAAATGCATGAACAGCAATTTGACACACTGACTAAAATCACTAGGTAGTGGTTATCTACAATTTCCTGAGGACTGAACTGATGTCACTGCTATACCAATATAACAAAATATTTTAATGGATTAAATTTTGCCAAAGGGTTTTAAATAAAAAGTCCACATCAAAAGAGAAATAACAAAGTCTGGGAAAATAAAGTATTTTCAATTTGAAAACCTCATATCTGACTGAGTAATTTCCTGCATTAACCCAAAGTATCAGATGGATTATTCAGTGTCAGCACTTTCTAAGTTTCTAATATTTTTGCATAATCAAGAGTATAGACCACTGGCTTCGAAAAAATTTCATTCTTAGTGGGCTGTGCTTTAAGAGGGCACTAAGAGTGGCCTCATTAAAAACAGAGAAAGCAGGAAAAGCTTGTGGCTTCCCAGCTCACAAGCTCTTGGGCTCGCAGGGCTGGCGCACACTGGGCCTGCCACGTGTTCACAGGACCAGGCCAAGAGCAACTGCCTGCATCAGAAACTGAAGTCTTTCCCAGCTCAAAAGTATGATGGATTTACAGACGTGTGCCTGTCACATACAACTGTAGCAAGGCAGGGACAACGTAACACATCAGTCCACAGGAAAGCTCAACGCGGCAGTCTCAAGATCCGACGGCCGAGCCTGCCGAGCACAGGACTGCTTAAAACCAATGGGCCTGGAAAGGAAGGCAGAGCGCACGCACATAGCAAGTGTTCGCAGCATCTACTATGTGCCAAACAGATGCATACATTAAACCTGTAACACAGGTGTGGAACTATGTATGTTAAATCTTTTCCTGCCTTTGTAGACTTATTTGCTAAGTATTTCCAACAGCCACATAATGGAATTTAAAAAGTTATAGCAAACATAAGCTATACATACAAAAGTGAGTTCTTCATATATATTGTCCTTTAAGAGTTCCCCCAAGGTTATAAAACATGTTGTATTTTGTAACACCATTTTAATATATAATGCAATTTATATTTGAAGCTAACTTTGAAATAATCCTATGAACTTAATTACTCAATTGGCAATAATAAATCAGTAAACTTTTAAATTATAAAAAGCAATTTAGCCATGGCTTTACTTTTAAGAGGTGAAGATTTGACTGCCTCTGACTCATTCACATAGCCTAGAAATAATCCACTAAGTCTTATTTAGCTCCAACAGCCCTGGGAGTTCGCGAAAAGCAACAATTTCAACTCGGGCCATATACTCAGACCAGTGCCTGCAGTGGCTCCTGGAGCCAAGGAAGGAAACAGCAGGAGCTCGAGCTGCCCCTACTGTGGGGCTCCCACCAAGGCAGGTGTCAGAAAGACAGCATGACACCAAGACCTTCTGCCTCTTCTAGATGTAAGGAAACATGCAATACTTCGCAGTTTTTGCTATAAAAGCAACATGGAAATAGTCGCTTAGCAGTTCACCTCTGACATAATGCAACATTAAAAATTATTTCCAAATTTCCTTAATACAATTTTTTAATAATAAAAATTTTAAGATATATTTCAAGTTCAAGACAGCTGTCCAAAATCTTTTCTTCACCAGCAAACTAGGAGCTCAGAACAGAAGTCACTCTTTAGACATGCAGCTGTGTTGACTGAGCTGCCAGTAATAAAACCAGAACTTGCTCTAAGAGCCTGCTCTCCTTTCCCTGCTAACTGGTAGAATTTGGTCAGCAGACTCAAAATATCCTTTCCCTCCCCCACAGTTTAAAGGAAAGCAGAAAAAGCAGAGCTCCCCACTCTCCAGAGGCCTCCCGAACCACTACAACATCCCGAGAAGAACACGTAAAGGGACTGGGGACGGGCATGCTGGAGCCTGCGCACTGGTCTTGGATGGCCAAGAATTGAATCTGAGCACAGATCACATAATTTATACACTGGAGCCACAGCTCGAGGACGAGCACACATGATGAGGTAGGGATGGCAGGAGGGCATGTGGGAGATATGGGGTTCACGCTGGAGTACAGGCGGAGGCCAGGTCCTGGGGGGGTGGGGGGAGGTGTGCTCTCTCTTTCCTTAGGATGAACAACATCTACAGAGCATTCATTAAGTAACCCTTCCAACTACTCTAAGAGGCAGGTGGTAATACTTTAAGTGGTAGATAAAAAGGCTTAGTGATGAAGAAAAGACCAGAGCTGGAGACAGAAGCCTCAGAGCCAGAATTCAAGTTAGCAAGGGGCACACCTTTTCACCTGGGGTAGGAAAGAGCTTCCTCACTCAGAACAGCAGCAAGAGGGAGGGGGTCCTCTGACAGAGGACCTGCTGCTGTCACCTCTGACCTCACAGCCCAGTCCTGTGACCTCTCTTTCCCCAAAGGGAGGGATCTGGGGCCTTGTTATGCCTTCTATGGAGACGGTCAAGATGGGGCCTGAGAAATCCTGGGGCTGCCTGGGGCCTCTGCACATCCTTAGTGTACTGCAAAGGCAGGAGGAAGCTCCTGCCCTGGGAATGTTTACAAGAGGAGTGGCTGGAGAACAAAAGCAGGCAGACTGGTCTAGAGGAGGGGGACATGGAAGGCCTCACCCAGGTGCTAAGCCCACCAACTGTCGGTTGGAATGACAGGCCAGGCGCAGGACTGGCCGGGCCAGGCGCCTTTCCTGGCCACACAGACTGCTGAGTGCTAGTCTCCTGGTCTTCTCAGTAGCCTCAACACCCAGGCTGGTGACCTATCTCCCACGCAGTGTGAGCTAAGCTTCTGGGCTCAGCCCCAGGGCCTCCGTTTTACCTGGATGAGCATCTTAGCTAAGGAGCGACAGAAAGAAACTAATGGGCTTACGACAAAGTCTACCCATGCTACCGAGACCAGGTAAGCCACAGCAGAGGTGGGACACAGGGGTCCTCACTACGAGAACCCTCTCCAACGGGACACCAGGCCAGACCGTGAGAGGCACTCAGCCGGGGGGCTCCTAGGGCCTGTCTGTCTAGCAGCTGAATATGTATCTGGAGTCCCAGGAAGTTACTACGCTGAGAGAAATTTGGAGGGGCGTTAAAGTATAGGTGAAGGTGCCTGCATGACACAGACGACTTAAGACAATCAATGTAAAGGAAGGAATTCAACGGCAAACAGAGAAAGATTTCTAAGAGGTTCAGGGAACACCGAGGCACAAAGACCTCATGAAAGAAACAGCAGCAGAAGAAGCCCCAGAGCAAAGGGAAACCCAGGAATCTGGTGTCCGGGAAAAAGGCAGGGGACGGGCGTGTGCTGTCGAAGGCACTGGGCACTCGGCTCCACGTGGCGCTCTGCGGCCGGGCCACCCTCCTGGGAACGTGGGAGCGGCCGCACCAGAGCCTCTCCTCACGGGCCGCCCGCCCACCGGCCTGACAACCGCTCCTTCCCTGGGGAGTGGGTGATGCCGCCTTGCCTCATACACTCACAAAACCACCAGTAAAATTAAAATTAATTTGTATTCCAAAATATGACTTTTTGAGATAGGGCACTGGGTCTGTACTCCAGGCTGGCCTGGAAATCATGGCAATCCTCCTGCCTCAGCCTCGAAAGTGCTAAGGTTATAGGTATAGGTAGGCATTACCACACCTAACATTTATTTTTTCCTTTTGCTTTTTTTTTTAATAGTGAATACATTTTCTTAAAGGCACACAAAAATTTTTGGCAGTGCTGGGGATGAGATCCAGGCCTCATGCATGCTACAGAAGTGTTATATGACTGAGCTACAAGAAAAAAGTAATTTTAAACCCAAATTTTATTCCAATTTTAAGTCCCAAAAAGAAGGTCAAAAAAGGAGCCCACAGCTCATTTTTTACTTAACTAATTTAAATATTCTAAGTCACTTGCTCAATCCCAAATTCACACAAAAGCAGCAGTCAGGAGCCCCGTCACCTTGCACACAGGGTCCCAGCCACCGCTTTCCTGAGCTCCCGCGGGGCTTCCACATGCCCTCAGCTGGACAGAAGCCCAGCCCTTAGCTCCCCCCATTGCACAGAAAGTAGGAGCACTGCTCTCTATCTTTGCTTTTTCATGCAAACGTCTTGAAAATCCTTGCTTGCTCATGTGAAAAGGGCCTACACATTACGTTCCTCACGTTCAATGTCAAACAGAAACTAACCACTGATCCCCACTTGGGGCCAATACTAGACAAAGGGGTCAACAACGAGTTGCCAGCTTGGGAACACAGCATCATCTTGGGGTTATTTTTAAAAACAAAGCACTCAAAACCTACAAAAGTCAAAGGAAGTCACCCTGTGTCTTATGGGCTAGAACAACGTTCTAAATACTTTAAATATCTAAGCCATAAAATAAATCCCAGAGCAGTTTCTTACAAGAAATGCTGCTACAGCTATTACTAGCCCCTCACCCAGCAGGCACCTCAGGAAGCAGCTCTCCACCGAATGGCAGCCAGGGCTGTTCCGCATTTATGTGCTACAGTCAGGATCCAAAGAGATGAGCTATGGGCCACAACACGACCAGGTGCCCTGGCCCAGCTGAGAAGAGCCCCAGATCCCACGTTCTGTTCTTCAGCAGCGCCTGCCAACAGCTCCTGGCTCACAGAGTCAGTTTCTGGGACGCCTTCCTTCTGTCCTTGGCAGTAAAGAGAGGAGCTAAGGGGAGACCCCATTAGTCAATGTCCCTCGTGCTTACAAGGGAATTCTAGCTCGCGCTCAGAACACATCCAACGGCCAGGCTTGTGGTGCAGGCCTACAATGCCAGCACTTTTGGAGGCTGAGTTAGGAAGATTTCAAGTTCAAGCACAGCCTAGGCAAATTAGTGAAAGCCTGTCTTGAAATCAAAAACAAGGGGCTGCAGGAAAGACTCAGCGGTTAAAGGCCAGAGCTAAGACAATTGATAAGTACCCGAGTTCACTTCCCCAGCAACACATAAGACGGGCGTGGTGGCGCACACCTGTAATCCCAGCACTCAGGAGACTGAGAGGCAGGAGGAATGCTTGAGTCCAAGGCCAGCCTGGGGTCCATACTGACTTCAGAACCAGCCTGGGTTAGAGCGAGACCCTGTCTCAATAAATAAATAAACAAATCAAAAACAACAATCCTCTTCTAAAAATAAAATGCCTTCATAAGGAGGGGAACTGCTCCACCCAAAGGACAGGGCAGCACTGGATGAAGATACCGGGAACTCTGTGAGGACCCTGTGCTGACAGGCAGTGTCTTCTGCAGTCTGCCTAGGTGACATGTAAGCCTCCGCTCCTGCGCAACCACAGATTAGCTTTTATACTCTATCCAATGTGTCAGACACCACTAAGCTATACTCTAGAACAGGTCAGTTTAAGACTGTCACAACTACCTAAGGCCAAATTAGACAAAATTTAAACTTGTATGTTTTATTTCTTTCTAAACAAAATTTTACTCCAAAGTTGTGAAAAATAAAAAAAATGCCAATTACAACCTGATAAGAAGGGAAAAGGCTACAAAGAAATGGGATATCCTGGCTCAATCTTTTTAAGGCAGACAGCATACTTACCACAGGACCCTCAACACTGAAGGTGACTTGATTTGCTAGTGTAGCACATACGGAACAGGAAAATGGATCCCAACTACCTGAACTGGTTTGTCTCCTGTTCTCTGATAGACAGGGTGGGAAAGGGGAAAGAGGGACTGGCAACACCTGCCTGACTTTGGGCACCATCATGCGGTGCTGCACCATCAGCGTGTGGCAGACAGAGGCCATCCTCGTGAAGACCTCCTCGCTTGCTGAGTCTCTCCACACCAGGCTTAGCAGGGTGTTGGTCTGCTGCTTGGTGTCCAGCTTCTTCAGACACTCCTCCGTGATGTACGAGGTGGACAAGCGGCCGTCGTGCTGTAACAACCACGACACCCAGGCTGAGCACAGCATGCACAAAACGCTATCTCCCTCCCAGACAATGTCATGCTCTTATCAAGAGAAAATACATGGCAGGCTGACTTGACAACTTCACCACAGCTAGCCATCTTGAGCCTACCCTTAACCCCACCCAGCACCCAAGACCACAGGAAATCCTTGGAAGGTCCAGTCACTACCCGGCATCAGCCCTGTCCACCCTGTAACACAACTGTACTTGATCAGGTTCTGTCGGCTGGTATGACACACTGCCAGCAGTTACATGTAAGAAAAACTTGTTTCATCCATGTAGACTGAGCTGTGCTGGAGAATGAGCACAGGGAATCTGTCATCATCTGATGCACACGTCAAGTCACATGAGATCAAGAGTGTAAGCAAAACTAAGTAAAAATACTGATTTTGATACTGGCGATTGAAACCAGGGCCTTGTATTAAGCTACATACCCAGTCCTTTTTATTTGGAAGCAAGTCCTTGACAAGCTGCCCAAGTTATAATGAAATTTGCAATCCTGCCCCAGCCGCCTGTGTCTCTGGCATAGCAGACACATACTACCAAACCTAGCAATTATTTATTATCTTAAAACATCAAAGGATACATATAACAAATGTATTTGGTACTTTAATGTCTCTAGAAGATGTGACTCACTGAACAAAATCGAAGCTAACTGCCATACATTGTACTCATATGAGCAGTTAAATATATACTTCTTTTAGACACATTATAACTTATAACGTATAATTTTGAGCACTGCTGAATGCACTATTTGGAAATGTGAGTGTATGTAACTTGTAAAAATTTGTCAAATACGTTGCTTTAGTTTCTAATCATAAATGCCATTAAACTTGAATCTTTAAGATATTCAAAAAGGGCTAGCAGCATAGATCACTGGTTAGAGACTGCCTGGCATTCACTAGGCCCTGGACTTGATTCTCTAATATCATATAATGATTAACCAGGGGATTAGCATTATACCTTAGTGCTTGCCAGTATGTGCAAGGCCCACATGCCTCTATTCCCAGCACTCAGAAGGTCGAGGCAGGACTGCTAGGAGTGCAAGGTAGCCTAGACCACAGAGCAAGACCTTGTCTCAAAAAAAAGGTCATGTGTGGTGGTGCAATGCCTATAATCCCAGCACTTGGGATACTAAGGCAGGAAGACCACTGTGAATTCAAGGCCAGCCTGGGCTACAAAGAGAGCTCGGGACCAGGTCCAGCCTGGGCTACAGACAGAGACCCAGTCTAAAAAAAAAAAAAAAAAGTGTCAGAATACAAGTTCTACACTCGTACTACTATTTTCGAGTTATATGATTTAGGAAAACGACAAGCAAACAGATTACACTAGAGGATAAACCATCTATAAAGGATAACCTCTGACCTAGAAAACTCTCCCATAATCAACTGGATTCTATATAGTTATATATCACAGGAGAAAAGCCGACATATAAAGAATTGCACCGGGGCTGGCTGGAAACAAAGTCAGCTCATAGCTCAGAGTGTGGCTGCTGTCTGCAGACACCAATATCAATAAACAGCATCAATACTCAGACATCATTTTTTGGTACTGGATATGGAACCCAGGGCCTTGTATGCTAGGCCAGTGCTCTACCAGAGTAGTCCCCACCCGCTCCTTTTTGTCTCCCAATTTCCAGAGTGAGTATCACAGAGTTGTCCTGGATAGACTCACATTTGTGATCCTCATGCCTCAGTCTTCTGAGTAGCCAGGACTAAGGGTGTGTGCCACCATACCTGGCTCTTTTTGATAGATACAACAATTCTAGATTTATTCCTCTGTATTCAACCCTTCCCAGTAGCTGTAACTTCGACAACACATACTGTTTTTTTCTCCTCACTATTGCAGTGTTGTTCAAATTCAGCACAAATCCCGTCCTTTTACTTCATGACACCCTCAAAATTTACTTCACCTGGAAAAGATGAGCTATTCTCAAGTACAGTTGAGGACCGATTTAGTGTTAGTCAACACACCACACTATAACTATAAAAAATTAACCTGTTACAGCCATACCTCAAGTTATTTTACTAAGAAGAAAAAAAAAGTCTTAAGCAAAACACAGTCGTACGTGTGTGTACGTGTAGTGTGAAGCCTTTTATTCTTCGAAAATATGTAGTAAACTCTTAAAGGAAGCTGGCTGCAGCTCGGTGAGGGAGCCCTAGGTTCAATCCCCACCATCAAAAATAAAAACAGGAGGGAAGAAGAGATTTTTTGAGGATTTACTTAAAAACAATTTCTAGTAATTCATGGCTTATCGTCTTCCTATAAAGTCAGCAGAAATTAAGAAGCATACTCCGTGCTCAACAGATTTGTTAAGAGGGAATTTTATTCTCTTGCCCTACCAATTTCAATTCTGGAAAATACTTTCTATGCGATGATTTAAGTAACATATAAATGACCTGGTTTTCCATAAACATAAACCAAGTACATTACCTCCCAGAGGCACAGGGAAACGTGTGGAAGGTATTTCCACTAGGACAGAGGATAGTGGGTGGGGAAATAAGGTCTCCTGGGTTCCTTGCCTTGTCTGTGTCAGTAAGAATTCAGAGAGGCTGGGGACAGTGGTGTAGACCCATCATACCAGTACTGAGGAGGCCAAGGCAGGAGGGTCACAAGTTCAAGCCCAGTCTGGGCAACTCAATGAGATTGTCTCAGAATAAAACACTAATAAAGGGTTGTAAGTAGCTTAGGGCAAAGCCCCTGGTTTAATCCCTTGCTACATATAGGAAAAGGTCCTAGAATGCAGCCTAAGACTGTACAGTGCTTACAGGGCTAGTAGGTGGGTCAGCCTCCTCACTGTCATCCTCTGAGTCACTACCCGTGTTGCGAGCGCTGGTGCCAGTAGGTGAGGCGGGCAGCTGGGACAAGAAGGTCTGCAGTACCCGCAAATACACCAGCAGCCCCTCCTCGGAAAGCGTCCCTGAGGATTAAGCAGGCATAGCATTAGTCAGAAGGTGCCTCAGAGGAGGGGACCCGAGGCCACTCCGCACAGGACTGTTCTTAGTCTACCTGTGTCCTGTGTGGTGATTACTACGTAATGAAGCTGGTCTTGGCCCATGTGGATCCTGACTCCCAGGCATGCAGGGGGGTCCTCTGATTACCCCCAATGAGCCCCCTCCCCACCCCACAAGTGGGCAGGCGAGTGCAAGCTCCGTGTGTTCCTTACACCCTGCCATGCACATCTCTGCATCTTCTACATACATGCATGGGTTGAGCTTAACACTTAATTCTGTATTCCTGAGCCCAAGCAAAGACTTGGGAATTCCAGTGTGTGCTGGTTGGTCAGAACTGCAATCCATCTGAAGTGTAGGCAGCCTGGTGAGTATGAGCATCTACAGGTAGAGGGTCACAAATGACCTGGTCACAGGACATCCGCTGACAAACCCTGGGAAGCTGCTTTGTGTGTGGGGATCCTGTGTCGGCCATACAGGGTGTGAGAAGACACAACCTGGCGTGTCTTGTGTCCTTACACACTCACAGCTCACAGGTATGTGTGTTCATATATCCTGGGGAAGGTGGAGAGACATAAATGGGGCCTTCAAGGTGAAGGTTCCCCACACCTGGGCTGTGTGGCCTTTGTCAGGCTCATCTGCTCATGCGACCTACAGAGGAGGTCAGGTGAGACGTAGCGTGCACTTCATACCCAAGTGATTCTCGCCAGCAGTTAAAACAAAATAGAAAAGCCATGGTGCTCCACCACTGGTGTGTGGACATCTCCTCTCTGGTAACAACAGCGCATTCAGAAAGGCCTCGTAGGGGAAAGCGGCCTGTGCATCTGCTAGTGCCGGAACGATGAAGTGGAAAATCTGGTCCGTGAAAGGTGCTGCCAGGAACGCCTCTGTGAAGGCCGAGAAGACTCGCTGCCTGGAAAGGAAGCACACCTGTCTGCAGAACCCAGACACGCTTCTCATCAGATCAGAGATTCAAAACACTGTTCAACATATCATACGACATAACCTACATTTCAAATTAATCAAGATAATTGCTTAGCCACCACCAGATAAACCTGAAATTAACCCAACCTATGTCTTCCCTGCTAAAATAATACTACCATGTTTATGGATCTTTTGCTGGCACCTAGAATGTAGAACAATACCAGGTTGTCAGAAATTACAAATTTATATTAGGCTAAGCCAGACAGAAAAACACAGAGCTTGTTCCTAGGAACTAGACCACACTAATAGATTAAGAACTTGACTTTCTAGACTCTAGTGACCAAAGGAAAGTTGCTGTTGGAGGTGGATCTTGTGGAATGACACTATGGTCACTCTGGGCCTCTTACCTTGCACCTTCCGGGCAGGAGTTGTATGTAAAGTGCAATGGTTTTAGGACATTCTCCAACAAAATTTTTGCTATAGGAACTCGAGATAAATCAGAATACTCAATACTTGATGGAAGTTTGCTGTTAACCAACAAATAGAAAGATTTATAATACCCTGAAAGAAAAGAAAAACACACTTAAATTACTTTCACAAAATTCTACAGCTCCAAATTTATGTTCATTATTCTCTAACGTGTTAATACAGAAAACTTTAAATCAGTACATTATCATCTGAACAGAACACAGCCCAAGTACCCTCAACTCAGCAGTGACCATCCAGGCTCGCCTCACCGACACCCAACCACCTGGGGCCAATCAAAGATGGGATCATTTCAGTCTGCCACTCAAGGTTAGGGCTTTACCCAGCCCAAGAGTATCCACAGTAATGCCCCAACAGCACAACTACAGTTAGTAACCAGGCCTCAAACTTCCCTAAGTGGTGTGCTGGGTCCGGATCCCGGAAGGCCCACGGGCAGAACCTGCTCAGCCTCGTGGGCCTCCAGGCTTCAGTTACTGTCATGGTAGATTCATGGGTCTACACACGTTGCCATCTTCACAGACTCTCAGGTAGCCCTGTGGTCACAGGAGCACCTGCTCTAAAGAGCGAGGTGTCCCGGTATCACCTCCCTCATGTTATGACCAGCTGTCGGCCTCGTCTCTGGAGCCTCCCAGGGACTCTTTCAGTTCATGTGCCTGGAGCAAGTCTGGAAAGCAGTTGCCTCTCCTCGCCCCCTCTACCTGCAGAGCAGACGCGCTTCACCACGCTGCAAGGGGCAAAGGTGGGAACTGAGATCAAAGTAGGCACTGTGGCAGGCATGGACCCTGGTGCAGGAAGCCAGGGCCCACCCAGGAGTGTGCACATCCACCAGCACTGAGGCCTTGGTGGAACCCCACCCATGCTGCTTACCACTGTGAATCATGTAGTGCAAAATCTGCTCGATCACCGACAGCACATCACCAGGGTCCTGCAGAACAGGCAGGTATGTGTTCTCGGAGGAGAAAACCTCAAGCATTCGCATGGGAAGCGCAACATTCAAGCTGTCATCATTACAGTTCTGTAGCAACCTGGGAAAATGGAGGTGCAGCCCTTTACCCTCCTGCTGGATGGCGGTCCCCCAACTGTGCCCCAAATTCCTGTGACCATGGTAAGTATCAGAGGCACTCCGTTCTGGTGCCAGAGAATTTCTCTGCAAGTAGGTGTGACTCAAGGACAGAGACACAGTCAAATGATGCTGTTCAGTCTTTTTTTAGGTGCTAACACCATGCAGGCGATAGGTTTACGGAAATGAAAACGCACAGGCCAGAGGGAAAACCAGACGAGAGAAGTCAGACTCACAGACTGCAAGCACAGTGAGCAGACGCCAGTCCACCGGGGTTCTATAAGTCACACAAACAAGGTGCCTCCAAAGTCCCCTGCCTCCTGGAGCCCCAGGGAACAAACTGCTTCCTTGAGCAAGGCCTCCTTCTTACTAGGAGAATTACAGATAAACTGCAGTGGGCTCTGCGGTCAGTAAGACCTTAAAACCAACCTCAGTCATGACTTACACACGCTACTCTTTGCCCCCTGGAGGCTGCTGCGTCGGACAGCCACACATCCACCTCCCCCAAAAGTTGCTCCTGGTGTCCCCAGCTGCTCTTCTCCAACCCCTTTTCCCTGCAGCAGGAGTGGCATGTCACGGTCACAAGGTGCCCTATCTGACACTGTTTAAGCAGGGGCCTGAAGCATGGTGGACACTCATCTGCTCTGAGCACCCAAGCACCGGATGCTGTGGCTGCAGCCTCCTTCCTAGGTGAGGGTCACTAGGTCACATGGAAGATGTGCAGTCAGTGCATCTTAAGAGGCGTGGGAGACCCAGTGGCCCCACAATGACACCTACTACTGAATGACTGCTCCTGAGCTCCGAACTCTTACTTCATGGATTGTCAGAAAGGGGATTTCCAAGTGCTACTGGTCACTTAGAAGCCTCCTTTCCGGAACCATCTGCCGGAGTCTCTTACTCCATGCTAAACGGCACTGTCATCTCTTCTTTCGAGGCCCTATCCCTCTCCTGATACACTTCTGTCCTCTCTTGCCCACCCACATGTGCCATCTGGCAAGTCCACACCCTCGGGTGTCCCTTCAGCACCTCCCCAATCCTACCCGAAGTCCTGCTGCCCCAGGTCTCCCAACACGGTTGCCTCCCAGCTGGATGCCACCTCTGGGATGCTACATCCTACGTACTCCCAGGGCTCAGGAACTACCAAGGCTTCTGCTGGGCACAGCGCACAATGGTCTGGGAGGCGCCCTCACGGGAACTGTCTGTGGCCCTCCGTATGTCTGCACTATCAGGGTTCAACAAAGCCTTCATCAAGTCTGAGGCATGATTCTGCCAATGGGGAAACAAGTCCCAGCCTCTCGGGAGCAAGAACCTGTGACACCTGTCTTCTTCCCCAGCCTCCTATGCCCTGGCTCCTGGCACTTAGCCCCATAAAGGGGGCCCAGGAGAGCACTCTGGGGACCCATCTTCTGTGCCTGCTTGGCCCTGTCCCACTCGTATCTCCCTGTCTTTAAATACACCACACCATCCCAGCTGCTCAAACAGAACAGGTGCCCACCCCTGGCTCTTTCTTATCTGAGTTCTCCTCCTGGCTGCCTGCACCTAACTCTAGGTCACACCCTTGGCAATAACTGGGAAACTGCTGTCTGTGACTGGTCTTAGTGAGTCCCTGGTTTCTGCATTACATTCAATACCACACTAGAGTGGTTCAGACCTGCAACAGAGACTCAGGAAGTACCAGAGGTATACGATCCCACCATATCTCTAAAGTGGTTAAAGGGGAGCTTAGAATTGTAAAGATAACAGGAACCAGAGTACTTGCAGAATGCCCATGCTGTGAGGAGCACTGTCAAACCACACTCCCACCTCCCACACGGCATTAACATTATTCACATTTTTTTATTTTACTTTCAGTATTGAGGAGTGAACTCAGGGCTTTCACACTGAGCTACATCCCTAGCCCTTTCTGTATTTACTGTGAGACAGTCTCAATAATTTGCCAAGTTGCCAAAGCAATTTTGGAGAAGGGAACCAATCAAAACAAAACAAAAAGTCCAAAACACAATACAACACTAAGTGGCCTGAGCTAGGCTTGAGCTTGTGGATTTACTGCCTCACCCTCGCAGGGCCCTGGGACTACAGGTCATGGTGGTTTTCAAGTTTGCAGGTAAACCTTAGGAGAGAGAAAGTGGAAGCATCTGGGAGAGTCACAACAGCAATGATCGAGCAAAATGTTAACTGTTAAATGTTTCAGTCAACAATGTCAGAAAGAGCTGAATCCGAATAACAGGCAAGTGACCGCTTAGTGTACCCTTTCCCATCTGACCAGGCTTTCAGTTCTTCACACTAAACTGAGAAAGGCAGAGAAGAAAGCAAGTTCAGGTCATGTTACCTTGCTCATAGATTCCCCGATGACTCCTCTGATCTCAGCACAAAGCTAACGTCCCAGAGAAAACCTGTATTGAGACTCAAGGTGGGTGCTGGGCCGGGAGAGGGGCCTGAACAGATCCCGCTCACTTCTGAGTCCCCGACTAGACCATCGAGGGAAAGGGTGAGCTCTCCCCAAATTTCTGGCACCCCTTCCTCCAGCTTACGCTGTTCTCGTGTCTGGAGACTGAATTCAGGGCCTCATGCCTGGTAGGCCAGCACTCTATCAATGAGCTTCAAAACCCGCTAGACTTATTAAGAAATAATAAAAAAATTCTCGTTTTACCTTTTTATTAGTATATATTGATTACATGAGATTCCATTTCTGGAAGATCTGTACAAACACACTTTGATCATTTTTAACCCCATCCGCCCCTTGCCCTGCCTTCCCCCCAGTTTGAATTCTGTGGGAATTTTAATGCGTATACCATACTTTGGTCAAATCCATCCCAGCAATTTCTGCACTCACACCGCTTCCCTTCCTCTTCTGTAATAGTCCCCCTTCCTAGTGTTCTGAGACGTGTGTCATTAAGCTGCCCAGGCTGGCCTCAGACTTGTAACCTTCCTGCTTTACTTGTCAAGCAGCTGGTCTTTGGCTCCTTCCCCCCCCCCCCCCCCCCCCCCCCCCCCCCCCCCCCCCCCCCCCCCCCCCCCCTGTAAGGGGATCAGTCCATGGCATCTACAATGAGCTAGCCCTTTTTTATTTTGAGGTAAGATGAACTGGCCAAACTCAAATCTTCAATCCTCCTGCCTTAGCCTCCCACAATACTGGGATAACAGGCCTGTGTCACTGCATCAGGTATTTCCTTCTCAATCTCCCAACACTGTTATCCTACACTTTCTTGTATTAAAAAAAAACCTTTTATCTTACGTATCTTTATTCTTAGTATCACAGCCTAGACAGAGAAGACCAAGGAGTGTAAGCGCCTCTAGCTGGTCACTGCTGCAGGCCCAGTGCTAAAGCCAAAAGTGGCCAAACCAATGTGGTGCCTGACGGAGACTGATGCAAGGGGAAATAAAGTAAGGTATTCATTTGCTTTGGGGAAAAAAACAAAAAACAAAAACTTTATTTGTAAGAAACAGGCCTAAAGCAAGCTCATTAGCGTCTGTCTGGTAATTTCCAAACTTGGTTTGCAAAGCCACAGGACTGACTCTTTCACTCCTTCACAGACAGGAAGGGAGCCCCTAAGTTATTCCCTAAAGAGGAAGCCTCTCAACTGTTTGCCAGAAACCCCCCAGGAGCAAACACTGGCCCACCGGAGGTTTGCTGGGTGTTCAGTCCCTTCACTAGTGACCACGATGCTAACACATCAGAAGGCATTGCCAGGTTATCCTTACAAGAAAAAAATCATCTGGAAAATACTTACAGTTGTGTTTAATTTCTACATCACACAGAACAAAAACTAAAATGCCCCAAATATTTCTCTATCCTTACCCTAAAAACAACTGAGTAAAAACAACTGCCTCTAAAACTGACAATCAAAAGCTGTTCCTCAGGCACACACAGTGACCAGCACACTGTCAAAGGCACTGGCCGGAACAGAACTTACCTGCAGCAGAGACTCATCAGCCTCTTTATCTGAAATAAGCATGTCTGTCTCTCTGATCCATCCAACTGCCTGACAAACACAGAGCTGTGCTTAATGAGGTTCTGATACAGCCATATCTGAAACAGCAAAACACGTAAAACACAATTCGCAAGCCGTCAAAGCACACTGGCTATTTTGCACCGTACTCAGTCTCCTTAAGTAGTGGCACACACTTACATCTACCAAAGCCTAGAAAGCGAGGTTTTTAAATCAGGTTTTACTTTGCAGTACTTGCATTTTCCATTTTATGATACAGAAGCGTGAAGCTATATTACTTATTCTTAAAGCTCACCTGGCTCTGACGCATTTGCAAATCTAAGCAAGCCACTGTGAAGATACGAAGACAGCATGCACCTTCCATTAGACTGGACCCGATTCGTCTGCTGTGTGGGTGTGCCATGTGTATGTACACTGGACGGCTACCCTCTGGCACCACACTTCCACCCATGGTCTGGAGTATGACCAGGCCAGGCAGGACCTCCTACTATCTGCAATACCATGACTGGTGCCCGAGTTTGAGGAGGTGGGGGCAGTTCTCTCGCCAGCTCTCAAGGTCCCGAATGCCTAGAGTCCATACGCACTTGCCATAATGATTCTGAAATGCCTACCAAGGAATCTCTTCTACTTACTCTCTCGTGAAATGGGCAGTCCTTTTATTTTTACTCTTGGAAAACCCATTTATAACCAGCTGGAGTTAGAAGATGGCTTCTTAAATGTGGCTAATTATGAATGCGCCACACAACCACTTCTACAGTTAATGACTTCTCCTCTGATGTCAAAGCATCTCTGAGACAAAGTGTTGTCAAAGAATGGACATAGCCAAGCTTCTGACACAACCTACTGGAGCACATCTACCTTAGAAAACACGCTGTAATCCCCTCCACAGGTAAACTAGGCAACTAAAAAGCGAGCAAGAATGATCTCTAGAAAAACTGAAGGTGAACTACACAAAAAGCCCACATCACAGTACACTATCTGGTTTAGCAAAGAGCCACCCGTCAAGTCACAGCAATGGAGACGTGGGGGGGAGAGAGGGAGGGAGCCGTACTTGCTCATCTCTGCTTCGCTGAGCATCTCTGTGAAGAGCTACAAGCGCCTCGCTTGTTCCTAAGGAGGAACCAAGGGACTGAAGCAGGCAGCAGGGGATTTTTTCCTTATGAGTGCTCTTGCACTGTCAGCAAATACCAGACATTTAAATTCACTTTTCTTACGTGAAAAAGGTATGATGACAGATTCCCGTACCCATTTCAGAATCAGTACACTTCAGAAATGGGGATCACGGGCAAGGTCTTACACGTGGATGGCAGTGACTGTCTTTCTGGCCCTACAGCACCCCCGTCTCTGCTCCCTGGCCACCTCTCTATCTCAGATAAATCACAGTGCATAAGGCCAGGGGAACAAGGGCAGACAGCGGCCAGCTGGGCCAGAGGCAGCCCACGGAGACGGCCTCCAGGCAGGCCCATCTCCTTCTCCTTCTCCCCAGGAATTCAGGAAGGGGCTAGGATGTGCTTGGTCGCAGGCTTGTCCTGGACACTGTGCCACCTGCTACCAGCTCCCGGCTGCCTCCTGAGTACGGGGGCTCTGTCCAAGTAGCAGGACAGCTCAGGCAGCAGGGCTGGGGTGGCAGCCACGCCCAGACACCACAGTGACGCCGTGGCCCTCAGTGCTAGCTGCAGGTGGAAGACGCTGCAGTGGTTGTGGTTTGTAGCATGGAGCATACTTTCATTTTATACTTTACCTTTTAATACAACTCATAATTTTTATTATAGATAAATAAAATAAAAATAATTATAAATATAAATCCCCTAACACTTCCTAGGCAAATGGAAATTAACATGTTTGAGTTCTTTAAAAAAATTACTCATGAAACAGGTAGGATCAATCCTAAGTATTTTTTTCCACCAATAATGCACACTTCTCCTCATGAAAGGCTCATAAAACATTTAGAGAAACTCCATCATGTTCTGGATGTTTTAGGATGATATTTACAGGAGAACACAACGCAGTATCAGAGGGCTTTTCATGGCAGACTGAGCGAAGGAGTGGACAGCCAAGCTAGGAAGATGCCTTGCCGATTGGGAGGGCACTGGGGGCAGGGTGTGGGGGAACGGTCAGCATACCCTAATTTTTTAATATCTGAAAATTTCCATACTAAAAACAGAAAGTCTATTAAAAATCTCTACTGACTGTCATAAACCCAGGAGACCTACTATGCTGGCTGAGGAAAAGCTCTCCGGGGCTGAATGCAGAGGCGGGGAAGCAGGTTTCCTGATCAAATACTCAACAGTTCTAGATTTACGGAAAAAAACAAGTCAGAAGGCATGTAACACAGACAAGTGAAAATGCAGCAAGCACTCACCAAACGTTTTGAGTCTTCACTTTGTTTGTAAAAGAACAGCAGCTGCCTCACCAAGAGGGTAAGGTTGGGGCCACTGGCCAAAGGAAAGGCGCCGCCGGACTGCACTGTGCTGGCATGACGATCAAACGCGCTTCTTTGGAGGGAGTACTGCAGGCAGAGGGGACAGTGAGTCACCAGGCCACAGGACACACGATCCTCACAACCTAAATGAAGGCTAAGTAGTTTTATAAAGCAAGTAGAAACTGACAACTATGATAATATCACTGCAGTTAACATTAAAGGTTCATAAAAACAAGCAAACAAACCAAAAAAGAACTGCAGTGCGACTCCCACTGCCTACTTAAACTTCTCAACCAGATGTGGTGGTACAAACCTGAATCCCACTGCCAAGGGGGCCAGGCAGGAAGACTGGAAGTTTGAGCCCAGCCTAGGCGACTTGGCGACTTAGGAAGACCCTGTCTCAGGATAAAAATAAGGCTGGGGTGTAGCTCAGGGCGAACGCCCCAGAGGGAATGCCTAGTATCATGAAAAAACACTTGCCAGAATTTCTTTTATTTTGATCAGTAAGTGTGACTTGGCCATGTTTGTACTTTACTGTTTAAAAACAACCCAAAACTCATACATCTATAAATCTTTATATAACTATTAACAATAAAATAAGTACTTACTTATAGTAGAGGCCTCAAGGCTTTGCATGTGGTAAGGAAGCATTTTACCACCAAGCACATACACGACAGGCTGGGTAGCAAAATACCCCCACCCTCATAACTTTATTAGGAAAAGTTCCACTAACGTAACTTTCATTAAATTTGCATACAAAATCCCCATAGAAAACAGATGCTGCTCACAAGGGCAAGGCCATATTTAAGACAAGCTCTTAGATATTTTCTAATTCTCATTTTTAAACACACACTCACTTGCTGTTTTCTGTCTCTGTAGCCTCGAATAAATGACTGGATAATTATTGCATTTTTTAATCTTCGTCGTTCTTCCTGCACAATTAAGGGAAGAGAGGGCAGACAGTCAAAGAAAGCTTTATAAATTTACATACCATAAAATTAATTCTTTAATGTGCACAATTCATTGAGTGTACTTTTAATGTAACCACAGTGACATAACCATCACACTGCTACCTGTCTCAATGGAGTTTCCTATTCACGTAATGTAATCACACAGCTGTGGCATTCTGTCTGGTTTTTATCACCTGGCAGGATGCTTTCAAGATTTATGAACACTGACATGTCTCTCCCTCCTTTTCGTAGCTGAGTAATATTCCATCGCATGGTGACCTCACACATTGGCCCTCCATTCAACAGCCCTTCCCAGCCACCAGTGACCGTGCAAGCTTTCTAGCCTTAGACCTCCTTCTGACTGGCTCGCACTCTGTGACGCCCACCACGGGGCGGGATTCTCACCTACCTCACTCCCTAGGACACCCAGCAGGTGGAACAGGATCTGACACATGACAAGCTCCTAATACTTGTCTGCTACATGCAACAATGAGCTACTATAACAACAAAACAAAAAACTGTACCTAAAACTAGGCCGTATGAGACAAGTACCAAATCAATTGGCAAAGGCATTTCAAGAGGTTACCCCCAGAAAGCAGCAAGATAAAAGAAACAGAACCAGTTCTGACTTCTTTCTTTTACCTTCTTCATAAACAGCTAAGACATGTGCCTTCTGTACACACTAAGCCACACCAGCAGTCTGGGGGATCTATCCGCTAGAAGGAAGCTGCCCAAGACCACGTCCCCCACGTATGGACTCGGCCTTCTTGGCCCATCCCTTCCAAGACTGCAAAATCCAGCATGGCCCCAGGGTGCCACGAATGCTAAACTCAGGCCCCATGTCAGACCCACCATACACGCGCACATGTACATCTGCTAGCGCCAAGGCTCTAAAACACGGCAGGAACTGCACTCCTGTAAGCCCCACCTCGCCATCATACCCACTCCTACGCTAAGTGGCACCCAGCAGTCACGTGTAATCCTATGGAAAGCACCACCCAGCCAGCTTTACCTCTCTCTTTCTCCTTTCTTCCTGAGTGCGATGCAGAAGAGAAGCCTTCTCCTCCTAAATCCAAAAGAAAGAAAATGAGGGTGAGGATACAATTCCAAATCTAAATCATTCTCAAAGACCACAGAATGCTCTGACTCGTGGACAGTCTAGAGACCACCCAATGGAACCCCACAGGGAGCCCCAGGAGGTAGGCTGAGGGCTCAGGGCCGAGCCGGGCGGGGGGCTCTGCACATCGCACCTGCTGCTCAGACAGGACACACACCCAGGGGAGTGCAAACTGCCACCCTTTGGGCCTGGGCAGTGCCACTCAGGGTGTCAACATCACTCAAGACCACTAGGGGTAAGCTTATTATCTCAAAAAAATTTCAATTAAAAATCATTGTTTATCATTAACAAAAGAAAAACAAAATCATCACGTGATTCTGAACAAAAGATTCAAAATAAAATTAAAGCCTCAAGATACTGCATATAAATCATCAGAATTAAATAGTAACATTGAACCTCTTAAAAGAACATTTGGCAGAAAGTCAATAAAAACCATACATTGTTAGGTGAACTCATATACAATCTGCAGAATCAAAAGTGTCAGTCAATATACAAAACCAAAGAAAGAGAAGCTCCCAGATATTATGTTACAGAAATTTTCAAATAAAAAGCTGGAGCCGCAGGCTGGAGGAATAGCTCAATGGTTACAGTGCTTGTCTAGCAAGCTCATGGCCCTAGGTCTGATTTGCCAGCACCACTTAAACCGGGCATGGGGGCGCACGCTTGTAATCCCAGCACTCGGTGGCTGAGGCAGGAGGATTGCTGTGAGTTCAAGACCAGGGTGGGCTACAATGCGTGAAAAGCAGCATGGACTAGACAGCGAGCCTTATTACTTATCATGACTTCAGTCACAACTCTGGTCATTTCCCTGGCCACTCAGCAGCAGTCCTAGCCTTTGCAACTCCAGGAAAGGGCACAGTACATGTCGTGGCAACTGCATCTTAACTCTCCCATCACTGTGCACACTCCTGTTTGCCCCCAAGCCATATAGAGGTCTTGGGTAGAATGCAGTACACTAAAATAATTTAGCACATAATGAGTAAGTTTCTTCTCTCAAGTGGCCATAAAAAAATTTTAGAAACCCATTATTTGATTTGTATTTTCTTTGTCCCTAGCAGGTTTATAAGACTAAGAGCAGATTTTCCAGGACCTAGCTGTGAAGAGTGCCTGTGCTTCCAAAGCTGTCTTCTCTTTGGGATTTCAAAGGACCACTTGGCTCTCTTGGTCTAACTTCCTGCCAGACTCCGGTTCTGACTTCTGGGCAAAGAACAGGTAAGTGTGACTGTAATGTGCAGCATGAGCCTCTACACATAACTCACTTGCAAAGGCATGTCATCTCAAAAAGGACCTACAATGCTGCAAAAACAAAACAAAAAACAAAAACAAAACCCAAATCCCACACAGTACAGTATCTTTTACTTTTTAGATTTTGGTCTACAAAAGTTAGGGATTCCTACTACCAGTAACATCGGTCTCAAAAAATATGAATGAAGTGTTCGGGGAATGACTACCCCTTTTTCAGGTAAACCTAGGGTTCCCTTTGGGCTGATCATCATGCATACACGCTATGACACTGACTTCTTCAGGTAAAGATATGACAGCAAACTTCTCCATTTGTCACAAGGGCAGTAGGCATGTTGTCTTGTCTTCGCAGAAATTTAAAGATGGTTACATTTTACAGATGCCTTATTTTACTTATTTTTTTCTGGTGATATTAAGGATTGAGCCCAGCTTTGGAAAAGTTTAAAGATGCTGGTTAGAGAAGCCTCAGAATTCTGATGAAAGTGTGGATTGTACATGCCAGGCTCAAGAGGCTTCAGATGGTGTCTTGTTTGTTTGTTTGTTTCTGGGACAGAATAACAGAAAACCACAACTTTTAAGGAGAAAAGATTTATTTTAGCTCACAGTTTCAGATGATCAGTCCATTCACATGCAGACGGCTGGGGCCAAGAACAGGACCGGAGCCAGAGCCACAGATTCTCAAGGCAGAACAGAGTCAAGTCTGGGAAGAAAGGTGGAACCAGCACACACCCCTCTAGATCAAGCCCCAAGCACCTGCACCACCCAGCAAGGCCCCGCTCCCAACAGTACACAGTATCCATCCACAACAGATGGGCAAAAAAAACCCCAAAAAAACAAAACTTTATTGGCAACTGGTCTAGAAAACATGCATATTATGTCCTGGCAAAAGGTGTGCCGGCATTTTGCCCCTTGCTGGACTGCCTGAAATTGAGATGAAGAGTGGCAGACTACTTAGGAGGAAATATCAAGGCAGCTCAATGTTCAGGCTGTCACATGGGTACTGCTTGCAGCCATTATCCAGCTCTACAGTGAAAAGCAGGAAAAAACAAAAAAAGTAGCAGCTTTGCCAGATTGAAAGGGACTCAAAGGCAAGGCTAAATAGAGAGCATGGTTGGTAAAGATATTAGCATTTAAAAAGCCCGGGATGAGGAATCAAAACTATTTTAAAAGACACCTTGAAGTTACCTCAGGAAACAGCAAGACCTTAACCTCACACAGCAGGGCAGGCCATGGTAATCCCACCAGCTCCCTCTTTACCACAAACTATGACTTCCACACAAGCCAGGAATGGTCTGCGGTCAGCAGAAGCTGAGAAAAGATGAGAACTAAGTCCCAGTCCTCTCTGTCCTCCTGACAATGTCCGGAGAAAACGGGTTCCAGAGCAGCCACAGGAATGTGCCACCTGCCATCCTTAGCTTACAAAGGCTTCTAAAACGGCCACAGCTAGGCCCACCGCAATGAGTCCCACTAGTTCCTCTCCTGGAGATCCCTGGTGGGGTACAGAGAATCTGGGCATACAAGAGGGACACAGGTGAACAGGGTACAGGTACACAGCTGGTGGGGTCGGGCCTGGCCACTTCAGCCCCATGGACTCAGCCACCTGGACTAAGCTGGGTCTCTTGCCCCAACGTCTCTGCCTATGCCGTAGGCTAAGCAGGCATGCAGTCAGGGCGATGGGAGGCTCACGTCTGCAGCAGGCAGGACTCACAAGAGGGGAAGGCGGTGTTTCACCTTGGTGAGCCCAGGGACCAGTCTGAAGCTTGGCCCACAAAACCCAGCTGTAATAAAGTCTTTAACAAGAGAAATAAATACATTTTTTTCTAGAATATGAAATGTTTTAAAGCCTTAGCACTGATCTTTTTTTTTTTTTTGAGTGTGTGTAGTTAAGTACTAGGGACCAAGCCCAGGACCTTCGTATTAAACTATACCCTCAGTCTATTTTTTATTTGACAGGTTCTCACTGAATCACTAAATTGCCTAAACTGGGCAGAAACTTGTAATTCTCCTGCCTTGGCCTCCTAGAATACTAGGCTCAAAGAGAAAAAAAAAAAAAAAAAAAAAACCTTAAATGTGTTTATTGTATGAATTTTCTATGATTTACACGTTTATCCTTTATATCTAGACATTTAGGTTTGTTCCTGTTTTACTGTGAACCTCACACAGATGACAGATTACAATCATTTTTTAGGAGAAATTAGAGAAGAAGGGGAATCGTTTGGTCAAAGTGTGCATACTGTGGTGAGCCTGGGTTTTTGTTAAGATAATTTAGCATGTGGCTCTAAGACAACCAAGGGCACACCACTAGGGTCCCCAGAGGACAGAGAACCGCCCACAGAGCCTCAGTGGGCCCCTGCGGAGGGAGGCTGGCTGGTCCTCTCTCCTCCTTTCCCATGCTGTCTCTGCCCGCTCCCATTCCCCTGAGTAAAAGGGGTCTGGTAGGTATTTTCACCCACACACTAGAAACCCATCTGAAGTAACAGAAAGCAGGCACTTAGTTCAGTGATTACAGAGCTTGCCTAGGAAGAGTATTCCATCCCCAGCACTAAGTAAGCCAGGTGTAGTGGTGCACACCCGTAATCTCAACACTCAGGAGGCTGAGGCAACAGGACTGCCATGAGTTTGAGGACAGCCTGGGCTCCACTGTGAGTTCAGGCCCAGCCTAGACTACAGAATGGAATAGAGAACTAAACCAAACCAAACCAACCAAACAAACAAACAAAAAAAACCCCAAAAACTAAACACTGAACTGATCGTAATTCTACCACCACGATTACCTCAACCATTTATGGAAACTTAAATTTCTTTCATCCACAAAGGACCCATACCCATCCCCAGCTAACATTCCCCTTCCAACTTACACCTAGGTCTTTCCAGGTCTCAGAAAGCCATACCACAACTGTCTTTCCAGTATTTTTAGCTCCTTCTCAGTTTATAACCTTGGTCAAGTTTCCTCAACCCCGCCTAAACCTTTGGAGACCCTGGATTTTCTCCCTGTGTCACCTAGCGCTCTGGTCCTTTTCCCAACAGACCTGCCCCTTCTGACATTCCACTATTTGTCCTTGACAAAGTGGAAGCCCATTTTCAAGTCACCAATGCCTTCCAGTTCCAAATCCAGGGGGTCACTGGTGCTTACCTTATAGTCCCTCCACAGCCAGCAGCTCAGGCTGTGCCATCCCCTACCCAAGGGTTTGAATCCACCTATCCCAAACTGCCCACACTCTCTTAGGGGATAGCACACTAAGCTACCATTTCCTGGCAGCTCCCAAATCTACCTGCCCACCCAGATTTCAGCCCACACCCCACACATGCCAGCCACATCCGGACTCCAGGCATACACCGACAGCAGCCAGCTCGCAGGCATCCCTCTCCGCTCACACGTCCTGGCTGCCCAATGCCTGTGCCCTACCAGATCCCTCCTGAGGACCAGGAGGCCAGGAACTCACCCAACCAAGACCCTCGGGGTATGCAGCAGGCCTCCCTGTAGCCAGGGACGGGGCTCCCGGAGAACCACAACAACCCTGCTGCTACACAGCGCTAGGGTTACAGGCCAGAGCCACCAGCCCAGCTAGGTTTTCCTTTTGTTGCGTTTTGTTTTAACTCTGCCCATTAAGCCAGTTTCGCAGGCTGTGGTATTTACAATCAAATGGCCTCCAAAGATATTCTTTGCATTACAAAGGAAACACTGCCAAACAAACTGTGCCATGCCCTAAAGAAACCGTGCGGACCCTGATTTCAGAAGCATGAGTGGAAGCCAAGCGATTCGGAACCAACCGGCTCCTGCTACAAATTCTGACCTAAGCCCTCAGGACTAAGCACATCCACTCCAGCCCAAAGGAACTCAGGACGGAGCAACGCCTCTACTGTTACTCAACTTGTCACACCTCACCTCCCCACAAGACTCCACACACTCACCCTCCACAACGCAGAGCCTTACGGATGGGAAGCACTGAAGGGAAAGGGTGTGTGCAGTGCTTACGCAGTTTTCCACTAAGCTTAAGAAGGGCAGACATTACATAACTAGGACACGAAGAAACGTCTCTGAAACTTTCCGTAACTCCTAATACCAAGTGTCAAAAGGACAAGCGCCCCAAGAGCAGCAGCTGCAGCGGGCTGGGGACTGCGGACACGCCCCTGAGAAAGGCTCCAACCCACAACAGGAGTGAGGTCCACTAGGAGACACACGCAACCGATGCCACCGACGGCGTCACTGTCAGGGAGGCACCGCAGCCCACAGTCTTGGAAGCTCTCTCCAGCGGGGTGAGAGGCCAAAGGAGCCGGGCTCAGGGCCCCGAGGCTGGCAGTCTTCGCTACACGGAGCCCAGCGCCAAGCCTAACCAGTGGTCTGAAGGGCGGGATTGCGAGGAACGCTGGGTGTCTGACAAGAGCAATGACCCACTCACCCCTGAGTGTGTCCACAAAAAATCGTCCCCGCGGGATTCTGGTTCAGGCACAGAGCGCCCCCCGGCCACCTTCACGGGAGGCCTGGCCCGGCCAAGACAACTAGGCGGGTGTGCACATCCGCAACCCGAGCTCTGAGTGGAAGTCGGCCAGGGCCAATCGCCAGACGCTGCCCACGATGGCGCAGGGAGTGGAATTTAGCTCTGAGGACCCTGAGGTTCACCGAACCTCTGGTACCGCAGAGGGGGGTGGGCGGCAGCTCTGCGACGCTCCTGACTGGACGGCACAGCTGTCAAGGCCTTTGAGCAAGCTCAGACCTCAATAAAAAGTTTGGCCAGCAATCCGGGAGGCTGGAGCCAGCCAGGGCAACCGAGGGAGAACCCGTCTCCGAATTTAAAAATCACGCCTTCGGGATTTCCGTCAACAACGACGTCCTCTGAGCAGAGACGAGCTACCAGGCGAAGGGCCCTCCTGCACGCAGCTCAAAGAGAAAGCCTCCCACGCGGGTGACAGGCGCCGGGGTGGGGCCGCCACCGGCGGCCGGGGAACGGGCCCAGCGCGGCCGCTCCGCCCTCCCTGCAGAGCTGCCCCTCCAGCCGCACAGCCCGCCGCGCCGGCTCGGCAGCCCCACCCGGGCCGGACCTCGGGGGCCGTCAGCGCGCCCTGCCCCGGCGCGCCCGGGCGCCGTCCCGCGCCGCCACCGCAGCTCGCGGCGGCGCAGAGCGGCCGGGCGGGCCGGGGCGGGAGGACGCGCGAGAGGCCGCCCAGCAGCGCGCGGCGGGCGGGCGCGGCCCGGGGGCGGCCGGGGGTGGCCCGGGGGGCGCCCGCCGCGCCTCACCTTCCTGCTCGCGCCGCCGAGGGACACCTTGGGCCTCGTCTTGAAATCCCCTTCGAAGCTGAACATCTTCGCCCGCCACCTAGCCCATGTGCGCGGCCCGGCCGGGCTCGGGCGCGTCTCCCGGGAGGGTCTGGCGCCGCACGCCGCCAGGCGCGGGCGGACCCTCCGCACCTGCGGCCTCCGCGGCCGAGCGAGGCCCGCCGCCGCCGCCGAACCCGCGCCCGCGCCCGCACCGAGCAGCTGCCGGGGCGGAAGATGGCGGCCGGCCGCGCTGCCGTGCGCGCCCGCGCGCGAGCGTGCGCGCCCCCGCGGCCGGCAGCCCGGCGCTCCCCCGGCTGCCCCGCGCGCGAGCGTGCGCGCCCCCGCGGCCGGCTGCCCCGCGCGCGAGCGTGCGCGCCCCCGCGGCCGGCAGCCCGGCGCTCCCCTGGCTGCCCCGCGAGCTCAGCCCGGTCCTCCACCGCCGGCGCTCGTCCCGGCGGCCCTTGCGACCGCGAGCCGCCCGTGGCGTGCGCCCGAGCATGCGCGCTCGCGCGGGAGGCGCAGGGCCGCCTTCCCGAGGCCGGGCGCCTGAGCGTGGCTGGCCGCTTGCCGCGATCGTCGCCTCCGGACGCTGGAGCCGCTGCGGAGGGGCCCACGGCACACGTGTGAATATGCGCCGCGGACACACGACGCACGTGCCCTTGGCCACATCACAGACTCGCGCTCACGAACGTGCACCGCAGTACACACCTCCGGGATATGTACGTATCCGTACGCACGCACCTGTGAACCCACATAAGTGCACACGAGCGTACCTCATGCATGCAAGCATGGCACACATGCACTACAGATAGAGATACCCTGTGGACACACATCACCTGCATCGCAGGCCTGAACATATGCATGAATAAATGCCTCATGTACACATACCAGACCCATACATACATGTATGAATAATGTGCACAGAATATGAATCTATCACAGATCCATAGGGATACAGAGGTCTGTGTGTCGTGTACATGCATACATATACATAACTAATAAATGCATACATAAATGTAAATTATATACAAACAAATATGCATGTAAATATGTATACACATAGTATACATAAAGCCACCATCCACACTTACAAATATATACACACATGTGTATATATGTATCATACAGATACCTACACGGAGGTATACATATACCAGATAGATATAAATGTATGTTATGTGTATGATGGGTTCCCACACAATATAGATATACATAAATATACATGCACATATAGTATACGCATGTTTCTCACACATAAATACATAGCTCGTGTACACATGCACATTCATACATCAGCATGACTAAAGCCAATCTTTTAAAACGTTATTTTTGTATGTAGTAACAGTGTGCAGTACACTTTCATTTACATATGCACCCTACAATGACGACAGTAGCTTTCTTTGTAGCAGCGAAGATGTTCCCAGGAGTTTTCTTTGGGTGACCAAGATCTGGAAGCAACCAAAACCTTCTGCTAAAGGTGGTTGTTTTGGGGGGGTGGGGTGCACCACAGAAGAGAGGCGTGAATGATTGGGCCGCAGAGCCCCAGAGGGCCTTCTCCTGATAGACACAGCCCATCCTAAAAGGTCACGGGTGCACCATGACTTCCTCGGTATGACAAAATGGGGCTGGCGGCCCAGGAATGTTCCTCTCCCGGACACAGGAGGAAGCCAGTGTGGTGGGGCCTTGTCGGTGACTGCACAAAAACACAAAGGTAACAGGATGACCAAGAACTGCCCCAGGAGCTGGTCGAGGTGCCATGGGGGTGGCTTCACAGGTATTTGCCTAGGTTCACACTTACCCCTTACACACACGGTAGTTACTTAATTTGCCCCACTGTAGTCAACCATGATCCAACAGAGTAGAAGGAAGATTCCAGAAATATTCCTTTCATTTTAAATCATGGAATATTCTGAGTGACAGAATGAAATGTCACTCTGTCCCTCCTAGTTGCCTGGCTTTTGTTTTTGTTTGGTGGAGCTGGGGATTCACCCCAGGCCTTCACGCTGAGCTACATCTCCAGCTCTTTTTTATGCTTTTTATTTTGAATCAGAGTCTAGCTAATTGCTCCCTTGCCCAGGCTGGGCTTGAACATCCCCCTGCCTCAGCCTCCCAGAGTGCTGGGATATCATCCGGAGTCTGTCGCCGGGCCCGGCTCTAGGTCCCATCTGGGATGTGAGTCACGCCCTCATCCACACCGTATGTGCTACCCTCCCGCTAGTCACTTAGCCACCATCTTGGTGATCAGTTCCACTGGGCTGTATCCCAGTGCAGGCTTCAGGTAACCCTAATTTTACTTATGAATAATGCCAAAGCACCTGAGTGTTCCGTGCTACTGCATTCAGACACACACCAAAGAGAGCCCTAAGTACCTCCTTCGTGTCAGAAGTAGGGAACGTTCATCTACAGCCAGTGAAGTCGTTTGGTTCAGCCCAGCCAAGGAGCCAAAGGTGGGACTCAAAATTTAATAAACGTAAGCCATGCCAGTGAGCCAGGCCTACCACGTCAGCACTCTGGGAGCCTGAGGCAGGAGGATCACAAGTATGTGCCCAGTCGGGGCCGCTTCGTGGTTTAGTAAGACCCTGTCTCAAATTGAGACCTGAAGAATGTGCTGGGCATACAGCTCAGAATGAAGGCGGCAGGCTCAGTCTCCAGTACTATGGAAACAGAGCAAGACGAAATTTAATAAATCCAGGCTCTTTTTTCCTGGTTACATAAATTTTTATCAGTGAGTCATAATAACAACGTGCATTTTGAGGGGACAAGCAGGGGACATTCGTTAGAGAATCCATTCGAGTACATGACAGAGCTGACCCGGATACTTATCCTCAGCTTCTCGTGGCCCTTCTGCTTGTCTTGCGGTGACTCGGAGAACGGTCCGCGCCTGGTGGCCTGGAGTGTGCGTGTTGCCAAAGTGTTAACACACTGTGGCCACAATATGACTTGCAATGGGACGATCTCCTGGGATGTTCCTGAAGATTAGCAATGATATCGACTTATTTGTCAATGCAGACGATCAGTCCGAGCCAACCTTCATTCACATGTGCGTGATCAACGGCTCTCACAGGCTGGAGGCGTGGCTCCGCGGTGAGCGTGCTTGCCTAACAAGGCAAGGCTCTGAGTCTGACTCCCCCCCACCCCCACCCCACGTTAAAAAGAAAAATAAGCGGGATGTGATGGTGAATGTTTGTGGTCCCAGCACTCGGGAGGCTGAGGTACGAGGATTTTACCATGAGTTCTAGGCCAGCCTGGGCTACACAGGGAATTTGAGATCAGCTTAGAGTACAGAGTGAGACCCTATCTCAAAAAACAACAAACAACCAAACAAAAAACCCCTCATCCACCTGAATCTCAGATGAAGGTTGGGGAGGTCCACGGTGCCAACATTGGCTATGTTCTAAACCCAAGATGCAGGATTGAAACGGCATCGAAGCAAAGAGAATCGTGTTGCTGGCGGCACGCTGCAGCTGAAGGCAAACCTGTGTGCCCAGTTGTGGAGCCGCGTTAGCAGGAATGGAAATGCCCACCTGGAGCAACCTTGCAGCGCCGAACGCGCTGCACCAGGCGGGTGAGCAGGGACACAGCCTGCGGACTGGAGCAGAGTTTGAATCACAACCAGCCGTGTTCATGAGGCCTCATCGGCTGAGGTGGTATCAGTGAGCGTGCCAACCACGGAGGAAGTGGAGGGAGCCTGTGAAAGTGCTGTCCATGGAGTCCTTAGCTCCAGACAAAGGAAAACTGTGTCGCTGGGTCTGTCTCTGCTAGCTGTCTGTCTTGGGTCGGGTGGCTGACTTAGAGCAAGATTTCGAAACACACTGAAAGAGATTTCTAATATTTATCTCTGGCTTTTGATAAGACCACAGATAGAACAAATTCTGCCCAACTGGAGGCATAGCTTAGTGGTTAGAGTGCTTGCCTAGTGTGCGGAGAGGACCAGGATTCGATTCCCCAGCACCACATAAAAAGTTAGCCGAGCATGGTGAGGCTCACAAATAATCCCAGCACTCAGGAGGCTGAGGCGGGAGGATTGCCGTAAGTTCAAGGCCATATTGGGCTACATAGTGAGTTCAGGAGTAGCTGGACTGTAGAGCAAGATGATGTCTCAAAAAAAATAATAATAATAGGAGGGCTGGGGGAATGGCTCAGTGGTCAAAGCGCTTGACTAGCAAGCACTAATTCGAGTGCTAAGGACCCGGGTTCGATGCCCCAGCACCACATAAGCCGGGTGTGGTGGTACACGCCTGTAATTCCAGCACTCAGTAGGCTGAGACAGGAAGATTGGCATGAGTTCAAGGTCAGCTTGGGATCCATAGTGAGTTCAGGACCAGACTGAGCTACAGAGCGAGACCCTGTCTCAAAAAAAACGGGGCCATTTTCTTGCTTGAGATAACAGCAGCATTTGACACCGAGGGGAGCCTGCACCACCAGGCCGGATCATTTCTATGGTGAGTATCTCACATCAGTGTGGGGTGCTCAGAGAGGAGGACTCGAGGACACGAGTGGGCCGGGCACATGCCTAGCTCCTGCACAGAAGGAAGATGTGGCATCTGAGATGAGGCATGAGCTGGCCGGGGGACAGCTGCAGGGAGGACAGCCAGCAGGACCCTGCCTGGTGTCCAGCGGTCATGCAGCCCGGCTGCACTGATTTCCTTAATCCTCTGGCTCCTTAGGAGTAGAGACGTCAGGGAGTTTGCTAAAAACTGAGCCACGCGGGTGTCCTCATCTCGCAGTGGCGGCCTTGTCCTACGGTGGCCGCCCCACTGTGGCCTCATGGTTCTGTGTGCAGGTGGCCATGGGGATCATCGGCTGCCGCCACGACCTCCGGGCTCCTGGGGGGGGGTGTCTTCAGGCTTCAGGCTGTCAGTCGCATGCTAAGACATGTCTGAGCATTCTTGTGTGCTTTCTTTTCCTTTTTGTTTCTTTTCTTTCTTGTGATCCCGGGAACTGAACTACATGCTCCCACCCCCTTTTATTGTCACTCTGAGACAGAGTCTAAGTTGCACAAGCTGCGCTTGAACTTGTGATCCTCCTGCTTCAGCCTCCCAGGATGCTGGATTACAGATCTAGATCTGCACCATCAGGCCAAGCCCATGCCTGCTTTCAATTTTTAAAGGCAAGAAAAGTTTTTGGCTTTTTTTAATTAAGAGAAAGGGTCTTGCTCTGTAGTTCAGGCTGGTCCTGAGCTCACTATGGAGCCCAGACTGGCCTCAAACTCATGGCAATCCTTCTGCCTCAGCCTCCCGAGTGCTGGGATTACAGGCGTGCCCCACTGCCAGCAAGTTATTTTTTATGTGTTGGTAAGGAGTCAAACCCAGGGCCTTAGATATGCTGGGTAAGCACTGTAACAACTGAGCTATGTCCCCAGCCCATCAAGGGAAAATGAAGGCAAAGGCGTTCTCTGTCAGTAAAGCACGGCCTGGAGCCAGGGGCGCGCGTCCCAGCCCCTCTCTGCCTCTGTGGGCCGCACACCCTTGGGCGAGCCCTCTCGCTGTGCGGGGCTCCCCTGCCAGCCTGGCTGGAGCGGCAGGCCTTGCTGGCGAGCCTCGGTTAGGACATACAAACATGGAAGATGCCGCTTCAGCTTGGGCTGTGTTACAACACAGAACGTCTGCCCTATGGAAGGTTCGCTGAGTTCATCGGCCTCGAAAAAGCTCGCCCACCGCCTTAAATGACCAGGCATCGGAATCCGTAGGCTCCACAGACGCTGTTTTTATGCATCAGCATCATCATTTTAATCATTTTAATCATTTACAGAGGTTACACAATTAAGAGTCTGCTTGGCAGCTGTTTCACACGTGGCGTGTGGGTGGCCAGACTGCCAGCGCTCCCAGGGCTGTGGCAGAGGCCTGTCATCTCAGCATCCTGGGAGGCGGAGGCAGGAGGATGCGAGTTCGAGCCCAACTTAGCAATTTAGGGGGACCACGTGTTAAAAATCAAAAAGAAACGCGCCCTGGGGATGTAGCTCAGCGTGAAGGTCACGTGGCTGCATCACTCGTGCCGAAACCAGCTTGCTCAGGCTCCTCCCCGTAGAGCCCAGTGCTCTGGGAAAACGTCTGCACGCCTCTGCTCGGTCACCTGAAAGCACGTGAGTGCCGGGCACACAAGAGCCACAGTGGGAGGCGGGAGCAGCCGTAGAAGAGCATCTCAGCTGCCGGGTCAGACTTGTGCCTGGCACACTGGACAGCAGCCCTACACGGTAGATTGGGCAACCCCGTGTCCGCTAATGTGGCCACTGGGGCTGCCACGCGGAGCGAAGCAGGGAGCTCCTGTGCGGGGAGCGGAACAGCTGGTCCCGAGGGGAGCTTCCTGGGCCCTCCCGGTGCCCCCCGCGGTGCAGTCCCCAGGCCACCACGTGGGGATCTAGAGGCACCGCTCAGATTTTGCCTCAAGGACATCCATAAAAATTTTTTTGTTTACTCGGGGGAAAAAATTGCTGTAAAACACGCTGAGGTTGTCGAGACTATATTGTAAAGAGCACTTTGCTTAAGTACTTTCTGATAGTTAAACATCGGGGCTGCAGGTGCTGCCAAGGGAGGAGGATATTTTATTCAGAATTATGCTGGCGCAGGACCATCAAAGCATCCTTTACATTTTCATTAAATTGAGATACAGAATAGTTAGGGTAGTAAATCTCTCCCCTCGTGGGAGCTTGTGAGAGGCAAGGCCGAGGTGGCCGGGAGCTCACAACAGTTACCTGCCGCACACATCCCAAGCCGTCCTGGGCACTGTCCTCAGAGCCCCATGCGTGGCCGGGCCACGTGCTGGGCGTGTCAGGACTGACCAAGGGCTCAGTGACCCCCACTCCTGCACACAGGTCCCCTCAGACCCCATTACAGGACAGAGCCAAGGCCTCTCCCTGGTGCAGGTGTGCACCAGAGAGCTCTGCGTGGGACAGTCTGCATCCCAGGCCACAGACCCTGTCCACCGCCTCTCTCTCCCTTGACTGGAGGAAGTGAAGCGCCACGTGGTGAGACACCAGGCAGCCCCTGAGAGGCAGATGGGCGACTTGAGGGTCCACAGGGTAGGAGAGTTCTGGGATCCTCAGCTGCAGACAAACCCCAAACCAGTTTCACACAGAATGGCAGCTGTGCCTGGCGCTCACACAAAGCCTGCCGGGGGTCTGCCGGGGGCCCCACGATTCCACACAGGCCCCCTCCCATCTCCATGCCAGAAACGAGAACACGAGGGTCTTGAGGCCACCGGATGCTGGGGCTGTATCCGGCACACCAACCTGCTGTTCACGGCCCCTCGGCTGAAACATTTCTAGAATTGTCTAGCTGCTGGGAGAGGGAGGAAAGGGCAGCCATGTGGGAGCAGGAGGTGGCAAGGACAGAGGGGAGAAGGAAGTGACCCTGCAGAGAGGCCACGTGGCCCTCAGCACAGCCGTGGCAGGACTGCACGCAGAACGGTAACGGTGCCCACCGACCACACAGCGCACACTGGTCACCCAGTGCCCACTGCCCACACAATGCCCGCCATCCACACCACAGTGCCCGCTCTGTGATTACCATCCACACCGCAGTGCCCGCACCGTACCCACCGTCTACGTCCTCTTCCCTCTCCCTCCCCTTCCTCTGCCTCCTCTGGGTGTCTGGGCATGCCCGCAGAGCCTCACCCTTGGGAGGCTGGCTGCCTCGCAAGTACGCTGAGTCCTGGTAATGGAGCAAATACCCTAGAACGTCTCGGGCGACACTGTGGGATCCTACCAGAATACCTGCTGCCAAGTGCCATTACACACTAATTGGAAAATGAGGGAAGGCATTGATTTTTTAAAAATTTATGATGAAATACTCCAGGCACTCAAAATGACTAAAAGGATAAAATACCAAGTTCCAGTGTACCCATTACCCGATCTAAAAATAAACCACTTCCTTCCCTGCCTGTCCCTGCCTGATAGGCTGAGCCGCTCTGAGGACCAGCCCCAGCCGCTAGGTGCAGTACAGGTGGCACGTCCTACCTCATGTTAAATGATTAGCTTTCCGCCAGGCCCGGTGGTGCAGTTCCTGTAATCCTAGCACCCTGGGAGCCTGAGGCAGGAGGACTGTAAATTCAAGCGCAGCCTAGCAAACTTAGCTACTCAGTGCAATCCTGTTTCAAAATTGAAACAAACAAACAAAAAAATGGGCTAGAGATGTAGCTCAAAGTGAAGGCCCTGGGCTGGATTCTCAGTATCACCGAAAAAAATTAGCTTCCCCACCTTGGCTCTGGATTTTAGAACATGGAGCTAGAGCAGCCACTACACTTGTACAGAGCTTACAGCTGCGTTACGTGAGTGTCATCTCACCCACACTGACCATTCTGTCACTCAACTTACTTCTTAAAATTCCCAACTCACTTCTCTCATCTTCCCATCAAAGCGTTGTTTATGAGCTAGAATTCACTATAGTGACTTCACCTTTAGGCCCATACAACTAGTTAGAAATTCTCCCACCATCAAACGGGGCTTTTCCTTTTTTCTAGTAACAGAGATGTTGTGATCATATACAATTCTTATCAATTACCTCTTAAATTCGGCCTCAGGCACAGGTCTGTAATCTCAGATCTCTCGGAGGCCAAGGCAGAAGGATTGCAAGTTCAAGCCCAGTCTGGGCAACTTACTGACTTAGCAAGATTGTGTCTCAAAATTAAACATAAAAAAATGGTCTCAGGATATATCTCTGTAAAACATACATCTCTCATCAGAAATTATCCAGTCCCACGCTTTTGCCCCCGTTCTGTTTCCCTCCACATAAACCTACCTATGTGACCAGGATTTGGGAAGATGAAGGCCATCCCAACGTCAGGATGTAGGGAGGGGACATGGATGGGTCCACCTTCCCGGGGGCTTGCTCCTGCTGTCCCTTAGGAACATGTGAAGGCAGGAGCCCCTCCAGCTGCAGGGACCACTTGCACGGTCCCGGGTGTTGGGTTTTCTGGCCCAGCACTTGGCCTTGAGGCCTCCGATAGAGGCAGATCGAGCAGAGACCCCTGCGCTGCCACTCTTGCAGAAACCATAACGGTGCAGCTGTGGGGTCACCTCTTACAGCAGAAAGACCTCAGCTGACAGGGGCCTACGGACTCCTGTCACCAGCACGTCCAGGAGACGCGGGGCCTTTGGGTAGGAGGGGCTCAGCTGCCCAGGTAGATGGGGAGGTATCACCTTCTGTGTGTGCTCTCCTGCCTTCCCAACCCTGGCACTCCGCTCAGTTGTAAAGCAGCAGCAGCAGCAGCTTCGGCAGTGACAGTGACAGGGGTCCGCACTCCTCCAGGAGCACAAAGAATGGCCTGTTCAGAAGGGTGTCCCTGCTCTCCGTGGGCTCACGTACCCACAGACATGCAATTCCATTAGCTAAGGAAGTGCCACGTGCTAACTGGCTAGACCTGAGCCAAGAGTAGGAAACCTAGAGATCCTTCTGTGGGGCTGGGCTCAAACCCCACCGCTACTTTTCCCATCATCCCATTCTCCACGGGGTCAGGTGCTCACACCCAATCGGTCCCCTTAGCTAGGGAAATACCAAGTGCCGATCAGCTGAGACTTGGTCAATGGTGGGAGATCTAGGCATCATTCGTTGGATGCTGGCATCAAACCCTCTCCACCTCCCTAGCTGCCTGCCCCGGGAATCTAGGGGTCACACGTGCACAGTGTCTGCTACATTCATTTAAAGTAAAATTTTCTCATGTACCTTTGGTGTTGACTTAAATTGTTTTAAGCACAATTTTACTTAAACATCAAACTCTTTATAAACTCCAGGTGCTTAAATCCATCATGCAGACATCAAAGTAAAACAATTAACAAATTGAAAATAAACCAAATTCTCAAATCTTTCCAACTCCAATGAATAATACGGTTGTGACAGGGTGTGCTAATTTGGCTAAAGCCAGGTCCCCACTCACCTCATGAGTGGAACACCTGCCAGGGCCAGTGTCCCTCACTCCGTGTCTTGGATGACCCACCTGCCTTCCACTTCCATCTTTCCCTTAATTTTCCAATTTCTCATTTCTAAATGCAATTTTTCTTGGGATACACAAGTGGATGAAGTGCCAGTTGCTATGTGACATATCCTTGACCAGTGGACAGCACTGGACAAACCCCTGAAAAAACTCAGAGTCCAGCGCAAAAGTGAGAGTGATCTTAAAGAGTCCCGTTGTTGTTCACTGGACGTCCTGCTAAGGGTGAAAGCCCACGCCAAACCTTCAGTTTACACATCAGCACAGGGTATATTGTCCCTTTGGGCCTCACAGAAATCCCAAGAGATGGATTGGTAGGAAGTGCGACCACCCATGCCCCGCACATGATGGAAATGGAACCCAGAGAGGATGACCGAAGGGCCATACCAAGATTCCAAACAGGGCTTACTGACAGCTGGCGGTTGTGCCCTCGGTTGTGCCCAGCTCCAATCCCCGGCAGGGATCTGGAGGACGAGGGGGCCGCCAGAGGTCCCAGCATCGGAAGCGATCGGGGCTGTGTTGTTGAACATGGGCACGCCTTTGGAGACCACTGATGTGGTTTCTCGTGATGGACATCTGTGGCCACATGTGTTAGCCACTTTTTCCTTGATAGGACACAACGTCCGACACCTGCAACTTAGAGGAGGAAATGTTTGGTCTAGCTCAGGGTCTACTGCTCCAAGGCAGGAGCATCACAGCAGAGGGGCCTGGTAGGAAACAGCTGCTGGCCCCAACACCAGCCAGGACACAGGGAAGGGAGGGGAGGCACAAAAGCATACTCTCCTAGGTGACACCCCCAGCAGCCACCTCCAACCAGGCCCAACCTCCTCACACGTGAGACCGTCTGGACCTAAGCCATACCGATGGCCCTCCCAGGATGCAGTCATTTTCCCCAGAACTGCCAGCGCCCCAGGTGTGGGAAGAGCAAGTGACCACACAGGCCAGACAGGCGCAGAAGGCTCAGTGTGGGTTTCACAAGATCTGGCCAGACAGCCCGGGGTCATTGTGTATCCACTGGTGACTCAGCGCCCCACCCGGTGGCCTTCCAAGCACATGAGACGTTGGGAGAACACTGTAGACGGAAACCTTGGCCCTCTCTCCTCTGTGGAGTCGCTCGCAGACCTGCTTGTCTTTTTGACACATACTAACAGCGCGTACTTGGGGCACTCCTTACCTGCCTTCCCCTCCCACGTCCTGCACGAACGGTTGAGGCCTCTCGAGCCAGAACTGGTCTTCGGCCTTTCTAACTTCTGCTGGGAGGAAAGGGTCTTCTGGCGCGGAAGGAGACAAAGGAACACCACAGCCAGGAGCTTTCAAGTCCTGACAGCAAGCGTGTGACAGAGGCCGCAGAGCCCCGCAAGTGCTTGGTGCAAGCGCAAGGCCCTGGGTTCCCACTAGCCCAGAGCTGAGCTTCTGCCAGGGCAGATACTTGTAACTCCTCAAGTTCAATCAACAAACATTTGTTGGCAGCCTATGACAGGCAAGGTGCTCAGATAAATGCTGGGAGGCAGCAGACATATTTTTACACAGTTAATACATACATACACATACACACACACACACACACACACACACATATATATATATATATATATATTGTGAAGGAATAAATTAATTTTGAACAAAGAAGAAAACATCCAGAACTGTTGCTGGCAGGGCCTGAGTCCTCTTGTGCTTCAAAATAATGTCACTGACCCTAAAAAGAAATTCATTTTCAGAAATTATTTTTAAAAGCCACAAGCTTTTCCAGGAGTCTCAAGGCATAAATCATGCCTTGCATGAAAACTCATAAAATACCCTCAGCCTGTAAGACAGAATGAAATCAGGCAGACCTACACCTAGCGGTGCTGGCGCCATCCCCAGGCCCAGGAGGGGAGAGCGGTGCTGTCTGCACAGCCGGCTTGCTGTGGCTTGGGCAGCTTCTCCTCCCCCGAGATGTGGCCTGACACAGTTGCACCTGATTTGTCCTCAGCAGACAATTTGCTCCCACCTGCCCTAGCACAGTGCTTTCCTCCCTGTTCTGGGGTCCAGCACGGAGCCTCCTCACTGAGCTGCATCCTGGCCCTTTATAATTCTTTTTTAATTTTTAATTCTGAGGGTTTAGTTCCACTAAATCACTAAATTTCCTAGACTGGGCTTGATCTTGTGATCCTCCTGCCTCAGCCTCCCAGAATGCTGGGATTACAGATGTGTGCCACCATGCCTGGAGTCCTGATAATTATTTGAGTCATGTTTTGTCACCGAAGCAGCCAATATTATAGGGTTTTTTTCCCCCCCATATCACTCTGATTAAGAGACTCACAGCAGCATGGGGCGTGTTTCCACCACAGAAGGCACCTTGTGGCACAGCCCATAAGTGGAGCTCCGGGCGACGGCTCGCCGTGGCACAGTAGTACCGGGTTATAGCGGACACCAAGCTGGAGCTGCCGCAGCCTCAGACCTTCCCAGGGGTACCAACGTCTTTGAGCAACACACTGAAATAACTCCTAGGGTTCAGGCCTATTGGACTGCGACCTACAGAAAAGTGCCCCCAGCTGGTGTGGGCAGGAGGGAGGGGACCGGGGGTGTCACGAGGGCACCTTGAAGTGAAAATGGAACTGAATGTCTCAGGCCACAAGCAGAGGCTGTCCCCGTGTGGACACCACGGAAGCCAGGCCAGGCCCCAGCGCGGCACGCGTGGGCTGAAACCGCGACCTGACATGCTTGCCATGGCAACAATGATGCCACGGGACGGCGGGCGTGCGGCCTTCCGCCAGGACCTGGGGCCGCAGGGACCGGGGGCAGACCTCGTCACATGCGGACTTGTGGCGTTCAGCGTGGGGAGCCGGCACTTGGGTCTATCCTTGGGCTTTCCCCAGTGAGGAGCATTTATTGAGCACCAGCCAGATGCAGGCAGTCCCAGAACTGTCCCCACGAGCCAGCCTCCTCTCTGGCCAGCCCCCTCCCTCACCCTCCTGGAGATCCACCACACACTCACCCCTACACCCACACCCACGTGGACACACCCTCACCAGGCACACGTATCCTCCCTGCTCCCTTGCTTGGGGCTCCTCCTGCTGCTCCTCTCCAGGCTGCCACTGACCTCACACTCAGTGTCCCCCGGGACTGGCTCTTCCCGCCACCCTCGCCTGGCCCACTGCTCGCCCTGTGGTCTTCTCCGCTGGCTGCGCAGGCCGCTGACCACTCTGGGCCCGAGATCCCCAGAGAGCCTCGGCATCCTCCTGCCCTGGCTGGCCCCTCAGCCCAGGCCCTTGCAGGGACAGCGGCTCCCTCCCCTTGTCCCCTAGCTGGCCTTTTCCCCTGCCCTTGATCTGTGGTGGCCGACTGGCCTCAGGCTCGCCTGCCTTGGCTCTGCTCACAGCCCTGGACGCTGAACTTTCCACCCGAGTGCCTGCCTGTCCCTGGGAGGCCAGCGTGGGGACTCCCTGGCTCCGAGACCAGCTGGCCCACAGAACTCTCGGCGGGATGTCCTGAGCCTGGCTGCCGGCAGAGACTAGTGAATGGGGACCCCATCCTCCCTCAGGCCGGAGGGCCAGGCCAGGGGGTGGGAGGGAGACCGCTGCGCCCATCCCAGTCTGTCCAGCTGCCCATCCTCAACCACCAGGGAGAGTTGGGTAGGCAGACCCTGCCTTTCACCTCCACACGGCTGTGGTGCCCAGCTGGAGCCGGTTCCCTCCACCCACCTCCCACTCTCCCTGCCCTGGGCCAGCGCGGAAAGTGTGCATCCTAAAGGCGGACACCTGGGATGGTGAGAAAAGTGCCCAGAGCTGTTAAAAACGTTTATTTTAAAGTAAACTACCAGGCCTGGTGACACAGAGTGTCATCCCAGCACTGGGAGGCTGAGGCAGGAAGATCACAAGTTCAAGCCTGCCTAGGCAACTTAGAGACCTAGTGAGACTCTGTCTCAAGATCAAAACTGAAAATGGGCTGGGGACGGAGCTCAGCAGGAAGGCCCTGGGCTTAATCCTCAGCATTAAAATAAATAATGAACAGAATAAACTTTCCTCACACAGATAAGAGGAATCCAAGCCTCTCCCGGGGTTTCCCAAGGTTGATGTCACGGCCACCAGGCCCAGGGACCAGCCCCCTCGGCCCCTGCCAGTTCGGTCTAGATTCTGGTGATAGTTCCCCATCAGTTTCTAACTGTGCGGAACCAGATGAGCAAACGTCGTGCTGGCGTGATCCGGGCACACGCACGCGGCCGTCCATACATGACATAAATCAGGACCCGTGGTGAACAGAGCCCCATGCCGTTGCCAAACCCATGAATTAGTTTGTGCGCTACCCGGGATCACAAAAGTACAGTAGTTACAATTAATGGATTTAATTTTAAATGCAGGGGCCTCGGTTGGAAGTGCTAAAGCAGTCCAGGCCGGCACACTTATTGCTCTTTAATGATAATTGATGTACCTGGGACGGTGTCAGCGCGTCCAGCTGTGCACAGGTGTCCCCTCCCCGCTCCCAGCCTGCCGCAAGCCTCGGGGATGGGCAACATGGTTTTGATGAAATCCAAATTTATTAGGGTTATTAAAAGTCATTAATTACTTGGCACCCTCAAGATTTCATTTGCTTCGTCCTTCATGAAAATTGACAGCTTTATATTTTTTAGGCATAAAAAGTGGGATTTCATTTTAAATGCTTCCTGAGTCCTATTTGTAGGGCTGCGGCCTCCTCGTCTTTCCCGTGCTCCTGCCCAAGCCTTGCTCCCCAGGACTGATCGGTGGCCCTTTCCCTTCCAAACCAAGGAGCTGTTGGTGGCCCTCTCCCCGTGCCTTCACACAGTCGCTGTGGAAGCCCTGCGAGCCCAAGGACAGCCTCCCAGCGAGGAAGTGGGCCCTGGGAGGGTGAGTTCCACGCCGGCTGGGGGAGGGCAGCTGTGAACTTCAGGTCCTGAGAAGGAGTGCTGTCTCCGCACCCCCTGCTGCCTGTGATGGGTCTGGGGTGCCTAAATCTAAGTCGTTAGCCAGTGAAGCAACCCTCATATGGGGCCACCTCCACAAGGATGCTTGAAAAATATGGTGCATGTTTTAAGTTAAAAAAAAAAAATCTGACACAGACCTGTTATCCTAGCGCTCTGGGAAGCTGAGGCAGGAGAATCGTAAGTTTGAGCCCAGCCTACGCAGCTTAGTGATGAGCAAGGCCCTGTCTCAAAGTTAAAAAAAAAAAGACAAAACAAGGCTGGGGATGTGGCTCAGCATGAAGGCCCTAAGCTCAATCCCTAGTACCAGAAAACAAAAGCAAACAAACTCACCATATGCTCCAGTAGAGCGCTGTTGCCAAGAACCGTGGGACGAGCGTGTTCGAGGTCTGCCGTGTTCTGAGAAGGACTGACAGCAACGTGTCAGCTACTGGAATAAATTTTTAAAACTTCAGACATTCAGTAATATTCTGATCACACCTTATGACATTGTGTCCTCACCCACCTTAGTCCCTGGATGTGGCACTGGTCTGTCTCAGGCCTCTCAGACAGAAAAGCAGAACACCGAGACTTAACCAGGAAGCAACTGCCTCAAGGCCGGCTCTTCAACCCAGTGGATTAATATCCAGATTCTGGGCCCAGAACCATGGAGGGCTCCTCCCTAAATAAAGCCGTGATCGGCTACTTTAAAGCTGTATATCCACGGTGTATTGAGAGCCAGGCTTGGGAGGAAGGGCACAGCTGTCCCTATGGGGCCCTGACAGCAGGACTGGTCCCTGGCACAGGGCAGTGGGCCGGAACCTCTGCCCTGGAGCAGCAGGCTGGGCCAGCTCCTCACCTCCCTCCGTGCAGGACCCCCAGGGGGGACACGCTGTGGCACAGGCAGGTGCTGACTTTCCCCTGCCAGACTGAGGCTCTAGCTTTTTTCTTTCTTTTTTTCTTCTCCCCCCCACCCCCGCTCCCTCCCTTTTTTTCTTTTTTTTTTTGCAATAGAGCCTTGCTTTGTAGTCCAGGCTGGTCCTGATCTCACTATGGAGCCCAGTGCCCAGGCTGGACTTAAACTCACAGCAATCCTCCTGCCTCGGCCTCTGGAGATTTCAGAGATTACAGGTGTGCACCACCACGCCCATTTAATTTCTATGTGGTGCGGGGGAAGGGAACCCAGGGCCCTGGGCGTGTCAGGCCAGCGCTCTGCCTCTGCCCCATTCCATTTTCTTTCCAGCTCATCCTTGCCCCGCCGACGCGCTCCTGCCCCGAGGAAGCCGGCTGTCTAGATCCTGCTGGGGACAGAGGGTGTAATAAAGATGACAGGCAGACGGCATTCCCCTGAGCATGGCATTTTCCACTCTAAGTGGAGCTTGATTCGGGAAGAGAGGACACTGCTAAATGCAGAAACCTTAAATCTTGACCAAGCTCTGCAGGTATTTATTTCTTACTTTGTAAGCTGTCATGCCTATCACCAAAAATGCAGTTTTGTATCGTATTATGTTTATCTATCTATTTATTCATTCATTGCAGTACTAGGGCTTTCTCAGCCCATTTTTTCAAACATCATTTTGAGGCAGGGTCTGGCAAAGTCACTGAGGTGCCCAGGCTGGACTTGAACTTGCAATTCGCCCGCCTCAGCCTCCCGAGTGCTGGGACCACAGGCTTGCGTCACCACACCCAGCGTGCGGTGCTGGAGCGGAACTCGGTACGGAGCCCAGCGGAGCGCGGCCCAGACAAGCCCTGGAAGGCTGAGCTACTCCTCCGGCCAGGCCCCTCTCTCAGTGGTCCTTTGCGGTGCTCGGAGCCAGCGACGACTTGACTCAGCCCAAGGAGGAGGCAGCACGCAGGGACCGCGCGTGCCTGGCTGCGCCCCAGGCTCAGCGCGGCCCGCGCTCACACGCACACAGGCACGCACGCACGCGCAGGAGTCGGGGAGCCTTGTGTGAGTCAGCTGACGCGATAGGAAACTACTCGGGCTCTGCCCCCCCACCCCCGCACACACACTGAGGATCCGGGAGCCTCGCACCCCCACCCCGGAACCTGGTGGGGCGCACTTGCGAAGGACGAAGGACGTGTTGTGGTCGACGTTCCATGCCACAGAAACTGACCGGCAAGAAACTGCCCTGGGACAAGGTGCTGGCCGCGGGAGGAGTCTCCTTCGGAAGTTGCGTGGGACTCGCAAGGGGCCTGGGCCCACCAAGGCCCCCTGGCGCGGAGGGATTTCCGCAGCCCCTTTCCAGGGCGCCTTCCCCAGCCAGGGGCGGGTGTGACCCCTTAGTCCCCATGTGCTCTGGGCCCGGAGCCCCACAGAAGGGGCAGGGCGCAGTGAGGGCCAGTCGGGCTGGAGCAGGGGCCTCTGCAGTGGCCAGCTGGACCGGACACCCATTCTGCGACAGGAACCAGGCCACGCAGCCTCTGAGGGTAGTGGATGAATGGACTGACGTCGGAAGTCCTGGGAAGGCTTGCAACAGCCTCAGGTGAGACCCCAGTGCGGCCGGAGTGGGCAAGCTGCAGGTGTCAGCAAGCCTGGGCGCTCCCCTCATCTGGTGGCCGGGCCTGCGCGTGCCTGTCTGAAATTCCAGCACTGTGGGAGGCTGAGGCAGATTCCTAAGTTCAAGACCAGCCTGGGCAACTGAGCAAGACCCCGTCTCCAAACGAAATCTGAGCTGGAAGCAGAGCTCAGAGGTTAAAGCACTTGGAAGCGCAAAGCGCTGGGTTTGATTCTGCAGCGCCACATAAGCTGGGTGCGGCGGCGCACACCTGCAGTACCAGCACCTGGGACAGGAGGATCATTGTGAGTTCGAGGCCAGCCTGGGCTACACAGTGAGTTCAGGACCAGTCTGGGCTATAGGGCGAGATCTTGTTTCAAAAAAAAAAAAAAAAAAAAAAAAAAAGTTGAGCTCCGAGTAATGTCCCAGGTGGTGCAATTCGTACTTCAAAGCTAAAACAGGAGCAGGAGCACTTTCACCTCGCCTTGACACAGTGCTCTGTCCAGCGTGTGCAACCTTATATTTTTGAATGGTGCTTTGAAGCAAGAACTTCAGGTTCCAAAACTTTCCACAGGTCACCAGGCGGCCAAATCCAGGCCACACCTCTGAGCACGGGTGCATACTTTTAATCTACACAGTAATTTTATTCCTCCATTTTTATCCTAAAAAAACGCTTAGCTTTCTGGAAATAAAAAAAATAGCACAGTGAATATTGATATGCCCTCTACCTAGACGCGCTCCATTTGTGCTCCTCCCCACGTGTGTGTCAGTGCGGGGGTGGGGTGCGTATCCAGGCAGAAGGGTGCATGGAACGTGTGTGTATTGGTATCTGTGTGCATACATGCCACATTCATGTGGATGTAGGTATGGACATGGCTGTGTCTGTATGTATACCTAGGCTGGTGTGTGTATACGATGTGTGTATATATATGTAGACATGTTCATGTGGGTATTTGTGTGTGTTGACAAGTGGAGATATATAGGTATATCTGTACATTCACATATGTAGCTGTGCATATGTTTGTGTGTTTGCAGGTTTCAGTGTGGGTGTGGAGGCACATATGTGCAGGTGTGAGGATGTACATGGAAGCATGGGAGTGGTGCACACACACGCAGCATGTGTGGGTACCATGGGGTCCACACTAGATGTATGGGAAGAGTGGGGTGTGTAGATGTGCACACAGTATGTAAGCACATTTCTGTAGGTGTGTGTGCCTCTGCAGGACAGCTCACCTATGTGTCAGTGTGCATGTGTGTGCACACCTGTATGTAAATGTGTGAGTGTGGGTATCTGTGTGCACACTCTCATGGGGAGGTGACATGAGATGTGGACGTGTGGGTGTATGTACTGTAATTGTGTGTCACATAGGTGGATGTGTATACTCCTGTAGATGTGTACAGTTGTGGGTAATTACAGTACATGTAACTGTGTTTGTGCATACTCATACATGTCTGTGTAGGTTAAGCATGCATGTGGGTACAGATGTGTTTGTATATATGTGTTAGCGTTCATGTGTGCGTATTGGGGTGAGAGTGTCAGTGTGCATGCATGCATGTGGAGGTGTGTGTCCCTTGTGGACACGTGTGTGTGTGCATGTATGTGTGTGGAGGTATGGCTGTATTTGTATATATCCAGGTGTGCACACGAGGTATGATTTTAAAATGCAGTAAGTACTTACAGTTTTCTTAAATGTTGCTACAGTAGGAGCCACAGGGCCAGGAACCCTCCTCCGCGCCCCCCCGCCCCCCGGCTTCCGCGCACTCATCCCGTGGTACCGCCACTGCCTGCAACAGCTCTGGCGTCTCTTCCCCGAGCGACGTTAGCTGTGCTGCCCTGGCTGCCTTCATGTCCTGAATCAATTCAGCACGGGGACCTCTCCTAGTCATTGTGACTTTGGGAAGAGCCAGAGGCCTCACGGTGCCCGGTCTGATGAAGAAGGCCTGCCATCATGTTATTAGTTTATTTATTATTAGCTAATTAATTTATTTCATTTCTGTGGTACCTGTGTTGGAGCTCAGGGTCCTTGCACTATGCTATATCCTCAGCCTCCCTCTGCCTTTTTTTTTTTTAAATTTTGAGACAGACTCAATAACTGGTTCAGGCTGGATTTGAACTTGCAATCCTCCTGCCTCTGCCTCCCTAAATGCAAGGATTACAGGCCTGACCACACACCATCTTGTCTTTACAAGCCTGCTTTTCCACTGGATGGCACTGGGCGGCAGTATTCACTGTATTTTTGATCACACCTTGAGAAGACACTAGGGAGAGAGGACTTCCAGACCTGCCTCGGGAAGCAGCAGGAACACCGGGATAAGAGCTGGAAGCAGGAATACTTCGAGGGGAACTCGCGGCAACGTGTCTCAAACTGCACTTTTTTATTCGTATGCACCCCATATTCTGCAATCCTCCTCGTACGCACGTGTGCGCATACAAGGGTGTGAGCACGCACCACGCGTGCGTACCCACATAGGCATGTGCCGGTGTGGGTGTGGCCTATGTGGGTGGTGCACGCATTTTGCTGTCACTTGGAAGTCAGTTGCAGACATCAAGACTCTTCACACCTAGATCCTCTCACACGCCCCTCCTGAAATGAGGCCTCTGCTCCGCCTGCACCGTGCCATCATAGGAGTGGGCACCTAGCACATGCAGGGCTCTGGAGTCCACCCCAGCACCACAGAAAAAACAAGAAGGGAAGCGGCCAGTGCTGTAATGCCATGTAAGGTGCCGCCCATCACGGCTTCTCCCCGTCACCAGACGGGTCGCACCAGTAGCGGTGGGCAGAATACTGCGTGGAGTCCTCTTCCCGGCTCTTGCGGTGGGGGTGGCCTCACGCCTCACCTGCCCCTCCGGACACGCTGCTGAGGACACAGCTAGCTTGGGGTCTGTTATTTTCTCATCACTGGGACACAGCACCCGACCTCCCCCACCCCATGTAAGGGAGGAGAGACTGATTTTAGCTCAGAGTTCGGAGGCCTCAGTCCTGCGTGGTTGCTGGCGATGGTGGGAGAGCCTGGTGAGGTCAGTTGCTCATCTCACCGTGGCCAGAAGCAGAGAAGAGCAGGAAGTCGGGGCCAAAATTCTCACCCATCCACGATCCTCCCAGTGACCTGCCTCAGCCCCTGCCCCACATCCTAACGGCACAGGAAATCACGCACGGGTTAGTGTACTAGGTCCAACTAATCAGTCACCTTGCAAGTACATGAAGCTTCTGGGGGACTTTCCAGATCCACACGACAGGAGCCAGGGTCCCACTTTCCTGGCCATGAGGACATCAACTTCTGAAAGCCCCTTGAGGGGACACAGTGAGACATTCGCTTCGAGACCTACCTCCTGCGCTCAGGGAGGACACGGGACCGTGAGCGAGGAAGCTCAGGCAGGGCTACCTGCCTGAGTTCTGCCTCACAAGGGAAAACAGGACAGGGACACTGCCCCATGTGTCTGCTTCCAATTTTGTGATAAATAGGGCACCTACTAAATTAGCTCTGTGAGACATCAAGGTGATTAGGTTTGCATCAAACCAAAAGCTCCTCAGAGGGAGCGTGCCAGCCAGGTCCGCGGCCCAGTGGCCACAGGTCCCCGACCATCGACCATCGGGGCACAGCTGGCCTCAGGTGCAGGCGTGGGTCTCAATTAGTCAGAAGGTTTGGGAGCAGCACAAATTGTGGGAGGAACGTAGCTCCACCACCATCCTCCCGCGGGGACAATGGCGACCAGGGAGTGCCGCGCGCTGAAGGTCAGGACTAAGCACAAGGCGTTCCTTCCCGCTGATTTAGGGCCGAGCCGGGTGCCAGTGAATCAATTACTCAGCGTGAAGAATTGACAATTAATTGACATTTCAGTTCCAATCTGGCGAGGCTTTTTGGTTTTCAGAGTGAATGATAGGAGATCTCTGAATTGAAAGGTTAGGAGGGTTTCTTCCAGGCTCAAAGTGGAAAAAGAAAAAGAATGAAGTATGCAGAAGAGCAGCCTTTCATAAAATACGCGTGCAGGACACACACGGCCAAGCCAGCCAACCCAACACCCTCGCCTTGCCCGGTGGAAAGGAGGGCAGGCTCCGGTGGGCAAGCTCAGGGCATCTGCCTGTTTTCGTCTTTAAACAAAATCTTAACAGATACCTGGGATTGATGAAAGACCCTTAGAGCCGAAAGTAGTGACCCTGAGGCCACCTGCAGACAGGGTTTCCTAAGGGTGACTCAGGGGCCACCATCTGCTCCCTGCTGTACAGAGCTGATGGTGTACAGGGACCCAGGCCCCAGCCCAAGGCCAGGACAACCTCAGCTGACTGCCTAGCCCCTGTGGGGTTACACTGAAGGTCACCTTGGCCGGCCAGCCCTGGGGGAGGAAGCGGAGTGAGGGCCAAAGCCCAGGTCCACTGCTCCTGGAGAAGGACACCTTGTAGACCTGTCAAGGCTCAGAAGACTCCCTGCAGAAAGTCACATGAGAAAGGAGGCTGAGGACAGGATCGTGGCCCCATCTGCAGTTCCTGGATTTGCTTCTGTCACCAGTTGCCCTGGTTCTGAGCCTGCCTGGCAGTGTCCCTGACTGTCACTCGCTGTAGCCTCTGGGTTCCCAGCATCACCTGTAGGTCCACCTCAGCTTGGGCGCCCTCTGTTCGCTACGGGAAAGCACAAGCCCAGAAACTCAGAGGAGCCAAGGCAGCACCAGGCAGCACCAGGCAGCACCAGGCAGCACCAGGCAGCACCAGGCAGCACCAGGCTGGGCTGAGAAGGCAACAGAGGCGCTGCCCGTAGAGGTGTGCAGGGGCCCGGGAATAGTCACTTCAGGGCCCCAAGCGACGAACAGGAAGTGCAGTTAGGAAAAGGGAGTGCCCACTCCACTGCAGGAAAGAGAATCTTAGTAAGAGTAGCTGGGAAGCCAGAGTGGTACCGCGGCCTGTGCTCCCAGCACTCCGGCGGCAACCAGAGAGACGGGTGGCGCTCGGCGCGAAGGCCTTGGGCTCAGTCCACAGTACCACACACACACACACACACACACACACACACACACACACACGCTAGGAAACTAGATCACAAGAAAGAATTGTAACCACTCGCTGGAGGCAGCAGCCTCACAGAACTCCCTGGTGGACCCACAGGACCCCAGCTACCAGGCCCAGCCACCAACCCCCCCAGGCATTTAAGCCCTCCGTGTTTCCTCTGACAGACACCCAGGACAATGCCCTGCTACTCCCCAGGGCCCAGGCTTTGCCCTCCCATGATGAGTCCTCAGGAAGGCTGCGGTGGGCTGGCATGAACCTCTGGACACAGGAGGGCCTGGAGGCCAAGGTGAAATGGGAGCAGGAGGGTGCTGGGGGACGTGGGGAGAAGGGCTTCTGGCCAAACTTCCAGACTCGTGGCACACACTCCCCACATTCCCAGACTTCTATTGTCCTCTCACTGGTCAGCCCTGTGTCACATGGTTACTTGAGTTTACACAGAAATCACCACTATACATCTCTCACCTCACTGCTTAGAACTATGTTCATAAACAATCCCAAAAGTCACCACAATAGGTCTGCTAGTATCTCATTGGCTTTAACAGGGTCACATGGCCGCCTAGACTTCCTTCCATTGGTCAGAATGAGGTCACATGACTAACAGAGCCCCTGGAGGGCTGAAGGAGAGCCCCTGGGGAGCTGGTGGTATAGTTGGCAGATGCCCTTTCTTCAAAACCAAAGTACTTTTAGCAGGAGAAGACCCAGGCCTCAGGAACATCTAGGATTATAAGCTCAGAGCTGCAGCTCCCCAGGATGGAAGGTCATGGGGCAGCTGGGAGCACAGAGAGGTAGACCACAGTGAGGTGAGTGTCTCAGGCACAGAGAGCCCCTTAGTCTCGCCATGACGGTGACCTGGAAATCCATCTTCAGGGACACCTAGCCTCCAAACCAAACTGTTCTAGAAGAGAATGATGCAGGTAGGCCAGCTGAGCCACTTCTGATGAGCAGGCTGGCGGTCCCACGGAGGCTGGGGGCAGGCACACGGGATTCTCTCCTAGCAAGGAGGGAGAGGCTGATGGCCCACGCCCACGCACACCCCCCCACACACGTGCAGCCACACACACACACACACACACACACACGTGTAGCCACACACACGGGTGCGTGCATGCACACACAGGCCCCAGGCTGTGCGGCCCACCCGAGGCGGCGCTGGCTGGCGTTCAGCGGCCTGGGGCTGTCTGGGAACCACGGCCTCACAGTGCCGCAATAAAGCAGCTCTTCAGACAGGGCTGGAGACGGTCCATAGAGAGGATATAGTGGAAAGGCCTGCCCGCATGTGCAAGGATAATATAGTTAATGCATTACTTCTTTTATTATTTTATCATCTTTCATTAATTGCTGGCAGCGTGCCTGCAGGAGTCGGTTCTATGGAAAGGGCTTTTAGTTAAATGTCTTCAACGAAACGACCACTTAGAACCCGCGAGGAAGGTTGAACCAAGGTTCACATGACTTCAGTAAATCTTGCGGGGTCCAGCGAGGGGAGAAGGGGTGTCCTGCTGTGCGGCCTGCCGCCTGGCTGAGACACCCAGAGCTAGCTGTTCAAACTTGGAGGCACCGAATTGTGGTTAAAAATGACAAAAGCCTCCTCTAGTCTCCTGTCATTGCTAACTGCTGTGTGACCTTGACCGGATGACTTGCAATCTCTGAGCGCAGCCTCTTCCACAATGCCTCACTCCACAGACTTTCCCCCATCCCAGCCTAATTACTTAGTGATTTAAGGTCAACAGTCCTTATGGATAAGTGAGACGCGGGGAGGGGGAGGCAGGGGCAGGGGCTGTGCGCTGCAGCCAAGCAGGGAGGCTGGCAGCTCGCCTTGCACAGCGCCAGGGCTCTGGGCTCCTGGGGGCCCCCCAAAACGCTCCGCTGCCCCTTCTCCTCACCTCCAACACCCCCAGGGACCAGAGCACCAGGTGACAGGCCAACCGGGCGCTGGGGTGTCCTGCCGGGCTGGTGCATGGCATCCCATCACGATCCGCAGAGAAGCACAGATGTGCACCAGTTCCCAGCCCAGCTCCACGGGTCCCGCTCTTCACGTGCCTCCTCCCAGCCCGGCTTTGTTCCCAGCAAACACAGGTGTGCAGGCGACACCCGCTGTGGGCCTCCCACATGAGGGAGGTCAGGGAAGAGGAGAGGCCAGACCCCTACTGCTGCAGCCCGGGAGCAGAGGCTGGGAGGCAGGTGCCTCTGCGCAGGGGGAGCCCAAGGACCCGTGGACACCTAGGGGTACCCTTGACACCAGAGCACCTTGTCCACACTAGCCAGTCACCTTGGCCTGAACCTGACCCTCCTGCAAGCATTGCGACTTCTCCTGGTGGCACCAGCTACCTTCACCCAGTCCCTTCAGCCCCAGGGCCTGAAGGACTGGACCACGAGTCAGTAGAAATTTCAGCCACAAAGGTGTGGGCCAGGCAGGTTCTGTTGACCTCTTTGCAGAGCGGAACCATAGGATTGATCCTACCTTGGCTGCCCTCTGTCCCGTTCATCCGTCCACTCCCCCTCTAGCTCAGGCCTCGGTGGGTTCCGGGGGAGGGCGCCCTCTGTTGTCGCTGTGAAAATCCGCACCGCATGTCACCCAGTGGCAGCAAATTGGCCGAGGCTTCCTGGTGTTTTCCAGGGCTGGTGACTGACCTGCACATCCTGTGTCTTCCCAAGTACCGTATCAAGTTTGGGGGCCACCATGGCCCCACGCTGCCCTTGCTGGACTTGGGGGTCCATGTGCAGGGCGTGGTGCGGAGCAGGGGCCCAGGAAGCACTCCCCAAGGACGCATCCCAAGGCACCGCGGGGGCTGGTCACTTGCTCAGAAACGCACGGTGCCTTCCCCTCTGTAGAGAGTAAGATCCCAGCTTGGACTCCCTCCAAGCTAACTTGCCTCTCACCCCTCAGTCCATACATAAACGCTGCCCAGCTCCCCAGGACTGACGCCACCTCACACTCACGCCCGTCATCCTTGCCTGAGGTCACTAGAGCCACTGGGGCCAGCTTCCTAAAGAGAAAACCATGTTGCAGTCCCTTTCCCACGGCTAGTCCACAGCGCCCGACACCCACAGCTTGAGGGAGGGGGGGCTTGTCTCTGCTCACGTCCAAGGGGCTCAGGCCTCCATGGTCAGCAGCCATGCCAGGAGGGCGTGGCAGGAGCACAGCTGCTCATCAGAGGGGCAGCGAGGGAACTGGGACGAGACTTCACCCTTCTGGTCTGCACTCTCGACGACCCACCTGCCCCCGCCAGCCCTCCCTCTTGACAGAATGTGAACTCCACAGGAGAATCTCCGCGATCCAGTTCCCATCTAAATATGGGAAGCTTTGGGGGGACATTCCAGACGCAAACCGCAGCGCCTGTGTGGTCGAGATTGGGGTGTGCAAGGCAGGAGAGCTGGAGGTGGACGGAGGAGGTGGCACAGCTGCCCGGGCTGAGCCGGCCACCTCCGCGAGGGTCCACGGGACAGGGACTCAACCACAACTTGGAGAAAGGAAGGAAGTGCAGAGCAGGGTGGAATTTAGGACAGGCGTAGAGGTTAGACGGCGGGCTGCCCATCTCGACAGGAGCGAGAGAGCAGGTGTGCTGTGGTGGAGATCTGGAATGGCCTCTGAAGCGGCTGGTTCTGAGGGGCTTTTGAAGGGTGGCTGGACTCAAGAGTGGATTTGTCCACTGGGTGTGCCCTTAGGAGGTAGGGAACCGTCGGGGGCAGGTCAGTAGGGGGCAACCTGGAGGGGCGGTAGGGTTTTTGCTTGTTTTTTTGAGACAGGTTCTCGCTCCGTGGTCCAGGCTGGTCATGAACTCACTATGTAGCCCAGGCTGGCCTTGAACTCACAGCAATACTATTGCCCCCAATACCAGTGTGCAGGGACTACAGGCGTGCACTGCCATGCCTAGTTTATGTGGTGCTGGGGAATCAAACTCAGGGCCTTGAGCTCGCTGGGAAGCGCTTTAACTGTTGAGCTATTCTTCCAGTCCCTTATTTTTTTTCTTTTCTTTTCTTTTTTTTTTTTTTTTTGATACAGATTCTCATCTTGCTCTGTAGTCCAACCTGGTCCTGAACTCACTGTGTAGCGCAGCTGGTCTCAAACTCAGGGTGATCCTCCTGCCCCAGCCTCCTGAGGGCTGGGATTACAGGCTTGGGCCACACCTGCCTAACTTTTAATGTGGTGCTGGGGGGTCAAACCCAGGAGCTTGTGCATGCTAGGTAAGTGCTTTAACCACTGAGCTATGCCCTCAGCACTGGAAGGTGTGCTCCTGCTCCTGGCTCCTGCCCGCTCCCTCTGCTTCCTGCCTGCTGTGGGGTGATCACCTGTCTTCCCTGCAGGTGCCTCTGTCAGCCGATCTTGCCCCGGAGCCGCTGATCATGGGCTGCAGCCCCTGAAGCCACGAGCAGGACGAACCTTGCCTGCTCATGTCACACACGCTGCGCGCGTGGCCCCAGGGATGGGAAAGACCTTTCTTCACTTTGTGGTGCTGGGGCTGGAACCCGGCTCCACGCACGTGTGCAGCACGAGCTCTCCCAGCAGCCTGCGCCCAGCCAGTGCCAGCAGCTCCTCCCCACGTGTGAAGCAACAGCTGAGCAGGGCAGAGCATCTGGGGGCGGAGAGAAACGCAAAGAGTAAAGGGAACCAGGAAGCGACGAGACCTCACGGAGACAGGAGAAACTAAAGAACTCAACCCAACACAGTATTTTTGAAGAAGAAATGATGCTGGACACGCACAACAATCGGACAGACAAATAAAACAGCCGAGAGAGAGAGAGAGAGAGAGAGAGAGAGAGAGAGAGAGAGAGAGAGAGAGAGAGAGAAAGCAGCAGCTGGCCCAGAGGGAGCGGCCGCAGATGCTGACAGTACAGGAAACAGTGAAACGTACAGACCCTGGGGTGGGAAAATTGAAAAAAAAAATCTCCATGAAGAAAAAACAAGACAAGGACATGGACTGGATTTTTAAGAGAAGGAAATGGGCCCAGTGTGAAGGCACACACCCGTCACCCCAGCACTCCAGGAGACTGAGGCAGGCGGGTCACATGTCTGAGCCACACCTGGGCAACTTGCCAACTCAGTGCCACCCCATTTCAAAACCAGAAGTGGAAGCAGGCTAGGGACACAGCTCAGTGCCCAGGGTGGGTCCCCAGCAGCAGCACACACGCCAGGCCCTGTCTCAGTCATCACCAGCCCAGCCGCCTCTCCCTTGTCATGTTTCTATCCCGAGCAGCCCCCTGCCCTCAGGTGTGCTGAGGGGGACAACACTCGGTCTGGCCGGCCTCTCCAGGGACCACGGCTGGTCCTTCGCAGCCGGGTTGGTCTAGGACGTGCCCTGGACGACACTGGACATTTCTCCTGCGTATCAGTTTGCTTTGTGCTTTCACAGACTTGTCCCTGGTGTCTCGGCCACTGTCCCTTGTCTGGGGCAGCCCCAGGGCCGGCAGCAGCTCTCTGAGCCAAGCACTGTGTTCCAAGTGTGGCCGAGCCGGTGTGCATGGCACCCCACGCTGTCCTCAGAGACCCACGTGGGGAAAGAGCGCTGAAAGCTTCTGGAGTAGTGAGAGCAAGAAGGCCTGAATGCTGCCGCAGGGCTGGACCCCCAGGGAGTAGCCACCCCCCCCACCCCCCGGTTCTGGAGATGGAGCACTCAGGGCCTTCACATTGAGTTACACCCCCAGCCCATTTTTCTTTTTGATTTAGACACAGGGTCTTGAGAAGTCACTAAGTTTCTCAGACTGTGATCCTCCTGCCTCAGCCTCCCAGAGTGCTGGGACTCCAGGCCCGTCAAACCAGACCCAGAAAATCTCACTCTTTCTTTGCCCACATGGCAGCCGCCAGTGGTGTCCTTCCTGAAAGTCACCAAGCTGATTTTCCATGGAGACCGCCACATGAAAGATCCCCGGGTCTGACTGCACCGGGAGAGACAAGCCTCCCACAGGACTCAGCCCCCCAACCCCAAAGAGGAGGGTCAGGCGCTGCACAGACCCAGGACATGACATCTCCTGTGTCCAACCCCAAGGCTGAGAAATGGGGCAGCGTGTCCGTGTGCGCGGCGCTGGTGCCAGCAGTTCGTCCCAAGGGTAAGTGGAACCGTGGGCCCTGCTCATTTGCAGATGGAAATCAAATGAGGACGGTGCCTCCAAGCTCCCTGTCAGTTGCCCAGAAGGGACGCCGGGACGGCCGACCTTGGGCTGCCAAGCAGGCGTGGGCAGTGCAGGGACTCTTCTCAGGCTGTCACGTGCGTTGGGGTTGGGCTTAGGACCTGTCCCTGCTGTCTGGGAAGCTGCGCCAATTGGTCTGGTCAGCGCGAGGAGCATCCGGGGTCCTGCGATCATGTGGACACGTGGCTGGGCACTTTGCCTTGTCTTGGGCCCTGCAGAGATCGGTGCTCACTTCACCTTGCAGGAAGAACCCCACAAATCACACCGAAGTCCTTCCAAGAGGCTGCGTTGTGTTTATAAATCCTCAGGGCTGAACTGTTGGCCCAGGTAATTCTACAGTCAGAAAGCATTTGCTCGGGGAGGGTTGGCTGGGTGCCTCCCTCCCTCCCCAGCCCAACAGTGATGGTTTCTGGTCCCCAGGCAGGGGGCTGGTCCTACCTTCAGTCCCTGGGTGGCTGGGGTCCTGGAGGAACAGCCGGCAGACAGAGGTGTAATGGATTTCCCTGCATGTGGGGTTCATCCCGTGATTTATGGCAGCTTTAATGTGCACCGCCTCTTCAGCAGCCCTGGGCTGACTGTTCTGGAGCTAGGCCGGGTCCAAGACAGCTCTGGAGCAGAGCCATCATGCGGGGTAGGGAGCCGGCGTCCCTGGGGAGGTAAACAACCTTGGAGCAAAGGCGCTGGGTGGCCCCGGGGAGGGGGCGGTGGTGAGGCCTACAAGAAACGCGTCCCAGGCCGAGCAGGCACAGTCCCTCTGTCCGGCGGCTCCCTATCTTTTTTAGAACGGAGTCTCGTAAGCCAGGTGACAGGAGCCACAGCTGGACCACCAGTGTTCCTGCTGGAGGCAACTCATGTGGCATATCCACAAAACAGATTTCCAAAATTAAAGAGGAAATCCTCAGAGTTTTAGAGGAAGAAACACCCATACATTCGTAAGGGTTCTTAGGCTTCCTGTTGGCAGTAATGTACAATCATGCGATGAACTGAGGCTTTTAAAAATCTGGAGAGAAACGTTTTTAACTTAGAATTCTCTAGCACGTGGACAAGCAGTCACCGAGAAGGAAAAAAGAGGAAAGAGAAGAAAAAGAACAAAGTGTCGGGTCCCGTGGCTCAGGCCCATAATCCTGGGATTCTGGGTAGCTGAGTCAGGAGGACTGCACGTTTGAGCCCAGCCTGAACAACTTAGAAAACCCTGTCTCAAAATCAAAAGTAACTCTCTGCTATGTGAGACCCAGATCACAACTCTTACCGAACTTAAAACGAAAACCAAAGTGAAACAGGGGGTAGGGCGGGGGAGGAGGGAGGAATGGAAGGGCAGGGGGAGGAACAAAAGGAGAGTGGGAAAGCCCTTGTCACCTTGACAAGATACGTATGTGCACAAAAGGCTCAACTCCATTGTAAATCTTAAATTTTGCATGTATACATATCAATAAAATGGGAAAAAAATCAAAAATAAAAATTGGCTGGGATTCAGCTTGGAGTGAAGGCCTTGGGTTAGAGCTCTAGCACCAGAAAAGAAAGGAAAAAGAAAAAGAGAGAGAAAAGAACATTTGTACGCCGCACGGGACGTGGAAACATTGCCCAAGGAGGAACTCCGGCAGATTGACGGGAGAATTCGCAGAGAGATGCATGAGACCCAGACCGGAACCCCAACCGGCACCTGTGGGACAGCGAGGACCACGACAGGGCCACCGGAGAGACCCGAGCAAGAGTTGGGAAGGACGAGGATGTGCACACGACACTTCCAGAGACAGGGAACAGGGCGTGGCTTGCGCTGATCCGCGGCACACAGACCCTGAGAAAGCTAAAATCACCAACAGTCGGCAGGTGGATTCAGAGGGAGACGAGAGCAGGGGGGCTCTGGATTCTGCGCAAGAAAAACACACACAACCTACACGCGCTGTCAGCTGCAACAGACGTAAGCAGACCTGCCCCGCGTGGACGCCGGCCTGGCACCCAGCAGAGGAGGCGCGGACGCTCCCAGCAGACCTCACGGGCATCGGGCGAGGTCACGATTCAAGTCCAGACTGTGATGGCGCCTAAGTATTCTACTCATTTTAAAATCTTAAAGATGTCTTATGTAAAAAAAAAAAATTCAGGGACTGATCAAAAATACAGTGAATGCTTACATTTTTAAAAGTTATGTAGGGGCTATGCCACTTGGGGCTTCCAGATAGCAGGAATCTTTGCCTCTCTGTCCTTGGCTTCTAAAGACCCTTTCTACATCATAAATGAATAAATGAACACATCAATAAAGTTTACACAGTAAAAGCCGCTGCCATTGGTCGACCTCACTTTGAACACACCCACCCCGTCAACTTGCCCTTCTCCGAAGCCGTTCTGGAAGTTCTCTTTCCTGAGTGTTTTTACAAAATGCGATTAAAATATACAGTCAATGCTCCCGCCTAGCGCCATCCAGTGGGAAGGCAAGGTCATAACAGCCTGATGGCGTGTCCCCATCCACCAGAGTCACCAGATCTGGCGCTGTGAAACTTCTGCCTCTTCCCAAAGCCAAAATAATCATGAAAGATCAACATTTTGAATGGACTCAGGACGTCAAGGCAACCAGGACAAGACAACTAAAGACGGTAAGAAAGAGGACTTCCAGAACTGCTCCGAAAGCGGCAGGAGCGTGCGGTGAGTGAGCTGAGGGACAGGGTGGACTTTGAGGAAGACACGTGGCCCAGTGTCTCTTACTACTACCTTCTTCTCTGAACATTCCTCGTATTTTTAAAATCATATCCTACACCTCTCTCCAGAGAAAGAAGAGACAGCCTCTCGTCTTTTCCTTTGGTGGCTCCTCTCAGGCGTGTCCTCTGTGTCCCTAGCTGAGTGACCATGGAATCTTCAAAAATGCCCACTGGCCCTGTGGCATATTTTGAGGAGGCTTTGCTAACACGGCGATGTCCTACCTGTTTCTTTCTTTAAAGCCTCTGTGCCTCTACAGAAAACCCAGGCAAGACTAAACAAGGTAACGTTCCAGATCATCTGAGCTACTACATACAGCCTGGGCAGTGGGCAAGGGGAGAGTCACAAGGGACACACAGGGCAGCATGGGACGCACAGCCATGTGGCCACACTCTGCATGGGACGCTACATTAATGCACAGTTTACCAGGAAAGGTTGTTTCTAACAATCTCAGAACTGGAAAAGCACGTTTACGACAGCAGAACACCCAGAAGCCGTAAGAGAACAGAAAAACCTGACTAACCTGATTGAATGAAAGTATAACATTTTTGCAAAGAAAAACCCACATACCAAACCAACAGACCACAGAAAACAGAAGAATAAATATTGCTAACACACACTGTGCTCAGAGCTAATTTTCTCCATTTGCAAAGAGCTTTTAAAAATCAATATAAAAAAGGTCAGTAATCCAAGAGAAAAATGGGCGAGGGCCACAGGCAGGTAGAGAAACGCGTAACGGACAACTCCCCATCCCGCTGGGGGCGAAAGGCAAGGGTGAGCCGCCAGTCAGCCGGGCCGCCAGCCTGGCAGAGGCGGCGAAGTTCAGGGCCACCGGGAGGGAGAGAACCGAGCCTGGGCCAGCAGTCCCGGGAGGTAAACCGATCCCATCCCTCTGGAGGTCAGGTTGCTGTGAGGCCCGAGCCCCTGGGCCCGCTTCAAAGGCATCTTTATAAGGTGGGCACTACAGCACCATCTCCAGGAATCGTGAGCAACAAGTGCCGCGGCTGTGCAGGCTGGTCTGCCCGTACCAGAGGGGCGGGAACGCTGGAGACGGACTGTGCTAGGCCTGAAAGCAGGGCACCGAGAGCCCCCCTCCGTGGGATCGGGGGTTACATGGAAGCCAGCAAGGGCACTCTGCTCCTGACCCCCCATCCCGACTTTCTTCCACCAACCATGCCCGTTACTTCCTTCGCTCACCGCTCACCCAGATCGTCTACCATCGACAGGCCGAGGTTCCTGGCCACAGGAAACAGGGACTTTGATCAACGCACAAAAGAAGTAAATGAATTGGAAATACGAGAAGCAGCTCAGAAGGGCTGGTAGCATAACCACAGCCAAGGTCGCCACCGGGGACAGGCTGGCTGAGGCGCTCGGTGGCGCCGAGGGACGGTGTTCTGCGACGAGCCCGAGTGTACCCACACCACTGCACCTCCACCTCTCGGCGGCACGTAGGGGGCACGTCCCCATGGATGAGCTGGCAGAGGGCCTGGGCTGAGGATGGCCCGGTTCCCTCTGGCCTTGTGGGGACATGGCCCTTCCTGCCACTCAGGCTGCAGGATGCGGGGCCACTGTCACAGCCCGGGGCTTGCAACAACTCCAAACGTCCGCATGATTCCTGCACATGACTGTGCAAGTCAGCTGTTCAGTCAGCCACGCTGGGCTCAGTGGCTCATACCTGTCATCCCAGCACTCTGGGAGGCTGAGGCAGGAGGATCCCAAGTTTGAGCCCAGCATGGACAACTTAGAAACTTTGCAAGACCCTGTCTCAAAAATCTAAACTAAAAAATGAGCTGGGATGTAGCTCAGGAAGATCCTGGCCCCTTCCCCAAGCCCTGCCAAAGAAATCAGCCAACACAGAGCCTCAAGACAGGAGAGTCAGCGCTGCCCCGGCCTGCCCGCAGCCTCCCAGGAGCAAGTGCCCACCTTGCCTCTGCCCTTGTCTCTGATGCGTGCTCTCTCTGGATTCCTTCCGCTGCCAGCTGCCCTGACGAGGGACCCCCTTCCCTCGGAGGAGCCCAGCCCTCTGCCTGAGCCCAACAAGCCTTCTCCCTGCAGTTCACTCAAGCTAGAAGACGTGGGTCAGCCCCCGAGGGAGCCGAGCTGGAGTCCCAGCTGGGATGGTCAAGAGCATGTGTGCACGTGTGTACATGTGCACACACATGTGTGACCTCATGTGACAGGGAACAGCCTTGTCCTCAGTTTCCCATGTGTCTGGACAGGCATGCCCAGCACCGGGAAATTCCTTGGGAGCGTCTGAGAGGCTGCCTGCTCCTCTGCTGGCCACAGCCACCCTTGCCCCTTGCTGGACCCTCTGGGCGCTATTGTTGGGGACCAGCTCAGCTCTCACCAGGCGAATGCCACGTGCAGCCTGGAGCTGGGCACAGCAGCTCCCTGGGGCACCACCACTGAGTACATGGGGTGTACAACCACAGATGCTGGAGACCTGGAGGGATCCAGAGCTCCTGGGACTCGGGGCCGAAGGCAACAGATGGGCACAGAGGCCAAGGAGCGTTGGGGACATGCCCGTTCTCCCCCCAGGCAGAGCTAAGCCAGCATGCATCTACTGGCGCTCAGGGCTCTGCCCGCCTCAGCAGACTGCTGCCCAAGTCAGACAGTGGGAGGAGACACTGCCACCAGAGGAGCGTGCCTGGTGCCTGCAATGCCACCCCAGCTCGCTGAGGTCCACCCACCGTGCTGATCTGAGTCCGGGGCTGCCACTTTCTGTTCAGGAAGACGCCTCGTCATCCAGGGCCAGAGCCGTGCGTGGGCACCCACCTGGCTGGTAACCAAGGTGAACAAGGGACAGACTCTCTGTCTGACAGGCCATCGGTTCTAGCACTGCGGGTTTGAAACTCACGGCCAAAAGCACCTGGAAGGGATTCTATGGTGTGGAGACGTGGGGACAGCCACTGCCGTGAACTCACCAAGAGGGGAGGTCAGTCTTGAGGTGGTAGCCCCTCACCCATCTCCCTGAGCTTGGGGTTCAGGTGGGTCCTGAGGTCAGGAGGTGGGGCTCACCCCTACTCTGTGGCGAGACCTGCACCAACCATCACTCACCGCCAGTCGTGTACGCGTGCTCACCGGATCCGAGCAGGCACCAGGCTTGTCGGCCACCGCGTCCCACAGGTCCTACGAGGCATCTGAGTCCCGGGCACTGGAGACACTGCTCCTGCTGTGAGCGGCGTCCAGTCTCCTGAGAGACACGGGGACTGGGGTCCTGTCAGGCCCTGCAGCCCACACACGTGCCCGGACCCCAGGCTCTGAATACCATCTCATTTTGGAGCAAGGTCCCTGTAGACAAAACAACACAGCCTGACCTGGCATGGCTGTGTCCTCACAGAAGTGAAGATTCGGAAGTGGGCGCAGATGTGTACACAGGGAGGCTGCCGCGTGACCAAGTGAGCAGGCTGCGGTCACTACCACCGCCCCAGGGTAGCACCAAGAGGACAGGCCAGGGCTACCACGGATGGAGGGGGCTCTGGATGGACAATTCTCCCTCCTGGCGCTCAGGGGGAGCCTGATGGCCCACTGCCTGGCCTTGAACTCCCAGCCTCCAACCTAGGGGCGCTTCAGCCCTCTGTGCTCTCCAGGGTGACGGTGGGGACCCTGGGGACATGTCATGAGGGGCCAGCCTCCAAGGCCAGGAAATCATTCCCGAGCGTAGGATCCACGCCCACAACTCATATGGGTAATTTCTTCCCTGGCCACTTTACCCAAAAGGCACCAGAGTCATTTAGCTGAATACAGATTGAATTGGTCCCTTTGCTGTCCCTCAAAGGCCTGTTGCGGCTGGCTTGACCTCAGTGGAAAAGCGTTCCGGGTCCTTCTGGGGAGGACTGCTGGGGTGGGGGGCAGCTTGCACAGCCTCAGATCACCTCCTGGTACCCAGCACTGCAGCGGCCGCCCTGGGAAACGGCCCATCCCTGTGACCCAGTTCAGAGCTTGGGGAGGGCCCGGGCACACGCAGGGGACTGCATTAGGGAGGAAAGCTGCCCGCACCGCCACTGACTAATGGTTTCTTTGGGGCCAGGAAACTGTCTCCCACGGGGAAATATATTATTCAATAATTTCCCTAAAATATTAAAAGTGGCTCGGAAATCAACCTGCCCGTACACCCTCTAAGGAGGACAGGCCAGAGGCTCTGAGAGCTGGGTGAGGCTAAGGCCGGAGAGCCCCACGGTGCCAGCCAGGGCCGCCGGGCAACTCGACTCCAGTGCCCGGGGCCCAGCGTGACGAGGAGGTAAGCGTAGGGAGCTCGGCTGTCTGCAGGCTGAGGGGAGCAGAGGTCACCTAAATCCCCGATGCCCAGACTGTGGCATGCTGCCAGGGGAGCGCCAGGGCTCTGCCTGACCGTCCATGGTTCCTCGACACAAGGAGGGCCGTCCATGCCAGAGCCACAGCGGGCTGTGGGTAAAATGCAGGGGTCTGTGAACTAAAACGAGAAGTGATTATGCCTTTATTTTCACTAGTCTTTAACTATAAGGGTAATCAAAAATACAGTGGATGTTTAGGTCAAAAAATGCATCCTAGTAAAGACGCAGCGCCACGGGTCCCCCTCCGAGGCCTCCGCTCTCTGCGAGCACACTTGTCCCATGATGCTCTGGCCACTTCCTGGAGCAGTTCTGGAAGTCCTCTTTCCTGAGGGTCTTCAGAAGGTATGATCAAAAGCAGAGTAGGAGCTGGAGCAATAGCACGGTGGTCAGGGCACTTGCTGAGCAGGTGCAAGAGCCCGGGTTCGATGCTGCAGTGCCACATATGCTGGGCGTGGTGGTGCACATCTGTAATCCCAGCGCTCGGGAGGCTGAGGCAGGACGTCTGCAGTCAGTTTGAGGCCAGCCTGGGCTCCATAGTGAGTTCAGGACCAGCCTGGGCTATAGAGCTAGACACTGCTTAAAAATAATAATTATAGAATAGGAACTATCTTTTGAAAACTCTCAGATTTAGAAACCTGTGTGGTTTGGGGCTTGGCGCTTGTCCAGCTGAGCACTATCCAATGAGAAGCAGGCTCGCGGGAGCATGGTGATGTGCCCCCGTCCAACGATGTCACTGGAACTGACGCCACCAGACTTCCAGCTATTTCCCAAAGTCAGAATGACCAAGAAAGGTTTGAATCCCATCAGGACATGGAGGCAGCCATGACAGCACAACTAAAGATACAGCGAGATGAGTTTCCCAGATTCCAGAGCGGTGGGGTCACAGAAGACCAGTCACCAAGAGAGACTCGTGCCCCAGCGTCTCCCTTTTTCCTGCAATCCTCCTCCGGCCATTCCCAGAAACCAGCTGGACACCCAGTGCCCGAGGAGCCCCAGGAGTCAGCCCACCAGGACAGGAGCAGAGCAGGGACGGGGCGAGGTCCTGGGGCTGGGGGCCGGCTGGAGGCAGGGTGCAGGGGTGCTGCCGCCACAGATCCTGGGGCTGCTCTTCACAGTCCACGAGCTCACTCCTGCTCATCCCCACAAACACTTCCAGAGCAAAGCTTCGTATCCACACGACGATCCCACAGTGCCCCCCACCCCACCACGGCGGGCACACGCTCAGCGATGTCACAGCACTGTCCCGGCTGTGCCAGACCTGGCATAGCTGGAGCCGACGCACCAGGCTGGCCCCTGGGGAGGTGCCTCCAATCGGGGCACATTTGGAGGCAGGCACACGAGGCCTTCCCAGCTCCCCACCATCACAGCAGCGTGTCACCTAAGTGCCACACAGATGCTGCCGGGGGGGACACGACTGACTTGCACACGAGCAGCCCAGCTCGGGGGGAGAGGGCAGCAAATGCGCTAGCACCTACGAGATGAGAACAATCCCTCGCGTGAGAGCTTTGGCACCCGGCGTGCGGCCGAGACGGATGTCTTGAGATGGTGGCTGCCCCTGGGATCTTATGTTTTCCAAGCCACTCTTCGCCGTCTGGGTCCACTGTCAGGGCTGCAGTTTTACATCCATTGCATTTCCATTAGCACTGTAGATATCTCTCTTCATGCAGCATTATCAGGCGGCCAGTATACAAAGTGCCAACGTCTTCTCTGACTTTATTATGCTAAGCATGCTGGGAGCCGGGCCGGGCCTCTCTGGAGTCCCTGCTGTCCACCCTAAGGCGTCCTGGGTGGGTGGGCACTTCCCGGCTTGCCCCAGCCATGGCGGGTGTGACTTTGTCGGCGACCTCTCATCGTCCTGGCATTTCCACGTACGTCTTGCAGATCCAGAAGGCAGAGGCTGCAACGCAGCCTCTCGTTCCCAAGCTTCTCTCCTACCTGCTGCACTCAGAAACGCTCCGGTGAGTCAGTAGAGCACAGAGAGTTACAGCATAACTCAGATCTAGGAGCCTGCGTGGTACGCTGTGCTTGATGCTTGCCGTGTTCACCCTAGTGGCCCCATGTCCTGTGGCTGCATCGCCTGTGGCTGCATCTCCCATGATTCCATCTCTGGTGGCTTCATCTCCTGAAGCTCCATCTCGCATGGCCCCATCTCTGGTAGTTCCAATTAATTCTATACACAAATATATTGAGTATGTAGAAAACAGCTCGACCTGCAGATCAGTCACCAACGTGGTCATACGCCGGGTTATTAAGAAGCACACAGCTGGAAGCCAGGTGGGCCCGGTAGTTCACCTGCCCAAATACTTGCACATGAATGTTTAGCAAGGTTTGTCCCGACAGCCAAAAGGTGGAAGCCACCTGTGTGTGCACTGGTACAACAGTGATGGCCACTCCTCTGGCTACCTCCTGGAGGAACGTGACAGCCCAGGTGAAGCGAACAAAGCCAGACACACGTGACCACAGACTGAGCCAGGCTCCAGCTGCAGTCCCTGGACCCAGGAGGCCGAGGCAGGAGAATGGAGAGTGAGAGGCCAGCCAGGGTGACTTAGCAAGATCTTGTCTCAAAATAAAATGGAGTCACATCCTGATAAAGTCCACCCTGATGCCTACAGAGAGGAAAGGACGCTAGTGGCCACTGCGGGCTGTGAGGCTGAAGGGACGTTGTAGACAATGAGCTTTCACAAATCAGTAAGAAAAAGCCGATCATCTATAGGAGGAAACGGTGAAATACTTGGGAATGTGCTTACTATGTAATTGTTTACAGGACAGAAAAATGAATTAGCTATCGATGCATGATGCAACATAGCTGAATTTTGTCTTAGTTTCTCGTTGCTGTGACAAAATACCCGACATGCACAAATTAAAGGAGGAAAAGTTTATTTTTAGCTCACATTTTCAGAAGGTGACAGTCTGCTTATGGGCGGCTGGCACCGTGGGGGCAGGGGGCAGAGGGAGAGGTGCAGGCAGCTCCTCGGGGCTTTGCAAACAGGAATCCACATCCAGGAGGAAGGGAGGAAGTAGCATATGCCCTCCCAGGTCCCGTCCCAGTGATCCGCCCCTCCCAGGTCCAGCCTCAGTGTTCTGCGCCTTCCAGGTTTAAGCCCCTAATCCACCACACGCCTGTAATCTATCATCCAGCCCAGGCCTGTCTTCCACGACCCACCTATAATCCGCATGCCCCTTATTCCCCTCCAGGCTCCTGTCACCTAACAGCATGTGGTGCCATAGATAATCCATAATATCCAAATACATGAGACTTCTCAGGGACATTCCAGATGAAAACCACCATAAATCTCAAAATAACGATACTGAGCGAAAGCTGCCCAAGAAGAACCCATAACCCATGGCTCCATCACACCAAACCAGAAGACGCCGGCTAACCCACAGTGACGGCTCAGATCAGTGATCACGTGGGACGAGGGGGCAGTAGGAGGGGAAGAGGGACTGCACGGGGCACAGGAAAACATCTGGGGGGTGAGGTGCACGCTCCTATCTTGACTTCTATGACTGCTTCATACATGTGGGTGCATTTGTCAGACAGGATACTTTAAAGATGATCAGCTGATCATGTGCAAACTGTGCCCCAGTAAAGCTGATGCAACACAGACAGGGGCACAGCTGGGTCAATAGGGAGGCTGAGGCAGGAGGATTGCAAGTTTGCACCCAGCCTGAGCAATACAGTGACTTAGCAAGACCTTGTCTCAAAATCTAAAACAAAGATGGGCTGAGGATATAGATCAGTATGAACAGCCTGTGCTCGTCTCCAGAAGCACAGAAAAGGGGGCGCACCACGTAGGAGAAACCACAAACGGCCGATGACATACACTCTTAAGCTCAGTGCCTTCACAATCAAAGACAGCAAAAAATGAGATCCTACCGTCCACCCACCACACTGGTGATGATGTTGAGAGAACCTCCTGGCTTCAGGCCTGGGCTCCAGGGGGCCGGGGAGCGCTCACGCTGTTCCACGCTTGGACCACTGCCCGACACGACACGCACATCCCAGGCTGTGGGATGCAGGGGTCCCTCCCACGGGCTCTCGGGCACCACTAGGTACGGACCTACGTGACACAGCCGGGCAGCACACGTGTACATTTGCGACCAGGCAGCGAGGCTGAGAGGCCTTCACAGGTGGACAGGGCTGCCCAGCACAAGCTGCTTCCCAGCAGACCGAAGTGGGCCACTGAAGGCTGATCCTGCCAGCTCAGGAGTCGGAAACACACAGGGATCAAGGTTTGATCTGAGCCCAGAGTGCGTTCAACGCAACAGCCTGTGGTGGCTCCCCTACCCGCACCCCCCACTCTCTGCAGTGGCTCCTGACACCATCCCAGTAGGCAGAACCAGTGACGTTGGATGGCAGGACTGTCCCTCATCACAGACTTCTCAAGACGGGGCCTGTAAGACCACGTGACGGTAGCCCTGTAGAGCGGGCACAGTCGCCACCTGGGGCCAGGTCCCAGCTCAGGCAGGCCACAGGACCGGAGCCAGCCAGAGCTGGGTACTACCTGCTCTGTGTGCAGGGACAGCAGTCACAGGTAGAGGCCACAGCTCTGCCCGCCCTGTGCAGGGGAAGGGAGCGGGGGAGCCGGGGTAGGGCAGGGCAATGTGCCAACGTGGCGTTGATGGTCCTGGGTCACAGAGAAATGACTAAGGGGCCAGCAGCGCCCCTCCTGCGTTTTCAGATTTCTCTGCTGAGATCGTCACATGAGACAGAGCTGGGAGAGGGGGTGGCGGCCCTCAGCGCAGAGACGACTTGGAACCTCAGCTCCCCCGTGACCCAGGCGGCTGTAGGCGGTGCCGGCCTGGGCAGTGGCTATGGGCCAACGCTTGACCCTGAGTAACAGTGTCCAGGAGGGATGCGGACTCCTCGGCCCCTGGGTGACCCGCACACTGCCAGCACCGGGCGCTTGATGCTTGCCTTGTAGACTCTGCTCCCCTGACCCCGGCCCTCTGTGGCTCGGCCATGGTTGGAACACCCATGTCCCCAGGCTGCATGGACACTGTGACGCCCAGCCCCAGAGGACTGCAGGCCCCGTGGTGCAGAGCTGCACCTCCAGCACTCTGGGAGGCTGGGGCAACTTAGTGAGACCCCGTCTCAAAATAAAAAGGTAAAGACAAAAATTAAAAATGGGCTGAAAATGCATCTCAGTGTGTAGGTCTGGGCTCAATCTCCACTGACAGGAAAGGCAGACAGACAAATAGAAAGAAAAAGCAGGACCACAGACACTGCTGGCATAAGGGGAACCCCCGCGTGCACCAGGGTGCTGGGTTGCAGCGCCCGCCTGCATGGAGGTGTCGTGCACCCCTAGGGGCCATAAGGGCGTGACCAGGCATGTGGTGAGCATGCCGGGGTTCCCGGCAGGAACCAGGTCCCTCCAGGCATGTGGTGGGCGTGAAAGGGTTCCCAGAAGGGGTATGTAACTGCTTCCCGGACCCCTCAGTCACCGTGGCGTCCTCTGCCAGGCCCTGCTGCCACAGACTCTCCCGCCCTGGGCTATTCTTGTCCGGGGCTTGCTGGGGTCCACTGAAAACCAGGTACCCGCACAATAAGTCACCATCTCCTATTGTGGAGGCCGGGAGTCCACAGCCAAGGTGGGGGTGGAGCGTGTCCCTCGCAGGTGCTGGACAAGGACCCGTCCTGGGGCACATCTGCCTCTGTGTCCAAATTTCCTTTTTTTTTTTTTTTTTTTTTGCAAAGCTATCAACCAGACTGCATTAGGGCCCATCTCACTGACCTTGTGTTCCCATGACCTGTTAAGATCTTATCTCCAAGGAGATCACAGTCTGTGCCTTTGGGGACCAGGACTTCAATACGTGAACCTGGAGGGTGCAATTCCATCCACAAGACTGGAGGAAGTAGACCTGAGCCAGCCAAAGGTGGGAAGCCCAGAATTTTGTGAAGGAAGTATTATCTAGCAAGGCCCTGTGGCGCAGGCCCGTCATCCCAGCCCTCTGCGAGGCTGAGACAGGAGAATGTCAAATTTGAGCCCAGCCTGGGCAATTTGCAAACTTAGCAAGACCCTGCCTCAAAAATCAGAACAGGCTGGGGATTGTGGCTCATTGTGAAGGCCCTGGGCTCCACCCCCAGTATCACAAATTTGAAAGAAGAAAGAAAGAAAAAGAAACATTCTCTAAGCCAGACATGTGCATGAAAGACAAGCAAACTATGAAGCCCCTAATTAACTGAAATCAGAAGACTGTACAGAAAACTGTGTACACACGTCTGCAGTGCCCCAGTGCGGTTTCCCAGAGTGCACTGCAAACAGGACAGATTTACCCCCCTCCCTCCGACAGGTCCGCCGTCAGTACCGAGGTAATCGATTAGATACGCAGCCTCAGGAAAGCTCAGTATTAAACTGTCATTTTGTCAATAAAACGTCATTTCATCAATTTAATGTCCAGGTGCCTGAATGTTTCTGCATAATTAATTCAGCTGATGCATTACGGAATGTTATACACAATATTAATCAAAAAGTAGTGTCAATAGCAGGGTAACATATAAATCTAGATATAAAGATTACAAACCTCCCTGAGAGCTGTATTCCCACTGAGACACTTCTCATCTAAAAATATTTGTATTTTTTTTCATAAAACTGCAATTTAAAAAATTAGTCAGTCAAGGAAAAGTAATTAGAGTAATCTGGAGAAATCTCCTGGGAAATTAATTTTCTACAAAACATTTGTTTGATAAATTGCACTTAGTGTTTGGAAAGTCCTCGAAAGTCGAAAATGGCCATGGGTTCCACTTTCTCTCTGCCCTCCCCCTCCCCCACCTAGGAGGTGGCACTACCTGTGACATGCGACCATCGCCTGTGAGCAGCCCTCCCCTGCGGCGCAGCCTGAGGCAGAAGGGATCCGCAGGGATGCGGGCATATTGGCGGGGCCAGGGTTGATCAAGATCCTTCCACAGCCCACCTCCCGCAGACAGCCAGGTGTCTGGGAGAACACAATCTGACCCCGGCACTGCGGTGCTCAGTACCTGTCCCTTAAGGCGGTGCTCCCAGCTGGCTGGGGCTGTCAGCACCTCCTGTACACCTGCCTGCCTTCTCTTACCCTCCCTCTTGCCCCCCTCCCCTGTCCGAAGCCTTGTTCCCTAAGGGTGTCCTTGCCCACAACCTCACTGCCTCTTCCTTTCTTACTTTCCAGGGCCCCCCGGGGCTCCCAGGAACCTGCAGTCCTGCTCTGGATCAGCAGGGACAGAGTTTGGAGGCAGGTTTCCACACAGACCCGTCAAGGAGTCTGGGAGGTCTTGGAGCCTGCTGGGGCCTGGGGTGTAGTTCCCTGTCCTGGGCATGTTCCGCCAAAGACACAGTGTGGGGCATCAGAACCCCTCACACTTAGGCCCATCCGGACACCTGGGCCTCCCCTGCCACACGCTCGGCTGCTGCCCGGCCTGGAGATACAGCTGTGGCCGTGGGCCCACTACAGAGATGGCAGCTGCGGGACGCAGGGACCCAGCTTGACCCCTGCAGACTCCACTCCTTTGGTAAGTGGCTCCCCTCAGTATGCACCGCTGAAAGAGTGGGTGACACCACCCCTGCTGCGCGGCGAGGCCAGCGCTACCAAGCTCTCCCCGCCGTTCAGCTGGCAAAGCCGTCCCAAAGGTTGACATCATCTGTTGGGGCCCCAGCCCTATCCACGTCCTTCCAATCACTGACCCTGGGGTTGGACCCCACCCTGGCCAGGAGGCAGGTTCTAGAGCTATAACTCCCCCGCTTCTGCCACCCAACCTAGTGGCGCTGAGGGTAGTGCCCAAGACCTTCACTCTGAGCAATATCCCTAGCCCATTTCTATTTTGAGACCCTTTTTACTAATTTGCCGAGACTGGGCTTGAATTGCAATCCTCCTGCCTCAACCTCCCAGCGTAATGGGATTACAGGCTTATGACATCAGGTACAGCTTGAAGCTGTAACCTCGACTTTGGATCTGGGCTGTGGCTGGCCCCTGCCTGAGCTGGGAGGGAGCCCTGTTCTCTGTGACTTTCTGCACCTGGAAAATGCCCCAGCTTGGGCAGGGTTCAGTGGGGCACCTTTGACAGATGACTTCCTGCAGGACAGGAGGCCCCAGGCCGAAGCAGGTCAGACCCCTGCCTGGCCACAGCCAGAGGGGCTGGATCTGCAGACCTTCGACCACAAAGGCCTTGCGGGCCCAGGCGCTGCCTGTCCCCGGTGCTGCCCACCTTGTCCTGCTCGCTCCAGCCTGCGAGGCCTTGGAGGAGACCAGAAAACCCAACAGCGCTGATTCCCCAGCCTGGTGATTCGGGACAAGCTGCTGGACCCCAGCCCTTAGTTTCTCAATGTGGGAAATGGGCTGTCAGAAACACAGGAGCGGGTGGACACCGTGCAGCAGTCACTGTCCAGCATGGAGAGCCGCAGCCGGGCCTCTGCTCTCGGTCTCAGTCCTTAGGACACCCGTCACGCAATGGCCCCAGCCCCAGCCCCAGCCCTAGGAGTCACCACAGACAGAAGGTCTCCAGCAGAGAGTGCTGGCGGGGGCCAGGCACCCACCGTGGGCCAGCTGCTCCACACACCCTCCCAGGGTCCCTAGTCCCCAGCGCCCTGTGCTGCTGGGATTGGCAAACATTAACTCCACACTACAGATAAGATAAGGAATTGGCAGAGGTCACAGAGCAAGGTGCCTGGTGAGAGGGGTCACAACCCCGGGCGGCCTGGCCCAAAGCCAGGATCCCAAGTGACCACACATTCTGCCGGGGCACGCAGGCTGTTGGCAAGACGAACTTCCGTGACATCACTATTTTGAAAAGCTGCCACGCCCACTGGGCAACTTAAACTTCTCCTTTGCAATGGATTCCGAAATTTCTTTTTTTGATTTTTCTCTTTTTTTGAGGTGGTCTTACCATATGCGTCAGGCTGGCCCTGAGCTCCCAGGCTCACGTGATTGCCCTGCCTCATCCTCCCGAGAAGCTGAGACTACAAGCCCTGGGCTGCCACGCCTGCCTCAGGTTCCTAAGAGTTAAAAAGCCACATTTTATGGAAAAGTAAGTAACGTTTTTATTCACAACAGTAAAGGAGAGACATTGTTGTGAACTCTTTTTTTTCTTGAATATTTTCAGAGCCGACACTTGAATGCATTTTAATATAAAGGTTAATGTTGCTTTAATAAAGGGCAGATGGGTACTCCACAGCAGATCACCCGAAACACTCTGTTAAAACCTCTTTAGCTGGCAAGACAGATATTATTAGCTCTGTATATCATTAAGACGTTCAGGTTTGAATCAAATAGTCCTTATTAATTTAATTATTAAACCAAATTTGCAATCATTACAAACCCTTTCGAAAGAAAAATTGTATTATCAATATCTTTCCCATCAAGTATTCCTAGGAGCTTGCAATTACCTAGAGACCGAGTTGGGCTCCCCGTGAGGTCCTCCGCGGTAGACCCTGTATCTCCATCCTTTGATACCAGATCATGGAAGGGACACCCACAGAGTTTGGGAAGTTCTCCCCGGACTGCCAGGCCAGCAGTTTGATGGAGAGTTAGCCTGAGAGTCATGGAGTCGCTCTCACGTGAAATTTTCATTTGTGTAGATGCCCAGAGAGCTAACAAGGTACACCCTAAATTGCTCTTCAACCGAACCAATAAGCCCCAGGCGCTTGGCCTCTGAGGGGCAGTGTTGGGGGACACTGTCTTTTGGGGTCAGCTCCACACAGGCAAATCTTTATGGAAATGGGGTTCCCTCATGAAGCTGCCATAGCTAGGGCTCAGAACCTCAGGTGGGGGTCTGGAGGCGCAGCCAGGGGTCAGAGCGCTTGCCTACCAAGAGCTACAGCCTTGAGGTGAGGTTCCCAGCACCACACAAGCTGGGCGTGGTGGTGCGCGCTGTAATCCTAGCACCCGGGAGGCTGAGGCGGGAGGACTGCTGTGTATTGAAGGTCACCCAGGGGTCCATAGTGAGTTCAGGACCAGCCTGGACTATGAATTGAGACCTGTCATCTCAGGTGGTGACGGGGGCTAGTGGCTCCTCTCCACCTCTCTCCCTCCCCCCCCCACTTCCATTTCTCCCTTCTTGTGAGCTTGAAGCCAGTTTTTGACCAAGCAATGCAAGTTAGGCCAGGCGGCCCAGGCCTGCCGTTCCAGCACCCTGGGAGGCTGAGGCAGGAGGGTCACAAGTTTGAGCCCAGCCTGGGCGACTTCGTGACTAAGCGAGCCCCTGTCTCAGATCAAAATTAAAAAGGTTTGGGCGGTGGGAGAGCTGGGATGTAGCTCAGTGTGACTTGATCCCCAGGAAAACCAAAGCCTTGTGTTATATTCAATATAGTTGGTATGGAAGTGTAAGGGGGAAATGGAAGTCTCTCCTTCCTGGGCAGAGTTTGAGAAACAACCAACTAAATAAGTAACAAAAAGATCCTATCAATTAAAACAGATTGATAACCAGCCCCGGGCTGTCTTAGTCACTTCTTCACCACCCTCACGGAGCCCGGCACCCACCACTTCAGTGCGGAAGGCCACAGTCCACAGGGGCGGCCGGCAGCCGGGAGTACATGGCAGAGGCAGAGGTGGGGGCGGCTCCTCCAGACATCCAGGCCCAGAGGAAGGTAGGAAGCAGCAGGTATCCTTCCAGGTCCCATCCCAGTGATCCCCCTGGTCTGGGTCCTGCCTCAGGGTCCTGCCCCTTCTAGGGTTAAGCCCCCACCCCACGCCTGCAGTCTAGTAATCTAATCCACACAGCTGTCTTCCACCACACGCCCGTAATCCACCTCCGACCGGCCCCATCTCCCAATACCACGTGGTCCCATAGATAACCCACACCGTACACATGCATGAGGCTTGCGGGGACGTTCCGGATCCAAACCACAATAACACTCCACTCAGAAACCAGAGTAACCGAGTAACTGCTTGCAAGGGGCCAAATGAAATTGACTATCGTTAATAAGACTTAATTTCCTCAGGCTCTGTTCTGACAAACGATCACTCACCGTTTCAGAAACGCCGGGGGCTGTGATGGAGAAGGCTCTGGTTTCTGTCTTCAGGGAACAGGTTCTGGTTGTTTGAGAACGAGTCCAATTCTCCTCCAGCCTTCGAGGGCACTCCCATGTTCCTCTTCTCCCTCCTGGGGTACACAGGGTCATGGTGTCTACCGCAGCCCAAAGCATCTTCCCCGTCCACCAAAGCACCGAAAACAAGGAGGGGCTCCCAGCCATGGACAGAGACACACAGCTCCAAGAACTGCTTGGGCTGGGCCCAGTGACACAGGCCTGTTCTAGCACTTTGGGAGGCTGAGGCAGGAGCATTTCAATTTGGAGCCCAGCCTGGGTAACGTGGTAAGACCCTGTGTCAAAAAAAAAAAAAATTAACAATGGGCTGGGGAAGTAGGTGAGTGTGAGAACCCTGGATGGACTCTCTCTCTCTCTCTCTCTCTCTCTCTCTCTCTCTGCTTGGGAAATTTTACCAGCCAAGGCAAAAGCCTGTGAAAGGCAGGCAGGAGGAGACTTAGGCTAGGCAGTGTCACCCTCCCTGGGGGGCCCTTCAGCTCAGTCTGTGGAAGTCAGAAACCCTGAGGGTGAGCTATCTGCAGGGAGCTACCGGGTTGTTTAACGTTCCCTGGGCTTTCACATTATTCTTGAATTTTGAATCCCAGAGGCTAAAAACCAAAGCCGCACACACCACCGGCCACCTGTCCAGGACCGTTACCTGTGCTGGCTCCCTAGGGACCCTCTCTAGGTCCTGGAGGCTGGTGGTTTGGGGGGAAGGCAAGGTCGCGCCGGGTGATTTAGTGCATTATTAGCTGTTTATACAGTGCTGAAGCGGCACACGACGTCTGAAGAACGACTTTCCGATCTCAGGGAATAAATCAGGGCAAGCAAGTGCTCCCACTAATACTCCACTCTCGCCAGTAAAATATTACACCTGCCATTACTCAGGGCAAACACAGCCCCTTCCATTTGTTTATTGAGGAAACCATTTATTTGCGGACATTTAATTGCAATAGTGAAGGCTGACTTGGGGGTTAATCCCGGCTTATCGACGCAATTAGAAGCAGTGTGTGCCGCTCCTGTTTACTACCCAAGGGGGAATGTTGACACAGCCCGCGTGGGGCCCCACTTGAGGGTATCCACGCTGAGCAAGGTGTCAGGGTAGCTGCCCTGGTCAGCGTTTGCATAGCCTAATTGGGAAAAAGCTTGTCGCTTGGTTTCCCTTGGAGCCATGTGAGTTCACACTGTTGTATAGATCCACCGCTGTTTGGTTTCTCGTCAATGATTCATGGTATTTTCAGGCTCGACAGGCAAACGCGAAGGTTCCTGCCCCTCACACCTACGGCAGCAGCGCTCTGCAGTTCCCTGCGCCTGAATTCTGCCCCCGCTGCGTCCCCACCTGCGACAGCCCTTCCTCCACACTCTGTGTCCAAGTCAGTATCCACCCCTCTCTCTCAGAGGGCTGGCCTGTCTCCCGCACACACACTCAGCCAGAGCTACCAAATGTCCGTGGCATTTTTCACGGAAACAGACAAAAATCCTAAAGCTCACATGGAGCCAGAATAGATTCCAGACAGCTGAAACAATTTTGAGGAAGCATAGAAAGTCGGGCACACCCCGCTTTCTGACTTCAAACTACGTTAGAAAGTTGCAGTCATCAAAACAGCATGGTACAGGCATCAGAAGGGCATGCGGACCAATGGAACAGGACCAAGGGCCAAGAAGTAAGCCCACGCGTGTGGCGTCTACTCATGTTTGAGAAGGGGACAAGGGATGGGGAGGGATGCCCCCTCATCCCCGTGGCGGCACACTAGGGCTCTCTTTTCTTCACACGCTTTCCAGTGGGTAAGTCATCCCAACAGGTGGGAAGGACAGCGCCTGGTAGATCTGGTCTGCAGGCCCCTAATACTGAGCCAGGCTGGGCCCTCTTCCTACACACGTGGCTATTCCTGGGTCTTGCTGGAGGCACTGGGGGTGTAGCTCAGGGGCAGGGCATTGAAATCTGGGTCAGTCCCCAGCAGAGCAGGCAAAGAGAAGAAAGAGGATGTTGGGGAAACTGGAAATCTACAGGCGAAAGGGTGAGATTCGGCCCCCACTTTCCACCCTCCCAACAACTAACTCAAACTGAGAGATTTAAATGCAGGACTTGCTGCTCAGAGCTCCCGGAAGCAGACCCAGGGCAGAGGAGGCTATATCACCGTCCCGGTGACGACTCCTTGGATACGAATCCAGAGCTCAAGAGACACGCCAGCACTTGGGAGGCTCGGGCAGGAGGATTGCTATGAATTCCAGGTCAGCCTGGGCTACCTGGTGAGCTCAAGTCCAGCCTGGACGACAGAGGCAAGACTCTACCTCAAAAATAAAACAAAAACCAGCAAATAAACCACAAGTGGGATGATGCCAAACTGTAAACTAAGAAGCTTCCGGAACTCCAAAATGAATGCTCCGTCCGCAGAGGGGAGGGAACGGTCGTGAGCCGTGTTCCTGACCTAAGCGTTTGTACTCAAAATATATTGGCAGCTCACATATCTCAATCACAAAAAAACCCCAGACAATTTAACTTAAAAACAAATGGACACAGGACCTGAAAAGACTGGTGCCCGCAGAAAACATGCTAATAGCCAACAGATAAAGGGGCCACCTCAGCCGCCATGATTATTCTTAGGGAAACGCTATCACGTCCCACCTGTGAGGAAGGGTGGCCCAGAAAGGCAGGCGGCCTGGCTTGGGCGGGATGGGAGGAAAGGAGAATCCTGTGCCCTGTTGGCGGGGACGCATGGTGTTATTTCAGGAAGGTGTAGAGATTCCTCGTATAAATAAAAAAATGGAAGTATTAAATAACTCAAGAACCCCACTTATGAGTACACACCCAAAGGAAATGAGGTCTGTGCCTGAGAGAGAGCCCTGTGGGCCCGTGTTCCCTGCTGCAGGATTCATTCCGCCCGACACAGGAACAGCCACGCGTCTCCTCAGTCAGCAGGTGAGTAGGAAGGAAACATGGGATACGTATGCGACGGCATGCTATTCAGCCAGGAAAAGGAAGAGAATCCTACCAGTTGGGACAGCATAGCCAAATGCTGAGGACATTATCGTGCGGTAAGTTGCAGACGGCCAGGTGTGGCAGGATCTCCCGTGTGGAGGCGAAGGAACAAGACAAACTTATAGAGCACAAAAGTGATAATCGCAGGGCCAGGGACGTGGGGAAATGTTGGCCAGAGGGTACAAGCTTCAATTACACAGGATGGAATTTACTAAAAGGTAGATCCCAGATGCTGTGTCCCCCCCCCCCCGCCACACACACACACACACACACACACACACACACACACACACACACACGAGACCAGGAGGGGAAGGCCTGGAGAGGGCCGCTTCACAGCATGGACCTGCACCACCAGTCACGTTCTTCCCCTTAAATGCAAACAATTTTATTTGTCATCTACACCCTCGGACGTCTGGCAAAGCCCAAGCCTTCTCCTCCCCAGTCACCTAGGTTTTCCCTTTTTTGGCTACAGTTCTGCGGTTTCCTCTTGGCCCCAGGCTCGCATCTTCAACTGCTGCTGTGTTGCCCTGCCCCGCAGGGCAGAGTGGTGCTGCATGCCACAGGGACTTCCCGCCCCTCCCTGCCCTCCGCCACAGCCCCTTAGCCACCTCCCCGTCTGGCCGTCTGGCCCGACCCCCTCAGCTCTCAGCTGACCCCTGCCGCCTCCTGCCTGCTGGGGACCTCGTGGCCCTGGAGGCTGATGCCTGGGCTCCTGCCTAAGTGGCCCGGTGTAGGGCTGCACCCAGCTTCTCGCCATAAAGCTGCAAGCACTCCTGCTTGCAAGACCCCAACTCTGTACAGACGCCCCTTGGTCCCTCCCAGGTGCCCAGTGTGGGCTGGAGCCCTCCTGCTGCAAAGCATTCTAACAGCCCAGCAGCTTTGGCAGGGACTGTGGTGACCAAGGACATGGGCTGTGGTCAGTCAAGACCGGGCGCAAGCTCTGGCTCAGCATTGCAGTCTGGGGGCAAACCAACCAAGCCTGTCTCCTCAGCTGTAAAATGGGGATGAGGACAAAAAAAAAAAAAAAAAAGGAAAAAGGCAGCCGCCCTGTGCTGGGTTTTCTCAGCCCACTGAGGTCCCCTCTTTTCTACTGCCTTTCCCCCCTGGGATTGCAGGCGTGTACCACCATGCCCAGTTACGTGGTGCTGGGGAATCGAACTCGGGACCTTCCACCCAGCAAGCCCTCTAAGCTATCCGCTGCATTTCTGTCTTGTAAAACCCACAAACCAAGCATGATCCTACCACTCTGGGAGGCTGAGGCAGGCAGGCGACAATCTCAAGCCCCTAAATTTCTAGCAATTTAGACTAGAAAGACTGTTTCAAAATAAAACAAAAGGCCTGGGGACATGGCTCAGTGTGGAGGTCCTGGGCTCAACCCCCACTACCAAAAAATACATTTTAAGTAAATTTTAAAAGCCACAAATAAAAGTGGCTTTCTCATATTTGACTGGTTTATCGTCTTCACAATGACCCTTTTCACGGATGGAACCGTGGAGGCGGGGGCAGCAGCACGCCCAGCGGGACCAGCTAGCCAAGCGCCAAACGCGCACAATGAGAGCAGGGGCTGCTGCTCAGACCCCGGCCGCCTTCCGTGACTTCCTGGCTTCCGAGGCATGCGGGGCGCGGGGGTGGGGGGGGGCGGGCATTTTGCCCGGTGACACACCAACACCAGACTTGGGGCACGTCCCGAGCCCTACTTTCTGACCATTCCGCACTCCTGCAGCAAGGGATTTTGCTCCCTGCAGGTCCCTCTCAGACCCCAGCTCCAGAGCCAGCCTTGGGTGCTGGATGTGGAGGCCCTGGAGTCCCCATCTCTGAGGAACCCCGTGGGTGGGTGGTGGGTGGTGTGCTCAGCATCCCGGACACGTGTAGGACAGTGCTTACCTGTCCCCTAGGCAAAGGTCCCTGTGGGGAGAGGGCTGAGAGATTCAGGCGATCACAGAAAAGACACGTTTTAAAAATGCTGTTAGCAGCCTGGTGGCTCGTCCTGTAATCCCAGCGCTCCAGGAGGCTGAGGCAGGAAGGTTGCAAGTTTGAGCCAGCTTCTGCAACTTTGTGAGACACTGTGTCAAAAAAAAAAAAAATTAAAAAGATGTAGCTCAATGCAAAGGCCCTAAACTCAGAACCCGATACCGCAAAAATAATAAAATGAAGTAAAATAAAATAAAAAGAGATTTTAAAGACTTGGGAGAGGACAAAGGAGAGAGGCAAAGACACGGACTTAGGAACGAGCACCCCAGCCCGCATGGAGCTTTGGGGTTGATACCCCAGAACCGACGGAAATGCACCGCCTGCACTCCAGAGCCTGCCAGGCCCCGGCACCCAGGACCTGGCGCCGGGCGCATGCCCCTGCCCCCCAGCCTGACTGCCCGCTTGCTTCTGCGCCCAGAGCCCGCAGCCCATCTTGGGGGCTCCCTCCTCTTCGACACCCAGAGCCAAGGACCACGGAGGCGCTGGGACCGGCCGGGGTCCTTGGGGCGGCGCACAGGGGTCCTGCAGGGCTGGGGCAGGACCCGGCGGGACCAGGCTGGAGGAGGAAGGAGCCGGCCCTGGCCGCTTCACCGCCCCCTCGGGAGGTGGGGCAGCCTGAGAACAGCGGGGTGCCCCAGGGCGGTCTGGACTGCAGGGGTTCTGTGGGGTGTGGACAGCCTGTGCGGCCCACCCGCCTGTTCTGACTGGAAACGGACTCCAGTCGCTTAAAATATTGCAACGCCGATAGCACTAATTAATTGGAAATAAGAAACGAAAGAATACAATTAAACGAGAAGAGAATCATTTTCTAATTTAATAGAGGGACATTTATAAAGATCACAAGCTAAAAGGCACCGAATGATTCTATCGACTTCCTGTTAAATCAGCCCCACGGCCGTGCGCGTGTCCCCTGTCCCCTGTCCCCACCCGGCCACAGGGCCTGCTCGGCTTAGACCGGCCGGACCCTGTCCGGGCCTGCAGAACCCGCCTCCCGGCCCGGTCTCAGCTCCGTAGATATATGACAACAAAATCACTAATTGGAAAATTAAATTGTCAATAAAGCATCCCCCGTACACAATATCTTTAAATATTAAGATATTTTATTACGCTCATTTCCTAACAATAATTTATTGCAATAAAACAGACACTGCAGGTCCTCTCAAATCGTCTTTTCATAATGAATAAATTTGAGCAGGCTAATTAATATATAAACTAGCCCAATTTGTCAAATTGATTTGTATTTTAGTTAATTGTGAAAGTAATTACCACATGGTCAAATTAACAGCTTTCTGGAAATGACCAAGCCTGAGGTTTTATTTCCTTCCTGGGTGAAGAAAATTCATTTTTCCAAGCTCTTGATGTGATGAATAAAAGTCATAAATCTGGGTGATTGGTGCAGGCAGAGTCTAAATGGCTTCATATTTCATTTTAGGTTTAATAGAAATATTCATGCTCTGTTTTAATGAAATTAAATTGAAGGGGGATGGGCCGGGAGGTGGAGACGGCTAGGGGGCTTAAAGGGACCACGCTCACTTCCCTTCCCCGCCTACAGGCCAGGATGGCCCGCTGCCCTCACCGTGGTCTGCAGCCCACCTGCTCCTTCCAGCCAGGCAGTGGAGTCCAGGGCAGGTGATGGTGGTGGCCACAGAACCAACCCAGCGCTTGAGTGCCCCTGCATTCCCCCCCCCCCCCGCAGAAACACTGAGAAATGTCACGGGGCTGTGGGTGCAATATGACCCACCTGACAGCACCTTTCTGCTGGGCTTTGATGCTCAGGTGGCAGGCAGGGTCCTGGGGTCCTGGCCTCAGCCCTTTCGAGGATCCCTGAGGGGCACCTGGGAGGGATGTTCCACCCCTCAGCCCCTTCCTCCTCTGTGTCCTACTGCCAGCAACAGCCACCCCTCCTGTTAAGTGACCCAGTCCTCCCTGGCCTCAGGCCTGTAGTCCCAGAACTTTGGGAGGCTGAGGCAGGACGATCCAAGTTTGAGTCCTGCTGGGACAATTTAGCAACTTAATGAGACCCAGTCTCAAATTTTTAAAAATGAAGTGAGGAAGATCGGGATTGAATCCCCGAACTGAAAGGAGTGAGGAGAGAGAGAGAGGGAGGGCTGGCCAGTCTGATGTCCTCCTTCCAATTCCCGCTGTCAGCTGCCCTGGCCACCTGGGGCCCGTCGGTGCCCCTCGCGCCCAGGGCACCCCAGGCCAGCCGGGGCCCTTAATGGAGCTATCTGCGACTTGTGGATTTCCGCCGGGCACCCGAGGCTGGGCCGCGGTTCCAGCCGGGGGTTAGCTGATGGATCGCAGGGAACTAATCAGCTTTATTGGGAAGCAGGCGGAGGGCGCGGCCGGCCCGCCAGCCTGACCCCCTGTCCATTAGCGCGCGGGCTGATGAGATGGGGCCCTTCGCTTTCGCTCCGAAATTGCTTTCATAAACTCACCATTATTAGCAGTCGATGCGGGCAGCTAATTTAGAGACGACATCAGGCCCGGCACATCGATCACCAGGCTTAGGCATCATTACCTTCATTTACAGAATGTCGCAGTGTAATCTGTGTTTTTGGCAATGGCCGGACCCGCGGCTGGGCTGCGCCGAGCTTTCCAGCGGGCCGGGTCTGTTCCCCTTGGGCCGGGTCCCAGCCCGGAGTCTGCGCGACACGGGGACCCGTCTCCGCACGCGTGGACCTTGGGGGGAGCGTGCGGGGCACCGCAGTCTCGGATGGGGCGCCCTCCCGGCGAACTCCAGTGCACAGCGAGCGCCGACCTCGGGGCTGGGTGGGAGCTCCGGTCCTGCCTGGGCACCGCATCCCTGAGCTGGGGAGCGGCTCGGTGGCCAATGCGAGCCCCCAGATTGTGCGGAGGCGCCCTCTCTGTTCCCGGGCCTCCTTCCCGACTCCGGCTCAGCCCCGACTTCCCCTCCGGGCCACGGAAGCCCAGACGCACCCACAGTGGGCCACCTGTTCCTCCGGGTAATTATTTTAATGAAAGGGGCCCAGTCACTGGGTTCGCGACTCCTGCAGCGACAGAAGGCTGGGCGCTCAGCCTTTCAGCGGAATTTCCCAGATGGGCCGAGGGCAGGACCGGCGGTCACCAACCGTTAATGAGTTCATTAGCCAAATTATCTCCGCGGCTGTGCAGGACCCGGGTCCTGCACCTTCCCCCACCCAGGTCACCGTTGGAGCTGCAGAGGGGACAAAGGGCTGGTGGCTGGCGAGCTGGAGCCTGGACACCCAGGCTGCGCTGGGACCACCTGTGAGAGCCAAGATGCCAAGGCCACGGGGAACAGTCGCTGGAATTAGGCTCAGGCGACTGAAGCACCGGGTCCGGACTAGGGTCCTGAGGCCAGGGCTGCTGGGCTCTCGGCGCACCCGGGACCGGCCTGTGTCTGAGCAAAGCCCCCAGCTTCCCAGGGTAGTCCCTCACCTGCAGCAGCGTGCGCAGGTGTGTTTTCACAGGTGTGCAAGCAGCCAGGGGTACGACCATAAGAGAGGGAACGTCAAACACAGATGTCGGGGTGGCCTCCCGGAAGGCACGGGGACCCCAAGGGGCTGGGAGCAGGTCACTGTCCACCTGAAAGCCGCTGACCCCTTCAACACTGGATGCGCCCTGCGCCTGCCGACAGGGCTTCCCCTGTCCTCTGGGAAGTCCTCGCACCAGCTCCCAGTGGGCCCCTGTCTAGCTGCCTCTGCCCACACAGCTGCTCCGAACTAGCAGGAGGGGCTGTACTGGGGAGAAAAGACCCCTAAGAAAGGCCAAGCCTTCCCGGCAGGGGGCCAGCCTGGGCTACACAGAGAGTCTGACTCTCAAAAGAAAGAAGAAAGGAAAGGAAGGGCTGGCGCAAGCCCCAGGCCCAGTTCAACTCCCCAGCACCACATGCAGTTGGGCGTGGCGGTGGACACCTGTAATCCCAGCACTGGGCAGGCCGAGGCAGGTGGATTGCCTGAGTCCAAGGCCCGCCTGGGCTACACCAGTGAGTTCAAGATCAGCCTGCGCTACTGCGTGAGACAGTGACTCAAAAAAAACAAACAAACAAAAAAAAAAAAACAAAAAAAACCCAAACCGCTAGGAAGGCCAAGGCTTGCTGCGGGTCTGGCCTGCTGTGGGATCTCTGTCCCTGCTGCTGGCACTGCTCCTTAGGCCTTGAACTTCTGCACCTGTGGGGAGAGGCGTCGGTGGGCAGGGTCCTCAGAGGGCTCCATCACCCCTCTCCTGCTCACACTGGATTGGACCCCTCTCTCTCTCTCTCTCTCTCTCTCTCTCTCTCTCTCTCTCTGCCGCCAGCAACAGCAGCTTCTGCCACCTCAGCAGCTACTAAATAGAGCAATTATCCAGGACATCCTGCCATTATCTAACAGGGATTTGGACATCAGTGCGTTACTATTCTGCCATAATTTCGAGTCAGAATGCACTAAAAAATTCACTCACGGAGGCATTAAAATGTTCCCAGGCAACATCTGTCGCTGTGTGTTCAGGCCGCTGGTCAGTCCCCTCTGCCGCCCAGAACCCCCGTGTGCCTGTGTGTTTGTTGTCCGGGTGGCAGAGGTGCCGTGTCCAGCAGTGTGGCCTCTCCCTGCCGGGCGGGAGAAGGGCGAGCTGGGGACCTTGAAGAAACCCAGGAGCCCCTCCTCAGAGCCTCGCACTGCAGGGGGGCCCCACCCCTGCGGGAGCCGGGGGAGGGGCTGGGCTCTGAAGCTTCAAGTGTTCTGTCTTCCAGTGCGAACCCGGCTTGCCCTCCCGCGGGCCTCCACAGCTCAGAGAGGGTCCTGAGTGGGGGTGCACTCTGAGAGCCCACCCTGTGGGCCTCTGTCATATCCCTTCACCCTCACAGCCTTCTGGTGTGGAGGCCCCATGGGTCTGCAATAAAATAAATGAAACGCCTGTCCAGAAATGCAGGATTCTGGCAGGTTGGGGAACCCTGCTGGTTGCCTTACCAGCACTTGCCTAGCATGCACAAGGCCCTGGCTTTGATTCCCCAGTGCCGCATAAAAAGTAGCCTGGTGTGGTGGTGGGCCCCTGTCATCCCAGCATTCAGGAGGCTGAAGCAGGAAGATTGCCGGGAATTTGAGGCCAGCGGGTTACATAATGAGTTCAGGACCGGTCTGGACTACGGAGCCTATAGGATTCTGGAGACCTCCTTCCCTTTTTATTTAAGCCCAGAGTAAAGTTGCACTCTCTCTCTCTCTCTCCCTCTCCCCTCTCTCTCTTCCATCTTCAGTTGGAGCCACCAAGGGGGAACCGGGAAAGGCTTTCAGCCCAGGCCAGGCCCTCCCCCGCTGTGTCCAGAGAAGCTGCCCGAGCTCTGGGCACAAAACAGGCGTCTTGGTGTCTGGAGAATTTCCTAAGCATAGCAAGTCCAGGGTTGCTGGGTTTAGGCGTGGCTTAGGGCCCTCAGGTGGGGTCAGGGTGAAGGTGCCCTCGAAAGGGTGACAGGAAACCCAGGTGTGCAAGGGAAGGCCGCGAGGAGAGCCACGGGGAGAAGAGCAAGCCCACCTGTGTTGGGGGGTCTACAGGTGGTCACTTCCTGTGCCCCGTTAAGGGCAGCCGCCAGGGTCAGGGAGGAGGTCAGCAGATCAAAGGACAGCACTAACAAGCTGCGCCCTGGCCCAGGGCCCAACCTCCTCACCAGGGCTGGCCTTCCCGGCCCTCCCCCACTTCCTGCTGTCCCAGGCAGCTGAGCACTAGCTCCCCAGGTGTCTCCCCAAGCCTCCTGCACGGGGCTTCCTCGTGAACCACCACATCCCACTGCCCCATGCCTTCTCCCCTGCCACTGGCTTGCATCCTGGCTTGGGGTGGGCACACAGCACCCCAGCCTCCCCTTCCTGAAGCAAGGCCCTGAATGGTTGCCCTGAAATAGAGGGAACTGGTCCCCAGAAGCCTCAGCAGAACGGGCTTCTCCTCCAGCAGGAAGCAGCGGTGCAGCTGCGTGGGACTGCCAGCGAGAGCCACCCTCCCTGGGTCTCCAGCCCCCAGGCTGCAGGCTTGCCCGCCCTCTCTGCCAGCGGCAGCCTACACAAGGGGAACCTGGGTTCGGCGAGGTGGAAAGGTGCCGCCTTTTCTGTGCACGTGAATATCCAGATTCGAATCCAAATCCTCCCGCCTCCAATGAGTCCCGCTGAAATCCTCTGGGCAAACACACTGATCTCAACAGCGGTTTCTTCTGCGGGCATTTATGTAAACCATGAATCCCTTTCCCAGGAGGGAGAGGGGCTACAGGCGGGGTCCAGTGACCCGGGCTGAGATCTAAGGAGGGGATCCCTTGCCAGGTAGGGAGGGGCGGTCCTCGGAGCCACAAGGAACCTGGACACACACCACCTCCCAAGCTCCAAGCAGGGCTCTTGCCCCCAACCCGCAGGCGAGCGGGCTGGTCATTACAGGGCACTGGGCAGGAACGTGAAGACCCAGATTTGCCGACCCTCCCTGTCACAGTGTCCACAGCACCACCTGCATGTGCGCTGACTCTCAAACAGAATACAGGACTCTGACCTCTCGCAGTCTGCTTTGCCCAATCCAGCCCTTTCCAGACAGAGGACCACGTCTGTCAGGGGAGTGTAGGTGATCCCAGGAGCACCCCTGAAGCAAAGGGCTTTGGGGACCCACAGGGGCGCGGGGGCGGGGGGGGGGAGACCTCGTTGATGGTTCCTAGCCAGCAGGATTTCACAGAAGTGGCGTGGGGGTGGTGTTCTGGGTCTGAGCCATAGATGGGCCAAGCTGAGTGGCCCGCAGTGCACTGACTGCAGGGTTCGAGGACTCGTGCTGAGATTCCCAGAGCGCGGCAGCCCTGGAGGGCAGAGTGCACACCTGTCTCCCGCAGTGCCTGGGCAGCACTCAGTTTAGGTCTGGGAGAGGCAGGTTCTGGGGATCCCCTCCTGCCTCTGACATCTTTGCCCTGCCCTCAGCCCTGGGAGGGGACCTCTGCTTCCCACTCCCTCGCCTACTACCTGCCCCAAAAAGCAGCCAGGAGCCTCAGTGTCCTGTTCAAGTGGAGGGGACACAGGACAGACACTACAGCAAGGTAGGAAGCAGGGGGACCGGTGTGGCCCCATCTCCAAGACCTCATTTTGCTGAGGACAAGTCTCAAGACCTTCTGGAATCTGAATCCCAGAAAACATAGATAAAAACCTTCCTCCTGGGGTCACAGCAGGCACACATGCTTCAGGAAGAAATGTGGTGTTACCTCGTCTCCCTCCAGCAGAGAGCTATCACCCCAGAGAAGTATCACTTAAAGATAAGTCAGAGTCTGCGTAAATGGTATGACTCCTATAGACACAGACCACTTACTCCACAGAGCTGTGGTAATCCCTGAACCTCTCAGAGTTCCCGCTGTAAGACAAAGAAGTACTACGCAGAGTGGGCCCGGTGGTTCAGGCCTGTAACCCCAGTGCTCTGGGAGGCTAAGGACAGGAGGGTAATTTCAAGTGCAGCCTGAGCAACCTAGCAAGATCTCATCTCCAAAAGGGGTGCTGGGGTATAGCCCAGCGATCAGAGGTCTTGCTGCGGGCGCACAGGGCCCTAGGCTTGATTTTCAGCCCCACGAAAAAAATGAATCAGGTGTGGTGGCGCTTGCTTGTAATCCTACACTAGGTCCAGGACCAGCCTGGGCTACAGAGGGAGACCCTGTTTCAAAAAAAAAAAAAAAAGTGTGGGGGATGCAGCTCAATGCAAAGGCTTGGGTTCAATCCCCAAAGTTTGCCACACATCACACACACACACACACACACAGAGAGAGAGAGAGAGAGAGAGAGAGAGAGAGAGAGAGAGAGAGAGAGAGAGAGAAGAAAAGCAACACCACTCTTGCCTTTTAAAGAAAGAAGACAAGGTCCTTCTATTTACCTTAAAAAAAAAAACCAGAACCCTCTAAGCAGCACCCCAGCGTGCTGCTTTTCAAGTGTTCCTGGCAGTTTCCTCGCGCCGTGCCCCCCCTCAACAGCCCTTCGGAGCCGCGAGCGCTTTCCATGCCGGGTAGGACAGCCATCCCTGGAGCTGCAGGCAGAGCCCGAGGGTCGCAGCTGGACTTCCTGACTTGCCTGCTCCTTCTCTGGGCTTCAAAAGCCCTTGGAAATGATTTTACTGTAAATATTTGACTGTGTGAGGGGGTGAGCCTGGACTCTCACTCCCCGGGGCTCGGGAAGCCCTTTCCCCGTATTTCACAGGGGCTGGCTTCTGCGGTTGGAGAGAGGCCTGCACTTCCCCCGCCTCCCCTCCCGCGCGCTGGCAGCCGGGACCGGGTGGCCTGGCTGCCTCCCGAGCCCCACGGCTTCTGTCCGCAGGGAGGAACCGCTCTGCAGCCGAGAACGCCCTCCCGGCGCGTGGTCGAAGGGTGCACACGGCCGTGCTCCGGCAGGCCGGGGTGGGGGCGCCACCTCGGCCCTGGCCTTCACCCCGGAACGGCGGCGGTAGCAGCCCGACTCCCGCTCCGCGCTTTGTCGCACCCCCTGCCCGCCACACACCGGTACGCACCGAGCTTCCTTACCGACGGGCCGCGCCCTGGGGAACGGGGGAGGAGGTGGCTGGGGGGGCACAGACACGGCCACTGGGCTTCGCCACGCGGGCCCACAGGCCTGATCCGAGGGCGGGCGGACTTCATCCCACCCCTCACCCAGCTGCTCCCGCCGCCTCGGACCTCAGGGTTGGGGTGAGGGGAGGGGCGCGGCCGTACCCTGCCGCCCGGGTCGCGCCAGGCCCCAGACCCACAGGTGTCCCAGGCTCCCGCCCCCACCGCCCGCGCGCCGCGCCCTCCGCCCCGAGGAGGAAGCCCGTGTCCCCAAGCCCCGGCTGCTGAGGACCTGGCGGCGCGGGGGCGGGGCGGTGGCGCCGGCGGTGACAGGTGCGCCCCTCGTCCAATCGCGGGCCCCGCGCCCTCCCCGCGCCCCGCGCGCGCGCCAATCCCCGGCCGCGCTGCGCTTCAAGTACGCAGAGGGGCGCGGGTCCCCGCGGGCGCCAGAGCCGGGCGAGAGGGCCGGGCTCACGGGCCAGAGCGCGTGGGAGTCCGCGCGGGAGCGCGGCCGCACCATGGTCGCCCGCGGCTGAGTTCCCCGCGGCAACTTTGGTTCCCGGCAAATCACTCCGTAACCGCCCGGGGGCTGGCCCCGAACGAGCCTATGGAGAAATCCAAAAATTTCCGCATCGACGCCCTGCTGGCGGTGGACCCCCCACGGGCCGCCTCGGCGCAGAGCGCGCCGCTGGCGCTGGTCACCTCGCTCGCCGCCGCGTCCTCGGGCCCCGGCGGCGGCGGCGGCGGCGGGGCGAGTGGCGGCTGCAGCCCGGCGTCCTCCGAGCCGCCTGCCGCCCCTGCAGACCGCCTGCGCGCCGAGAGCCCGTCGCCCCCGCGCCTGCTGGCCGCGCACTGCGCGCTGCTGCCCAAGCCCGGCTTCCTGGGCGGGAGCGGCGGGCCCGGGGGACCCCCGCACCCCGCACACCCTGCCGCCGCCGCGGGGGGCCTGGCCCTCGGGCTCCACCCCGGGGGCGCTCAGGGCGGCGCGGGTCTCCCGGCGCAGGCAGCGCTCTACGGCCACCCGGTCTATGGCTACTCGGCGGCGGCGGCCGCGCTGGCGGGCCAGCATCCGGCGCTGTCCTACCCGTTCCCGCAGGTGCAGGGCGCGCACCCCGCAGACCCCATCAAGCTGGGCGCCGGCACCTTCCAGCTGGATCAGTGGCTGCGCGCGTCCACCGCGGGCATGATTCTGCCAAAGATGCCCGACTTCAGCTGTGAGTACCCGCGTCCTTCGGTCACTGATTCCCGGCGCGCCGGGGTCGCTCTCCCGGGCCTGTGGGGCCTCGCGGGCTCCATGGGGCGAGCGTGGCGCCGAGGGATAAAAATGGCCTCGCTCGGGGCTGGCTTTTCCCCTCCTTTCTCCCGGCACCGGCACCTGAGGTGCGAGACGGAGGCCTAATGATTAACTGGCAGTCCAGAACACAAGGGAGTGGAGGGGAAAGGAGCTGTGGAGCTCGGGCGAGGCCTGCGAACGGATCGCTACACCGCGGGCTTGTCACCGGGAAAACTAACGCTGTTGGGTCCCCGTTCTGGGCTCTAGATATCCAGTCCCTCCTAGGAGACCCTGGAGCAGGAAAAGGAGGGCAGTGGGCTCGCAAAGGCCCAGGGCGCTGCCCGCCCCCCCCACACACACACACCCTGGCCCTCGCTGGGCACAACTGGAGCCCTGAAGGGCGTTAGGTCCCTGCGATGCCTCTGAGGCGCGGCTCCAGCCAAGCAGCACAGGGACTCGAGCAGCAGGTGCCAGTCTCAGAGCCCAACACTGTTAAGGGTTCTCTGGAAGGCGGGAGCTGGGAAGGCTGCACACCCACACACCCGCAGCTCCCACCTTAGCGCGGGGCCGGCTGGCTCTGGCTTGCCCTGCACCGCTCCACACTTGCGGTGTGCACCCATCCCTCGCACCAGGGCGCCCCATGGTTCGGCTGCCTACTGGTCAGGCCCAGGCAGAAACTGTGTGTGGCTCTACCTCTCTGCAGCCCAACACCCAAACAAAGGCACCCCGTTGTTTCCGTCTGAGTGGGTTTGTTTAGACTGGGGAGACACAGGCCTGGGAGGGGGAAAGCGAAAAGAAAACAGAAATAAACACTGGCCGGAATTCAGATTCCTCTGCTAGAAGCCACGGGTTGTGGCCAAACAGAGAAAAGCCGGGACCCCAGGCACTGGAGAAGTCACACGAGGGTGGCAGAATCACAGGAGCTGCAGTGTGCCCGCAGCCACCCTGGCGGCCACCCACCCCTTTCCTCAGCAAGTCAGATTTCGACACCCTGCACCAAGGGGAGGGTCCCCGCATAGCTAGGGCTTCAGCTCTGCACCCCGGGCACCCTGAGGACCTGGGGGGCCAGCAAACTGCTTTAGGTGGAAAGCCACAGTTGCCCAGAGCCTACGTCATACTCGGTTGTCCACGGAGAGGGCTCCACGCCGCCTCCCGTGGTGCTGGGTTCCCAGGCCACCCCTGCTTTCCCTGCCCTTGGTGAAGCCCAAGGTCACCCCAGATCGATCAATCGAAGTGGGATCCCTTTGCCAACACCTCCTGCAGCTCTGGTTATTAATCTTGGCTGATTAAAACTACAACCATTTCTAAGTTTTGGAAAAGGCATCAGAGCCCCCATCCCATAGGGCAAGGAGGACTCGCGTCCTCGCCTGGCAGAATGTATTCCCACACGCCCTGCTCGCCTGCCTGGAAAACCTGCTCGGTTCCTTTAATTGGCTCTCCCGGCCGGCGCAAGCATTTCCCAAATGGCCCCTCCAGAGCCAGTGTTTTAATTAAAGTTCTAATGTATTGTCAAGTTGGGAATTCGGGCCTTGTTTAACTAAACAGGGGGCGGGCGCTGTCCCATAAAGCAAATTGCCCCTCCCTGGGGGCGGCTCGCCGCGGGGGCCTCTTTTCTTTGGATCCCCTCTCTCTTTTATTGTCTAACACTCGTCAGACTCCTGGGAAATCAGGGGAAGTCTCCTTTTGAGGTCATAAAATTCTCTGTGATGTAACCGTGCGAAATTATGTAAATAAAGCTGGACGAGCCTCCTGGAACCCACAGAAAGCCGGATCCGCCCGGCCCTGTAATTCGGGTAATGAGCAGCGTCCTGCTCTGGTCTCCCGGCTTGACCCCCTGCGCCACGGAGGGGGTTGGTCTCAAATAAAACTGGGGAGGTGGGAGGGCCAGTCGGTCCCCTTCCTGTCTTCTCTCGTCCCCACTTCTTTTCTGAGAAAGTGGTGGTGGGAAGTTGGCTGACGGTGTCAGCTTGTCCTCGCAGCTCTTAGGGAGGCCGAGGCCGGGGTGCAAGGCCAGCCCCAACAACTTAGTGAGACCCTGTCTCTCAAGCAAAAGTGGGCTGGGGGCGTAGCTCAGCGTGCAAGATCCGGGGCTCCACCCAGTGTCCCTAAAAGCGGGGGGCAGGCACCTGGCAGGGTCAGCGCCAGCTCTTCCCCCAGCCTTGGTGGCCTGGAGCCTGAGCTTGGACGGGGAAGAGGCTGGGTGCCTGGCCAGGCCCTCCGCTCTGGGGACGGCTGCCTGTCAGGCTCCGCGGTGGGACCGGGAGCGGGAGCTCCACGCAGGGACGGGGCTCCTGAGCCCCAGCTTGTCTCCCTGGGGTCGGGTGCCCCGTGGGGCGCGCCCGGGCTCACGCGCCCTCGCGTCCGCCCCGCAGCGCAGGCGCAGTCGAACCTCCTGGGGAAGTGTCGCCGGCCGCGCACCGCCTTCACCAGCCAGCAGCTGCTGGAGCTGGAGCACCAGTTCAAGCTCAACAAGTACCTGTCGCGGCCCAAGCGCTTCGAGGTGGCCACCTCGCTCATGCTCACCGAGACCCAGGTGCGCCACCGTCGCCGCGGGGTCCTCGACCTCCACCCGGCCGGGGCGAGGGTGGGGATCTGCGCGCCCTGCTGTACTAAGGAGGCCGCTCCGACGCCGGAGGAATTTCGCTGGGTTGGGGTGAGGGAGTCTTGGGAGCCACAGCCACCTGTCCGCTGCCCAGGCCTGTCCGCAGGCGGCGCTGGCCAGGCCCGGTGGCGCAGGCCCGTCCTTCCAGAGCTCCGGGAGGCTGAGGCCGGCGGATTGCAAGTTCAAACCCAGCCTGGGCCGCTTAGCGATGAAAGCGCAGACTGGGCTGGGAGGCAGCTGGGGACGCAGGCCCTGGCGGCGGTCCCCAGTACCGGGTGGGGTCCGCCCTTGCCGGGCGCCGGGGACGCGCGGCGCGCCCGGGGGTCGAGGGGGAAGGATATCGAGGGCCCCGGGGCGCCTCCGGGGACCCGGCGCTGGTGCCTCACGCCCCTTGTGCCCGCAGGTCAAGATCTGGTTCCAGAACCGGCGCATGAAATGGAAACGCAGCAAAAAGGCCAAAGAGCAGGCGGCACAGGAGGCGGAGAGGCCGAAGAGCGGCGCGGGCGCGGGCGGCGCGGAGGAGAAGGGCCCCGAGGGGCTGCGGGGGCCGCCGGCGGCCGGGGACAAGGCCAGCGCCCGCCGCCTGCGGGACTTGAGGGACAGCGACCCCGAGGACGACGAGGACGACGAGGACGACGAGCACTTCCCCTACAGCAACGGCGCGGGCGCGCTCGCCCCCTCCTCCGACTGCTCCTCGGAGGACGAGTCTCCGCCCCTGCGGCCCGGCGGCCCGGGCCACCAGCCCCCGCCTCAGTAGGGGCCCCGCGCCCGGCCTGCGGGGCTTCCCTTCCGGCCACTGCTCCGCCGGTGCCCTGGGCGGGAGAGCGACAGGCAGGCACCGGGGGCTCACACTTGAATTTTTCTTTTAATTTAATTTTTGTGTGTGTGTGTGTGTGTGTGTGTGTGTGTGTGTGTGTGCAAGGGATCAACCCTGGGTCCTCCACACCGAGGTGCATCCCCAGCCCGGTTTCTAGTTGTGATTTTGAGACCGGGTCTCTCGTTAAGTTGCGCAGCTGCCCGGGCTGGGTTCGAACTCGCCAACCTTCGGAGCCGCAGCCTCCAGGGGCGCCGGGCGGCCAGCGCAATGCTGGGCGCCAGCTACGGCCCCATCTCTCCCAGGGGGCTTCCCCCGGCCCTCCCGCGTGGCCGCGGAGGCGGAAACCCACAGTGTTAAATGACCTCAGAAACTTGAAACCTCTCTGGCGGCGCCATTCCGCGGAGAAACGGAGAGAGAAAAGGTTTTACGCTGGTGTATCTTGGGGTGGGGAGTTCACGTCATGAGCATTCCAACTACTGGAAATCTCAAAACTGTACTGTCTTTATTTTTGTATATTGTATTTATATATAAAGAAAGAAACATCTACTTATGCATGCTAAATTATTATTTAGCTTCTCCATCGCCCAGGATGGAATGTAAAATAAATTGGTTTTTTACTGGACTCCGGCGCTCGTGTTTAGGGGCGCCCGAGAGCGGAACTCTCCTTCCGCCTGCTGAAATGCTGTGGGGCTCCTCGCGGAGTGACAGCTGGGGGGTAATCTGGCGTGGGGCCCACCCCTGTCCCGGTCTGGTCGCTTCCCTGGCATCCAGCTGTGGGGGCCAGAGGACGCTCTGGCGAGTGGCTTCCGAAGCCTGGACGCCAAGGCTTTGGGGACCCAGTGGCCACAGCCGTGTTTTCCCGAAGACAAGGAATTGCGCGGCGCTTTCCTAGGGCTCCACGCCGCCTTGTGTTGTTGGAACCGAACTCTTTTCCTAGATTGGCGCACAGGTGTTGTAAGGGACAGCGGGAGGAGGGGCGGAGGCGATGCCCCGGGTTTGTGAGCTCTGGCAGGCTCGGGGCCACCTCGCTGCCGGGCAGCGGGCGCCCCTTCCTGCTAGCGCCCGGGTCCGTGGCTCCCTTGGCTAAGTTCTGGCGCCTTTTTGGGGCGCTCACTGTGGGGGACTCAAGTTCGGGCGGCGCGTGACCCCACACCCCGACGTTCTTCCCTATCACCCACCTGGGGGGCTGCAGGGCCTAGCGGCTGGGGGAGCACAAGGGACGTGGAGCTGGTGCGGGCGCCCCGAGTCGAAGGGTCTGGGAGAAGCAGGATGGGTTTCAACGGTAGAAAGGACGCAAGGAAAGCTAGGGGGTAAATCTCAGGGGAAGAAAAAAGAAAGGGAGACAGATGTCTTTGGGGACTCAGAAACCAGCAATGAATAGTCTGTTATTTTAATTTCCAGCCCATCACTGCTGCCTGCAGTGACCTTGTCCCTTGGCTGCACAGCCAGTGGTCGTTTTCTGGGAAGCTTAAGGCCCCCACCCCGCTCGGCACTGGGTTGCAGGAGGGAGGAGGACCCTGGGCCTGGGGTCTCCAAGTGTCCCCCACCTCTTGGCAGGACAGACCAGGGGAGCGCTGTGGGACAGTCCTGCCTCCCCAGTGCCTCCAGCCAGCTGCTGCACGGTGCTGGAATTTATCTTGCTAATAAATTTAATGATCAATTCGTTCTTGTCACAGTAGCTCTTCCCCAAATCAATTATAGCAAATTTAAATATAATCATTGGCTCATCCTCGCCCACTCCGGGCGCATCGAACAATCCATTCAGCCCCAGGCTGACCCTGCACGTGCCTTCCACAAGGGCTAGTTTCCAGGACCCAGCGCCGCCAATTGGGTCTATGCAGCAGGAGCCAGTCAGGAAGGAGGCAGAGGTGAGGCTCCCAGAGGCCCCTCTGAAGCCCCAGCTGGCCCAGTCCCCACCTCACCCCCACAAGTGCTCAGTGCCTGAGGCCTGTGGCTTCCACCCTAAACCAAGCTGGTGCACAGACTAGTGCCCTGTTACCAGGTATTGGATCCCCTGGAGGGCCCCCCACCCAAGCTGACCTCCGGGAACCCAGCCTAACTCTGGCCCTGCAGGGCCCCCGATCTCTGGGCCCTTTTCTAGGCTCCTGTGAGGGAGGTTCTCAGGAGAGTATGAGATTCAAGCCCTTTTGTGACCCACTCCCACAGCTCAGGCTCGCTGTCTTAGCCAAAGGCCCAGGTACACAAGTGAGGGGCAAGGCATTGGCCTGTTCCCTCCCGCCAGGCTCCCCCTTCAGAGTCTCAGCCTCAAGTCGGTTTGGAAGAACAGCTTCTAAGACCTGTGACCTGCCCCCCTCTCCCCAGCACAGGCAACAAAGGCAAAACAAGGCCAGCGGGACCCCAACAGACCCATTGCCAGGAAGGGCTGCCTAGGAAAGGGACAGCATTTGCAAACCACCTTCATCCAGTACCAGATTAATATCCAGAATATGTAAAGAACTTCTACAACACACCACTACCCCACTGAAAATGATGGGATGGAACCTGAACAGACATTTCTCCAAGGAAGACACTGAAATGACCAAAAGCAGCAGGGGCCAGCGGTCACAGCACCACAGACAGGTAAGACACCAGCTCCAGCTGGGGTGCAGCTAAGCGGTTGGCTGGCCAGGCACATGTAAGGCCCTCGGTTCAATTCCCCACACGACATAAAGATTAGCCATGGCCCCAAAACTCAGGACGCTGAGGCAGGGCTCAAAAACAAAGCAAGACCAAACAGAAAACCACCCCCAGCTCACCATCAGGCGAAAGCTCCTGACAGGACCAGCAAGGCCTGGCGGGGCCCTGGAGACGGGTGCCCTTGGGTGCTGTGGTGTGGATGTAAAATTGGGCTTGGCTGTTATGGGAAACAAGGCGGAGGCTGCTCAGAAAACCCCACACAGAACTGCCACGTGGTCCAGCGGCCAGGGCTGTTAAACACGCCAAGGACTCAAAGCAAGCCTTCAGCCGGGTATCAGCGTGTAAGAGCCATTCACTCTCTGGCTATGGATGGGCAGAGGGGGCTGTGTGTGCCCAGCGGGGTGTCACTGAAGGACGCTGGCCACACACCCTAGCATGGGTGGACCTGGAGGACCTGACCTCACCACTGCGGACCAGAGAAGCACTCTCTGGAAAGTAGAGCGGCTGTCTGGCCACGAGGCGGGGCTGGGAGGCCCTGGCTCCCGCGGTGGGAGGCGCCTTGAGGGGTGAGGAGCCTGGGACCTGCTGTTTCAGAGCGTGCATGCACAGGACACTGCCCAGCTGCATGCTTAAAACTGGAATCGTGGCCAGTGTGTGGCAAACAGCTGTGACCCCAGCACGGTGGGAGGCTGAGGGAGGACAGCTATGCCATAGAGCCCAGCCTAGGAAACTTAGTGTCTTAGAGAGATCTTGTCCCCACTTTTATTTTTTAATTAATTTATTTATTTTTGAGGCAGGGTCTTGCTTTGTAGCCCAGCCCGGTCCTGCACTGACTCTGTAGCCCAGGCTGGCCTTCAACCCAGGGCAATGCTCCTGCCTCAGCCTTCCAAGTGCTGGGATTAGACAGGTGTGCACCATCATGACCAGGTCTCTTGTGGTGCTGGGCAATGGAACCAAGGAGACTGGAACGAACGGGGCCCACGCTCCTCGTAGGCACGCGCTCAAATTGCTGAACTATGGCCCCAGCCCTTTGTCTCAATTTTTTAAAAACGGGGGCGGGGGGCAGCGTTGGGGATGTAGCTCAGTACTAGGCCCTGGGTGCAGCACCCAGCAGCGCACACGCCCCACATCAGGACTGCGGTCCCCCTGCCCCCGTCCCCGCTTCCTTGCCCTCTGCCCCTCCCTCTCTCTGTCCCCCTCGCACCGCCTCTCGGGGCGCTGGGATCCGCTCCACATTCCTTTCTCTCCTTCCCCGTTCTTTCTTCCCTCCGCCCCTCCGGTCTCCCCTGCTTCGCCGTCGGCCCCCATCCGTACGAGGTCGCGGCGTCCAGGCCCCCACGCTCTCCCCGGGGAGCTCGGAGGCTGGGGCCGCGGTTCGGGCCTGAGCCGAGAGGAGCGCGCGGTGGGGCGCCGCGCGGAGACCTTCGGCCGCGGGGAACCTGGGGTGCGCCCTGCGGGCGGGAAGGGGGCGTGGCCACCGGGGCGTCGGGGGCCTGCGGGCCGCCCGGTGCCAAAGTCCCCGGGAGCCCAGAGTCCCCTCCATAAACCTAATCCCTTCCGGGTGCGCCTTGGAGGGCCCGCGGCTCGCGCTGCGGGCCGAGCGCCGCTGTCGGGTTTACGGGGGATTAGCGGCTGTTTTCCACTCTAGGGCACCCAACGCGGAGCCGACGCCGGCCACAGTTGCACTTCGTAAAGCACAGCGCGCGCCGGGTGCGTGCCGGGAGCGGGACCCTGCGGCTCCCACGGCGCGCGGGCTGCCGCCTGGGTCGGGAGCCGCCGCCCCGCCCCGCCGCGCCGCGCCCCGGCTTTGTCCCCGCCGGGTTTACCCAGCTGAGGACGAACAAAGGCCCGGCCTTATCTCCGCGGGGTCAGGCGGGGGGCGCGGGGCGGGACGGCGGACCCCGGGGCTCCCTCCGGCCGGCCTGCCTCCGCCGCGTCCCCCGCGCCAACCAGAAAGTGAACTCAAACCCGAAGGGCAGCAGCAGCTCCGGGGACGGCCTCGACGGGTCCGGCGCCCGAGACGCGGGGGGGAAGCGAGGGTGGCCGCGGGACCAAGCCGCCCGAGGGCGGGACTCGAGGCGGCCCTGGGGAGACCCGGGGCTTTAGAGCCCGAAGTTCCCTGTCTGAGACCACCTGGGCTGAAAGGGAATAGAGAGAGAAGAGAAAGAAAAGGGGGCAGTGTGCCCTCGGGTCAGGGAGCGGCCTCTGGAGCCCGCCCGCTCGCTCGCCCGCCCGCCGGCCCACTGCACCCCCCCTCCCCCTTCTTCCTTCCTTCCTACCTTCCTTTTATTTTGGGAGGGCACAGGAGAGGCAACTGCGGGCCTTCACCCTGTGCTACGTTCCCAGACACGTCTTACTGTTCACTTGAGACACAGCATCCAGCTCAGTTGCCTGGGATGGGCTCCCACTTGCAAGCGTGGCCCTACCTTCCTGCCTCAGCCTCCCAGGTGCCAGGATCACAGGCGCGCGCCACTCGGCCTGGCTCCTGCTTGCTGGCTTTCTGCTTGGTGGGCGCGCTGGCACTCAGCACACCCTTAGCTGAGGTCCAGTGGCTCTGGTTCTCCTTGATAAAACCCAACAGAATCACAGGAAACACACGGGTTTTTGTTCGGCTTAGGGGAGCGACGGACACCGCTGTCCCTCTGGGCTGTGCCCGTCCCTGCCCTGTGTCCCCAAGGAAAGCTTGTGAGGAAACGACACACCCTGCTTCTTAGTCTGCAGCGTGTCCCTTGGGTCCTCCACCTTGCAAGCCAAGAGATGACACCTGCCCTGGCCTGTCCACGCTCGTCACTCAGCATGGGTGTAGGCCACCCGCTACCCATCACTGCCGCTGGGCACCAGGGACAGCACAGTGGGCAAAACAGAACGGCGACCCTGCAGAGGCTGTGAGACAGGGCCCACATCGTGAGTGAGCCGACTTAGTAACACCATGAGGTGCGGTGCACACAGACTCTTGGAGTACGGCGGTCACTGGTTACAAACCAGGCCAGAGGGGTAAGAGTGGGCGCACAGGCCCTGTGACCTGGGAAGCACGGAGCCAGGGCAGCACTAGGACCTGAGGGCAGACTCAGCATGTTGGGACACCCTGAGGAGGCTCCTGCGGAGAGAGGATTGGAGACCCCCAGTGCCAGAGTGCAGAAAAGAAGGCATTTGGGGCTGGAGGAATGGCTCAGTGGTTAAAATGCTTGCCTAGCAAGCACTTAGGCAAGAGCTAAGTACCTGAGTTCAATTCCCCAGCACCACATAAGCTGGGCCTGGTTGGGCACGCCCATAATCTCAGCACGCAGGAGTCTGAGACGGGAGATTGCTGTGACATCCAGTGAGTTCAGGACCAGCATGGGCTACAGAGTGAGGCCCTGTCTTGAAGAAAGAAGAAGAAGGAGGTAAGGAGGAGGAAGAGGAGGAGGAGGAGGAGGAGGAGGAGGAAGAGACATGCAAATGGTGACAGTGGTCACTGAGGACAGACAGAGGCCCCAGGCCCAATTTCCTAACTTCAGCAATTAATGTCAGGAAAATACCCGTCACAGGGTAACAGCCATTGCGGTCAGGCAGGAGGGCCAGCAGAGGAGGACTGCCACCCACAGGTCCTGGTTGCCCAGGTCACGGGGCCTGCCCATCCTGCCTGCACTGCAGTCTTCCCCGAAGGTCTGCTGGCTGCACTGGGTGTGGGTGGCTAGTCTTCAGGCCTGGACCCCCTACGCCTGTGGGCGCACATGTGTGCACGTGTGCACGCCCACACGAACACACACACACACCTGCCTTCCAGGCTTGCGTGATTTATGGAGTTCCAGGCACCATATGCACTCTATTGACAACAAATGCATGAATAAATACTCCAGCCTACACGCTCCCACCTCTGGGTGACGCTTCTCCTGGCCACCGTCTTGGTCCCGGGGTTACCTGGGGGTGTCCCCACATCCTAGTGGGGCTGCAGAGCAGGGGCGACAGCTGCAGCCTCAGAGGCCGGTCTGGGAACCAGGTCAGGAAGTAGCAGAAAGGAGTCTTTGCAGAGATTACCTAAGATTCTCCTACCTATGCCTTCAAAAGCTGGAGATATAGCTCAGTGGTAGAGCACCCAGAGTTTGATCCCCACTACTGCAAAAAAAAAAAAAAAAAAGGAAGCTTGCAAACTGTGACCTGCTGGTGCAGTTGCTGCCCTCAGGGGCCAGCTGTCACATGGAGAAGCAGGACATGAGCAGCAGAGTTGGGCCTCTTGCTCTCACTCGCATCTGTCAGGTGAGCACTTCCAGCCTCTGCCTCCCAGAGGCACTGGGAGCTCTCCTGGCCCCAGGTCACTGTCAGGTACCTGGCCTGGCAGGGCAGCCACATGCCACCACCTCACAGGTGGGTCCTCTCATGTCCTCACGGCTCACCCTGTGTCATCCCCTGATGGTCTGCTGGCTGGATCGGGTGTGGGTCACTCAGGTGACAAGTGGCAAATGATGATCGCCCAGGTTGGTCCTGAACCCACTACGGAGCCCACGGTGGCCTCAAACTCACAGCAATCCTCCCGCTTCATCCTCCCAAGTGCTGAGATTTCAGGTGTGCGCCACCACACCCAGCTCATGTGGTGCAGGGGAATCGAACTCAGGGACTTGTGCTTGCTAGCCAAGCACTTTAACCACCGAGCTATTTGTTCATCTCCTGTTTCTCTTTTAACACAAGCTCCCTGCTCACCACCACTGGGGGCCTGGCCCTTTAAATCATTGCTCCTCCTGAAACAAACACATGCCTTGCCTCCCTTGACCCAGGTGGGCAGCTCAGGTTCCACATCCCAGCCAGCAAGGGGACAAGAGCCACGGGTGCAAATCCTGGGAGAGTCCAGACAGCCGACTCCCCTGGGCCTGGGCGCGCAGGCCTGTAACTCCAGCAAACTGGCCAGCTAAGGCAAGAAGACCGTACATTCCAGGTCAGCCTAGTGACCTTAGTGAGACCTTGTCTCAAAATTGAAATAAAAAGGGCTGGAGACGTAGCTCTGGGTCCCCAGCGCACACACGCACAAGCACATTCTAGTACTCCTCATTTAAACCGCCTGCCAGTGGCATTCGGGGCACCGAGCACCGAGCTGTGGAGTCCACTCTTCCTGGTCCCCGGTGCCACGTCTCCCTGCGGCACAGCTCTCCTCCCTCAAAGCCCTGGTGCCTCTGCCCTACTTTCTGTTGACAGTGGTGGGCTCTTTCTGAAATCCCCCCACCCCACATCAGTGGGTATCCAGCCAGAGGGGTGCCTAGCAGGGACAGTAAGTAAGGCAGGCTTATCTGCAGAGCCCAGGGTGTCCCCAAGTCAGCACAGGTCACTCCATTTCCAAACGGAACTTGGACTCAGTGGCTGCTCACCAGCTTGCCCTCTGCTGAGCAGCAAGGAGGTGGGCGGGAATACTTGGAAGGGACAATTTTTTTTTTTTAATCTCTAGGCTATGTACTCATCCCTTTTTAAAATTTTTATTTTGAGAAAGGGTCTTGCTAAATTGGCCAGGGTGGTCTTAATCTTGGGTCCTCTCGCCTCAGCCTCTCAGAGTGTTAGACTGTAGGTAGATGTCCCATGCGTGGCAAGGGACTGACAAGGCACCTCCCCGGCCAGGTCTCTGAGGTACAGAAAACAAGTCATCACAAGCAGGCACACGCACCAGTTCCTAAAGCTGCACGCCGGTAGTACGTACTGTGAGTATACACTACTGAGAAAAATAAGTATGGTGGCACAAAAATGTCCAAACCAGGAGGACCTGCACATTTCAGACCAGCCACAGAAGCCCATGTGGTCTCTTCATTTCCACAGCCACAGAAAATACCACATGCCCGCACAGTGCTCGTGACCACATCTGAAGTTCCCAGAAAACCCAAGAGGTCCCAGAAGCCCCTGGCCGCTGCCCACTGCCCCTCTGGCAGTCAGGCCTTTCCTTGTCCCAGTCCCTGCACCCCGAGATCTGCCACCCCCCTCTCCCATGGTCTGCATCTCTAGTTTCAGAGGACCAGTTCCTCTCTATCTTTGCAAAACAAAGTAATTTGCTTTTAATGACCGCGGGTGTTTTCCGTCCAGGTTCTATTGCCACAGATAACACAGCTCGAGGCCTCCCCCTGGGTTAAACCATCATGACCTTCACAATCAGAGAACAGAAATAAATTATATTTGCTCATAAATGTCCCTGTGTCCCCAGGGCCCAGCTGCCTTCTAACCGCAGATGGGGTGATAATATTTTGCTTTTATCAGGCCTCTGGCTGGCAGGTGACAAAGCTCTGCATTGTGCCAGTCAGCGGGTGGAGTGCATGGGCCAGGGCTGCAGTGACGCTCTCACGCTGGCAGCAGGGCACCCTCAACGTCTGGCACTGGTGTGTGGGGGTGGTGGCGTGTGAGCCCCTCCAGCCCTGGGAGGTGTGGAACTGGCACCACAGGAGCCCAGAGGCAGAAGCGGGGAGAGCAGGTCTCCAAGCTCCCTGGTGACCTGGCTGGGCTCACAGCCTCCTGGACTCAAAAGTAGACACCATGGTGTGCTGTGAGTGGCTCATGGCCGGTGCCCCCCTCACCTAGGCCTCAGCGGCCAGGTCTGTTCTCCACCTGGGGACAGTTTGTTCCCACTGTGCCTTGTGTGGACACTATGGAGCAAGTGGTGGTTTCTGTTCCCCCTGCTTCACAGGAGATCAGCCTGGAAGGACATGGCACTGTTCAGGGGGACCAAGGCATGGGCTCTCTCCAGGCACCAGTGCAGCTCCCTTGTTGCCCGGTGGCTTGAGGCCAGGAGCAGCTGTAACGAGTCCTCCCAGGCCTTTAGTCAGGGGCCCTGAAAGGTGACAGATGGCAAAATAAAGACTCTGTGACTTCCTTGTACCTCACCCAGGATGCCTCCAGGTTCTGCGGAAGGCCGAAACTCCTCAGGATCTTCTGGAGAAGCATGTCCTGCAGCCACGTGGGCTGTTTCCACAGAGCCAGTCTGTGGGTGAGGGCTCGGCCACACTCGCAGGGCGATTCTGCGCAATGGTGCGCTCAGTGGGGCTGTGCCACGTGCCCTTCCCAGTGAGGCAGGAAGAAGCCCCGCCACGTCCCCCGGCCCGGCCCCCTGCCCAGGTGTGAGGCCCTGCGGCTGCCTGGGTGATTTATCTGCACCAGGCTCAGCTGCGGAAGGCAGAAAGCAGCTGCTGGACTTGCTGGATCTGATTCAGAAAACAGAGATGAGCTCGGAACTCGCACTGTCCGCGTGGGCATCAGGAAAGGCTGAACCCGGGTGACCACGTAGGCAGGGCACGGCTGGCTGGGCCTGCTCTCAAACATCACCGGGCAATGATGAAATAAATGTCAAATAACCACACTGTATTTCTGATGAGCGGATGAGTGTCTCGTACGCCCACAGGCCCTCACTTCCCCACACGCAGTGGCTCTGGATAAGCACTTACGGTGCGGAGGGCCCAGCGCCGCCTGCACACTCATCGTACAATTACGCCTCCGGGCACATCTGCTTCAGCTTCTCTCTCACGGGGAGGCGGCATGTTAGCCACAGCTGTACAAAATTAAGTGTTAACAATAACAGTAACGTCTCACCTCAGTCCCGGCGCAAGGGCCCGTATCCTGCTCGACACGGATCGCAGCTGGGCGCCGCCTCCTGGCCTCTGCTGGTGTTGGCCTTCAGAAGACTTGCTTTAGTCCGGCCCAGTGGGACAGGCCTGTCGTGCCAGTCAGTATTTTGGGAGGCTGGAGCAGGAGGACCACAGGCTCAAGCCCAGTCTGAGCAACTTAGTGAATTAGCAAGTCCTTGCCTAAAACCAAAATAAAAATGAGCTGGGGACATCGCTTAGTGTGAAGGCCCTGGGCTTGATCCCCAGTGCCACAAAAAAATCTTGCTGTAATTTTATAATTTTCCTGGACTCATCAGACACATCTTACATTGTCCATCAGCTCTTAAGAATTGGAAAGTAGCCGGGTGTTGCAGAAAGTCACCTTGCCTTTGCTGGGACAGAGTAGCCCACATCCACAGCCTAAGGGACCTAGTTTACGCCACCTTAAATTCAGGTGTCAGTCCCTGCAGGGCTGGCTAGCAGTGGCAGGAATGTGTGATGGTGGGACAGCCTGGGGGAAGCTGCTCATGTCATGGTGGCCAGAAGCAGAGAGGGAGTGAAGGGTGGGCCTGGAGAGGGGGTTTAACCTGCCCCAGTGATGTACCCTGTCCCACAAGGCCCTGCCTCATTTGGAGGGCGTGCTGGTGGACAGGGTCTCACTCTGTAGCCTGGGCCGGTCCTAAACTCACTCTATAGCCCAGGCTGGCCTCAAATTCACAGCAATACTCCTGCCTTGGCCTACCAAGAGTTGGTATTACAGGCGGAACCCTGGCTACTTTTTATGTAGCCAGAATTAAACCCAGGACCTTGCATATGCTAGGCAAGCACTCCAACCACGTAGTGTGTCCGTTGATGGGATTGTGTCAACTTGGTGGAATTAGGACCGGCACCTCCGTTAATAGTAGGATTTGTCAACCACCCTAGACTGGGGCTTATGAACTTGTGGGGATTGGAGCGTGAGTCATTTGTGGGCTGGCCAATGAGAGAGGAGCACCCACCCAGATGTGGGAGGGCCAACTGGAACTCCGGCAGAGGAAGAGGAAGAGGGACAATTGTTGTGGCTCTTCCTCTGGGAAGCTCTAGCCTTGGCAATTGTCTACGGATGCCACAGATCATCAGCACAGATTCACTCCAGCCTCAACTTGTGCCTGTCTGGCAGTTGCCCATCTGCACCTGAGATCTACAGCAGAGTCTCACCTCACCGGCTGTCCTGCAATCCCGGGCGGGAGATCTGCTGCTTGGCAGAGCAGCCATCTTGGACCACCTCTATCACTGGACTTGTAAGCCTTCCTAATAGCCCCTTTTGTGCTAAGATCTGTAAATTCTGTGTTTTGGAAGGAACCCAACTAATACACTTAGCTAAGTCCTTCCTAGCCCCAGGCCCTGCCTCTTAGTAGCACATGAAATCATCAATGGATTAATGTACCGATACAGTTAACTCCGTGGTCCCATCACCTTCCAGGTGCATGAAGCTTTTAGAGGACATTACAAGTTCAAACCACAACACCATGGATGATGGCCTATAATACCTGCACTCTGGGAAGCTGAGGCAGGATGACAGCAAGTTTGAGCCTTGTTTGGGTACTTACTGGCTTAGGGAGACCCTGTCTCAAAAGAAATACTAAAAGCGACTGAGGACATAGCTCAATGTGAAGGCCCTGGGTTCAATTCCAAGGACCAAAACAATTAAGATTATGAAGTGGATAAATGGCCACTCCTTTGCATGATATTTGTGGTGGCCTGGTCATACACCCTTCCTCTTGCCCTTCAGGGCGGTCACAAGTTCTGCCCCAAACCACAGTCAGGCACTGGCTTAATGCAGTGTGAATTCAGACACAACTCTTCAGGCCAGGGGTCATACACCACAGATCGTGGGCATCACAGAGGCCCAGAGGCCAGGCAGCAACAGATGAGTTAAAGGTCTTTAACTGTGGAGATCAATTTCCTTTATCGTGACAGAGGTGTAGCTAGGCCTGGTAGTGCAGGACTGTGATCTCAGCACTTTGGGAGGATGAGGCAGGAGGATCTTAGGTTCAACCTCATCCTGGACACCTAAGTGACTTAGCGAGAGCCTGTCTCACAATTGGGCCGGGATGTAGCTCAGTGTGAAGGCCCTGGGCTACATCTCTGATATTATAGTAAGGCAAAACAAACCCCAACAAGGTAGATGAGGCCTCTTCTGTGGAGGGACCTCAGCGAAGCAGTGGCTTAGCGTCCACCCTCTCGAGGCCCTGAGGACAGCACGTAAGAAGCAAGTGTCACTATGAAATCCTGGCCCAATGTGCCTGATCTGGTCAGCCAGACATACAGGATGAGGAACTGTGGTGAAGGCTTCTCAAATGCCCAGGATGGAAGACACTGGGGTCACCAGATAGAGCTTCTCACAACACCCAGAACAGTCTGCAGCCTGATCATGTCTTTATAAAAGAGTAGCTGTGGAAGGCACGTGGCACATGGGCAGCCACGGCTGGACCACGGCTCGGTGCACGTGGGTGACAGTGGAGAGCTGTGGGCAGTGCCTCCCTTGCAGCTGGAGCAGGCTGATATATAGGAACTGAGAAGTGCCCAGGCCTGGTGCTGCCCCTGGGGTTCCTCTGCCCTGGAGGCTGAGGCAGGCGCATCACTTGAGTCCAAAAATTTGAGTTCAGCCTGGGCAACATAGGGAGCCTGTTTTAAAAAAGAAGAATTTGAAGTCAGTCACAACCATTTTCCTTTCCAATAATTCCATCAAAACATCTGTTGTGTGGTGTACGTGTATTTGTGTACCAGTGTATTTACGGAAGTGTATGTGTATGCAGGTGTGTGTATGCATGTATGTGGTATATGTGTGCATATCTATACTTGTGTTCCCATATATTTATGTGTCTATGTGTGCATATACAAGTGTGTATGTGTATATATAGATATGTGTATGTACAGGTGTGTGCATGCATGTGTATGTATATGCAGATGTGTGTGGTGTCTGTGTGCATGCAGGTCTATGTATATATGCGTGGGAATGTGCGTGTTCGTGCAGGTGGCTGGGTATGTGCGTGGTACATGAGTGCAGATGTGTATATGTGTGTATATATGTGTGCCTGTGCCTGTTTATATACAACCACACCTAAGCATCTATACAAGCACTGTCAGGGGATGAGGCTGCTGACAACTGACAAGCCAAAACATTTGAGGAGGAAGGGCCCTGGCCGCTGACACACTGAACAACTGGCACGCGACAGCAGCCTGGCCGCTGTGAGCGACCCCCGCCACACCACTTTCAACGGGCTCCCGTGCTGTTGCTGCTCCACACTGCTGCCTGTGTCACGACAGCTGGGTGTCTCCAGCAGTGAGCGCACCATCCTCCAGCCTGGCCTCCCCTAGGGCAGCTGCAGCAGTGGGGCTCCCACTCTCCACCCTGCACACCGTGCCTGCCAGGGCCGGCCCCAGCAGGAGCCACCAGGCACCCCCAGGGCAGGATGAAGAAGCCACCCATCTGGGTGAGCCTGCCACCCCCACAGGTGGTGCTCCCCATGCTGGGAAAGCGTGGCCCTACCCCATGGCCGGCTACAAGGGCCATGCATCCTTGCCTGGACATGTCAAGGCCAGGATCAGTGGCCTGGGACACACAGAGCATTGTTCTCCTGGACCCACGGCCACCCTGTGTCCCAGGACAGTCTTCCTGGCCTCCCTTTCATCGCTGTGCAAACATCATTTTTCACCATTTCCAGGCCGTCTGACGCACATCGCCCACCCCCAGCCTCTCCCCGTCGGGGCCAGGCACATGGCCTTCAGCAGGAGAGCAGGCAGTGCAGTGTCGCTCTCACGGGAAAACATGGGTTTTGGGGATTCTTCTGCCACTGTGGATGCACGCACATGGGTCCTGAGTGTGCAGGTGGGCATGAGGTCCTGCCTGCCAGGGAGGCACTGAGGCTCCAGGGAGCACTTTGGTGCAGGTGCCACCTTTGCAGGAGCTGGCTCCACCGCCGTCCTCAGCTTGAGGGCCTGCTCCACTCTGCATGATCCTGTATCTCCACCTAGACCTGCCCAGCGCTGGACCCTGGGCCCTCCACTTAGGACCGCACTCTCCCACAGCTACGCCAGGGGTCTGTGGGTTCCTGCCTGCAGGAACAGCGCCCAGGGGCTCCAGTCCTGGGCTCTGCAGTCCTCCAGACTCACAAGTACCCAATCCCTTCCGGGGTGTTCCAAACGCCCCTTATTCTCACCAAGAGCTGGGCCAGTGGTGCAGGCCTGTAATACGAACACTCTCGGAGGCTGAGGCCGGGGGATCATAGCTTCAAGCCTAACTTGGGCAACTTAGTCAGGGAATCCCTGTCCCCAAATCAAAAATAAAAATGGGCAGGGGATGTAGCTCAGTATGAAGGCCCTGGTCCACAAAAGAAGAAAAAAGCAAGTAGACACACCAAATTGTCCTGGTGCCCGCTAGGGTTGGGCTTGTCCCCAGAACTCCGTGTACTGAGAGCTGGGTCCCCAGGCAGTCTGGCATTGCTGGGACACTGACAACGGGGCCTACTGAGAGGACACTAGGCCACGAAGTGAGTTCCTGGGGGGATGATGTGGGTCCCGGGGGCGACGCGGGGCTCCCTAGTGTGGGATATGATGAAACCACACTCCAGGGCTCCGCCTTCCCTCAGCTGGGTTCTCTCCCACTTGGCTGGGCTATGAGGCAGTCAGCGGCTTCTGCCCAAGGCCAAATGGGTGAGCTTGGATTGTCAACCTCTGCAACTGGAAGCCAAGTAAACTTGTTTTTGTGCAAGTACCAGCCTTGATCATTTTGTTACAGAACAGAAAAAAGATCAAGATGGCATCCATAAGAAGTGTGTCCTGTGGTGCACATCTGTAATGCCAGCACTTGGGAGGCTGAGGCAGGACGACTGCAGTGAATCCAAGGCCAGCCTGGGCTCCACAGTGAGTTCAAAACCAGCCTGGGCTACATAGTGAGACACTGTCTCAAAAACAAAACAAAATAAAAAAACAAGAAGTGTGTCCTGAGGCCAGCAATTCCCAGCTGCTGTGCATGCCTGGGTCTTTGCTGGCCCTTGCAGCCACTGCTACCTGCTATAAGCCACATTTCCACAGCTGGGACACCGCAGGTCCCTTATCTGTTTACTGATAACAGACATTTGGGATGTAAAGGCTTCCTTGTTCTGAATTGTGTCAGAAGGAGCAAAGTTTCCACATACTTCATAAACATACTGGTTTATCAAAATTAACTTGCAATTCGTAAATCTGAAAGGCGGAAGGAGGGCCCAAAGGACACGCAGAGATGTGTGAGAAGCGGTCTGCCTCTGGAACGAAGGAGACAGTGAGAGCTGAGGGACTGGATGTAGCTGTCCCTGTACCCCTGCGGTGCATAGTGCACAGCTGTGTGCAGTGTGCACATCAGCAGTACAGACACACTAAATGCAACTGGTGGGATCCTCCCCACTGTGTGGACAGCTGTCCTAAAACTGCTTTCTGGGCACGGTCTGTGCCTGAGTTTACAACATGAGACGAGGCCTCTCGCTGCTGGAAAGGGCACACGGTCATAGAAGGGAAAGGCTGGCAGAGATGGCCGGGGTTGGCTGGATGGAGCCTGTTACCCGTAGGAACTTGCAGTTTTGATACTCAGACACATGTGTCTGTGTGTGCTACAGGCGACATGGTTCCTTCTTCAGTCTTCTGAAGGGAACCAAAAGGAACAGCACCCCAGGAACACAAGGACCAGTGAAGGCCACCTCTTAGCTCTTAAGTGCCATTCCTTACAGAGAGGGTGGGACGCTCTTTGGAGAAATGGCTGCTTCCAAGGCCGTGGAGTAAGAACGAGGGGAGCTCAGAAAAGAAAATCAGCAAATTGAAAAGCAACCTATGGCGTTTGAGAATCAAGGGCACAGGGGATGTCACCTTAGCCTGCATGGATGACTGCTGTTAAGGCAACAGAAGACCACATGTGCTGGTGCGGTGCGGGCCCGGGAAGCTGGTGCAGCGCAGGGGGAGGGAAAACAGAAGGGAAATTCCTCAAAACTACTGAAACCAGGAAAGCTGTGTGACCCAGATGTCTCCCCTGGGTGTCTGTCCAAGGAACTGAGGTCAGTGTTGAGTACACACCTGCACTATCCTGTCCACCACGGCACCGACCCCAGTTGCCCAGGCATGAACCAACTTCAGGTACTGACAGAAGACCAGATAAAGACGACATGGCGGACACATGCAACACATGACAGCCTCAGTGGAGAGGAAATCCTGTAACTTGCGCCAGCACAGGTGGGCCTGGAGGACACGACGTTGGTACAGCAAGCCAGGCACAGGGCCGCACACACACAGTCGTGTGTGGGATCTAAAGCAAGTTAACTGTGATGCAGAGGGAAGGGTAGCTGCGGCGCTGGTGGGTGGGGGTGGGAGTGTCCTGGTCCTTAGCTGTGCAGGCTGGGTGGGCTGTGAGACCACAGCAACCAGGGCTCTGCCGTGAGGATGGAGCTCACGTTGGTGCCTCTGCCACTTTCACACCCAGGTCATGATCGTGACCAATGGGCACAGGGAGCCATGGGGGAGATACTTGCTTCTGCAACTGCACTTATCCACACACTCACTGTGTGTATTAAACTAGTGTTTAGTCAACGAGAAAGCAGTTTAATATCATAGTCCTAGTCCCAGCTTGCAGTCTATCCGAGAGAACAGAAATCGGAGCTCCTCCTTGTGACAAACAGGGAAGGAGGTTTATTTTTTGTAGGATGCTAGAAAACAGGAGACTAGAAAGCCCCTCGTTCCCAATCAGTGCAGAAGGAATCAGTTTAAGAAAGAATCAAGGGGGCTGGAGGAAAGCCCAGGGGTTAGAGCACCTGCCTAGCAAGCACCAGGCCCTGAGTCCCATTCCCCGGCACCACCTAAACTGGGCGTGATGGTGCGTTCCTATAATCCCAGCACTCAGGAGACTGAGGCAGGAGTGCTGTGAGTTCAAGGCCAATCTGGGTTACATAGTGAGTTCAGGACCAGTCTAACTCTGACTCAAAAAAAAAAAAAAAAAAAAAGAGAAAACATAAACAATCAAGGGAGGGCATGGTGGTGGTACATATTTGTATTATCAGCTATTTGGGAGGCTGAGGCAGGATTGCAAGCAAGAGGCCAACTCATGTAATTTAGTAAATCCTGTCTTACAAATGAAAAGGGGGGCCAGAGGAACGGTTCAGTGGTTAAAGTGCTTACCTAAGTGCTGGAGTTCCATGCCCCAGCACCACATAATGCTGGGTGTGGTGAGGCACACCTATAATCGCAGCACTCAGGAGGCTGAGGCAGGATTGCTGCGAGTCCAAGGCCAGCCTGACCTACAGAGTGAAACCCTGTCTCAAAAATAAATAAATAAATAAGTAAATAAATAAATAAGTAAATAATAAAGAAAAAGGGCTGGGGGTATAGCACACAATATCCTGAGTTTACCCAGTATCTAAAAAGCCCAAAAAAACAGGAGCTGTCAAAACTTGAGAGCAGGGCGTGCCGAGAACAGAGTGCTCCTCCGGTCCAGCCTGACACAGTCCCGTGGTGGCCTAAACCCTGCGTCCTCCTGACACCATCATGACAGAGGTGGCAGCCGCGACTCCTGTGATGAGAGGCAGGAGCGGTGACTCTCGGGCGTGGGTGTGGAGGAACCCCGTGCTGGAGGCTGCAGCAGGCCTTCTGTGCTCCCGTGGTGCTCTCCTGGCAGGTGAGAGCCTTGCTTAGCAGCAGCCGGGGTCACCAGGCAGACAAGCCTGCAGCCTGGTGAGCCCAACTCAGGGGTAGTCACTGCCTGAGGACTCCACAGCAGCCAAGTTAGGACCGGCCCGAGGTCCCAAGTGTGGGAGGCCACTGGCATGTGACAGTAGACCAATGTTTCCCTCCACACAGGCCATCAGTCCTGAGAACGGTGGAGTGCCCAGGCCAGTGGCCACAGGACCAACTGGCACCATGTGCTGCCTGAGGAGCTGGCAGGCCACCCAGGGACTTTCCTGCCAGTGCTGTGCGGTGGTAGGCCTCAGTCACAGGGTAGATATTCTCCTTGGCAGCTCACCAGAGCACCTGGATGACAGGACTAGGTGATGTGACCTCTTCCATAGCTCAGAGTGATCCAGTGAAACCCACGCTCATCCTGAGGATGGATACAGGTGCCCTGGCCTTCCGGGAACGTGCCAAGGGAGCAGATGTCCTAACTCTAAACTCAAAACCTTAACTTAGCCCTTAAAGGGACAGACATGGGCTGCTCAGTAGCCTCTAAGGCTTGACGTCCACCAGGCACCCGAGATACCCACCGTCACCAGGCCTTCCTCTCCATCCTGGACCAGAGTGGAGGGGCACTGTGCAGCTGAGAGGCATCAGGAAAGCAGCAGGCAGCCTGGGGCTGACTCTCCTAAGGAGCTTGCTTGGCAAGGGTGGGCACAGTTGGGCCGTATGCAGGGCCACAGGACCCACTGCTCAGCTTCCTTGTTTTTGTAAACAAACAGTAATATTTTAGATCTTTGAAGGATGAATTCTGAATTACAAATACTTAAACTACAAATGCTTATAAAAAAATTAAAAACTAGGCTGGAGGAATGGCACAGCAGTTAAAGTGCTTGCCTAGCAAGTACAAGGCCCTGGGTTCGATTCCCCAGCACCATGTAACACTGGGTGTGGTGGTGCAGGCCTGTGATCCCAGCACTCGGAAGGCAGAGGTAGGAAGACTGCCAAGTCCAAGGCCAGCCTGGACTACTCAGTGAGTTCAGGACCACACTGCGCTACAGAGATGCTGTCTCAAAAGAAATAAAATAAAAAATAAAAGTTGTAACAATATATTTCATCTACCTAACCTTCAGCTGAATCCTCAATAGCTAATGATCTGCTGCCCCATTTGCTGCTTCTCCCCAGGAAACCCTTTTCTCCCAAACCCCGAGGTTAAGCACTTTTTTCTTCAGCAGTGCGGGGGATGGATCCCAGGCCCTCCACACGCTAGGCAAGGGCTCTGCCCTGGGCTGTACTTTCAGCCCAAGTAGGACCTCATTGTAAGAGCAGGGCTCTTCTTGCAAAACAGACATTTACTGACACTGTACATAAAAGATTTATACAATTTAATAGTTTGTTTCTGATAACTGTTGCAAAAAATCCTCTAAAAATAGCTCAATCTTATTAACATATTAACAACTTCTACCCCAGCAGTTCTCACCCAGCCAGCTTGGCAAGGAGTCCACAGAAAGCCTGAGCGCCGCCCAGGCACCCTGCGTTTGCCAAACGCAGGCTTCACTGTTACACTTTTAAAACGTGTATGTGTAAAGCAGGCCTTCTTTCAATCCGCAGTCACAGCAGCTTTTGGTCAAGACATATGTTGTGCATTTATACTGGCAAGAAAGGGGCAGGCTGCGGCAGCCAGTGCTTTGTTACAAAGGTTTCCGGCCACTACCACACACTGAAACATACTGAAGTGTGTTTCAGAAAGGAGCCATTCCCGATCCTGTGCTGAGGACAGCACTTCTGCTTGGACCACAAAAGACAGCAGGCCAGTGGGACTGCTCAGGACCTCACCCTTTGCAGGCTGTGGGAGGCCACCCAGAGAGTGTGCTGACAAGATGCACCTTACTGCTGCAGTGGGCAAAGCCTGGAACTGCAGAACACCACTGTGGACATGCCACCAACCACCACCTGTTCCCCAGACAACCCTGAGGGGCAGCAGGCTGACCTCTCTCCAGTCCTGGGCAGCGGTGACTGTCACACCAGGCAGCCATGCCAGGACACTCCGTCTAGGGTCCTGTGACGCACTGAAGGCTCTCACACAGTGCTCTGACATCTGCTGCTTTTGCCGTGTACACCGATCAGATGGAAGATGTGCGGCTTTCCTGGGTCCTTGGCGGGACAAGACATGTGACCATGGCTGGATGAACTGAGCCCGGAAGTCCAAGCTTGGCACACACTACGCTCCCAGGCCTTAGCCGTCCCAGTTTGGGGACAGACGTGCATGAAGACTCCCAACTCCCTTGGTGGTTGCAGCACTGACTACTGTCTCTACGTATGTTGGCGCTCTGCACTCTGGCAACACTCCTAGACCGGGCCTGTGCCTACAGGCTGAGGTGGTAACTCGCAGGGAACAGCGTCTACTGGATCGAAGGGCTCTGACTTCAGTGGCTGCTTCCAATAGGTGAGTGTGAGGCTTAGACTGGTTCACACTTAATAGAAGCCAACTCCCAGGGACAGAAAGCAGCAGATGTGGCAGACAATCTGTCCTGAGTGTGCGCTGCGGGGTGGGTGGGGTGTGCACTCCTGCAGTGGGCAGCAGTTGTGTCCTGCCCATCTGCCCCTAGAGACCCAGGCAACTGTGCCCACTACGCAGTCAGCAACTGCCTGGCGCCCTCAGTGTTGATACACCTGCAATGCTGTAAGAATAAGGGGAGGGGCAGGTGGACGGCAAGGAAGGCCCATGCTGTGCGCTGCCAGGGGAGCGCTGCTGGGGACCTCCGGTCCGCACGTGCCACACGAAGATGTCCACAAGACTGATGACTACCCACTTTTGAAATCCACTGCACACCAGGGCTACTGGTTTTTGAAAACTGTACCAATTTAGGGCTGGAGGCATAGCTCAGTGGTTAAAGGCTCTGTGTCTGGTTCACCAACACCACATAAAAATCAGTGTACACCTGTAATCCAAGCACTTGGAAGGCTGAGGCAGGAGGATTGTTGTTTGTGGCTAGTGTGGGGTCCACAGAGAGTTTGGAAACAACCTGTACTACAGAATGAGACCTTATCTCAACAGCAAATAAAAAAATTTACCAATATAAAAAATACATTCACTTACATTCTCTGCACCCTCTAGTGGCCTTTTTATTAAGCTATGTGTGGTGGCACACACCTGTAATTCCAGCTATTGAGGAGGCCAAGGCAGGAATATTTCAAAAAGGCCAATCTGGGCCACTTAACAATATCTGTCTTACTATAAAACTTAAAAAAGGCTAGAAACGTGGCTCAGAGCTGCTGAGATTTGATCTCCAGTACCACTGCCCCCCAAAACAAGGATGACTAGCACACACACTTGGCTCACCATGCAGAGAGCACCATCCAGTGTGCACCCTGCTCTTGCTCCTTTTCCTCCACCTTAAATGACGTATGTAGTTACCTGACCATGATTCAAAACACAGTACAACCCTGGATCAAAAATATCACCCCCAGGGCTGGAAGAATAGCACAGAAGTTAGAGCTTTTGCCTAGCAGGAGCAAGGCCCTGAGAGGGTGTGGTAGCACATATCTATAATCCCAGCACACAGAGGATGAGGCAGGAGGACTGTGAGTTTGAGATTATCCTGGGCTATATAGTGAGTGCAAAGTCAGTTTGGACTATAGAGGAAAAACCTATCTCAAAAAAAAAAAAAAAAAAAAAAAATGTGCCAGACCACCATACAACTATGTGCCCCCACGCAGACAGCACAACAGGCCCCTGGCTCACTGGAGACACTGCCCAGGTGCCAACCCTGCTGTTTTCCCAATTACATTCTTAGGGCGGCTCTGCCCTGCAGAGCCTTGGACGCGAGGCTGGCCCTCTCTCTCAGCAGGCTGGCCTCCTGGGCACCTAGAGACGCCTGCACTGACCTCAGCAGGAAGTGGCTAACGAAGAGCTTCAGGCCTTCCCGCAGCACTCCTAGCTTCGGGTTGTCAGACACCCTGCAAAAGAATCGTGCAAACTCGTTAGCTACAGACTGGGCTCCCACATCTGCATGCCAGGGGCCCACCGGGCCCTGGCATAACCTGGTTTACCTATTATTTGTTCTTTGAACTGCTGGAGATCAAACCCAAGATCCTGCTCATGCCAGGCAAGGGCTCTATCACCGAGCTAGTCTCAGCCTCCCAGCTCCTGTGAAATCGTTTTGTTTGTTTGTTTGTTTTTTTCTTACGGCAGGGTCTTGCTACATTGCCCAGGCTGGCTATAAATTCCTGGGCTCAAGAGATGGTGCTATTTCAGCAGAATTCTCAATTATGGCCATAAGGGCTAGGGATATGGCTTAGTAGAAGCATATGCCTAGTGAGGATGAGGCCCTGGGTTCAAGCCCCAGAACTGTAACAACAACAAAACACCCTTAAACTATCCTATTACAAACCAGTGTGTTAACAGGCGCGTTTTGTTTCTCAACCTAATGCCTAAGAATTAGCTTAAGATGAAGATAAAGATGGTTCACTAAGCTACATGTAAAGCCAGACACTTCCCAAGTGTGAATGCGACCTCTCCCCCCTTTACCGAATCCCATCAGGACAAGCTGGGCACAGACCTTGCAAAGATCAAACCCAGCTCTTCAGCCTCTGTTTCCAGTAACAGCACAGTTAACACTTTGCGTAAAAAGTGGACTCTGGGTTTGTCCAATTCACTGAATTCAACCACCTAGCAATCAGGAGACACAGAGAAACAAAGTTAGTGATTTGGCCAGTGTTATGATTATAAATAGGTAAAGGGAATACATAGGTCCCCCTCACTGCTTACCAAACCTTTAAGAGGCTACTTTGAGGTGCCACAAGGATCCTTCACAGTCAGTACTGCTCCGACAGTGAGCAGCTCAGGTCTTACAGGGGGCCACAAGCCTTACCCAGGGCCCACACCCCCCAACTCAGCCTTAGGAGGATAATTCATGCACACTTTTCTCCTAGAAATAATCAAAAAACTTAGCAGTAAGAAAAATGAATGTACTACACTTATTCAGTATCTTTCCCACATTCAAAATTATTCTGGTTTTAAAAACATGGAAGGAACACCTAGTGCCTTGTTTTCAGTACAATGGCCAAACCTTGAGTCTCCACATACCAGAGACACGAAATCGTGAGCGCATGTTTTGCTGACAGAAGAACCCCCCCAAGATGTCAATGGGCTGCCCCACAGGCCGGTCGTCGTTCCAGGGCCCAGAACCACGCTGTGACGTGCTCTGCTGCTCACCCACCTCTGACCCTCAGGATTTCCCAGGCCTCGTGGGCCCCGAGACCACCAGTCCCTCTAAGAGAGTATCTGAGTGTCTTGTTCATGGTCATCAACTCACAGAAGAGAGATGGGGGTGAGTACAGACCCACCAGCTTCTGCACTCCTTAACGGAGACCAGCCCGCTGCCTTCCACTTCCTCTCACTGGCAGTGGCCAGCCAAGGATCTGTAACTCCAACCCACTCACTTGGACCAGCAAGGGCCCATCACTGCCTTCTGGTAGGTAAATTAACACCCCATATGGACATTTTCTACAGTGGCTGAAACAACCAAATGTATCCCAGAATCTTGGGAACTGTACCAGTGATTTACTACCATTTTGTTCCACCAAGTAACCTCACACTTCATACAAACCTTTAAAATGGAAAGCGGAAGTGACTTTGTCTTCAGCAAGTGTGCAACCAGGTGAACCAAATTGGAGAAGTTGGTGGCTGGCAAGTTTTCCAAGTCCCGAAATTTGTCCCATATGCTGAACTGGAAAGTCATCTAGTAACGGTTAAAAAGAACAAAAAAGTTAAAAATTCAATATTTACTAGGATAAACTACTAAGAATGAAATTTAAAGGCATTCTATTATTTATTCACTAATTTTTTGACAGGCTCTTGCTCTGTAGCCCAGATTGGTCCTGAACTCACTATGTAGCCCAGGCCATGTTTGAACCCATGGCAATCCTCCTGCCTCAGCCTCCCAAATGCTGGGATTACAGGTGTGTGCCACCATGCTCAGCTGCTCATGCTAGGCAAGTGCTAGGAACAGGATTTGAAGTAGCACTATAGTTTTTCTGACTGCAGCTTCCCTGTAAACCAGCAGTTAGTGATAGAACAAACTGAAGAAAGGCTGTCAGTGGTACCAGGGAACGGCAGCCTAACAGTGCTGAAGGGGTGCCTAACGAGCCTGGCCACCTTGCCCCCTGCACCGTGACAGCACAGGCGACAGGTGGGTGTTCTGGACCCTCACCCCTGCCTCCACACTCCCGTCCTGTGCAGGCAGGCCCAGATGACCTGTGGAAGCAGGGTCCATGTGACCATGATGTGCTGAACGCTGAGCAAGAACACGGTTTTAGGGAGTGGACCACAAGCAAGGTTAAGTTAGCAGCATCTTCCCAAGTCACCTGGAATCTCCTCTCGTAGCTGCAGAACTTGCCAGCCAGGAACGCATAGAAGGGGTTGTATGTCTTCTCCTGTAGGCAGCAGTCTACCAGCACATGGACGATTTCTCTCTCCTGTTGGTCCTTTAGCCCGAGCCTACAGAGATAGCTGCCAGAGTCAGCACACCCATCCACTCTACTTTTGGGGTGGGCAGAAGCCCTTCCCCTTTCTGAAGAGCCTAATTAAAAGGGAGCAGAAGTTGGGAATGATGGCAAAGGCTTATAATCTCATCACTTTGGAAGGCTGAAGCAGGAGGGTCACCAACTTTAGCCCAACCTGGGCAACCTGGCAAGACTGCCTCAAATCAGTAATAAAATTGGGCTGGGGATGTAGCTCAGTGTGCAGGCTCTAGGCGTGATCCCTACTACCACTACCATCACCACCAAAAAGGAAAAAAACAGAGAGAGAACGTGAGGTATACGGCAGAGGTGGCAACCACAGGCCCAGCCCTGCAACCCTGTCCCAAACTTCCCAGATTCCATCTTCCAGTAATGTGGCAAAGTGTGGGTGGCACATGACCCATGAGTTCTCACCAGCCGCGAAGGCCAGAGACCAGGGTTCCACTGACAATACGCAGGGCTTCATGTGAGTGGCCCTAAATGTACACTATCGCTACTAAGGCAACGACAATTCATTTTCAGTCTTGTTCTGTAGCTCAGGCTAGCCTAGAACTCCCACCAACCCTCCTGCCTCAGCCTCCTAGGTGCTGGGATGACAGCTCTGCCCAACTAGCGTGGTGTTGGAAAAGCGAGGCCTCGTGCGTCCCAGGCAAGCACTCTCATCAGACCTATGCCCCCAGTCCCGGCAAGGACTTTAAAACTCAAGGCAAGGTTGGAGGCTCGGCAGTTAAAGCGCTTGCCTAGCAAGTGTAAGGCCCTGGGTTTGATTCCCCATAAGCTGGGGGTGGCAGTGCATGTCTATAATCCCAGTGACTAGGGGACGGGGTGAGACCGGAGGATTATGACTTTGAGGTCAGCCTAGGACACAGAATGAGTTTAGGAACAGACTGAACTAGAGTGAGACCCTGTCTCAAACCAAACCAAACTCAAGGTAAAAGTATGTGGGTGGGACAAGACCACCACAGGGTCAGGAATTACCATCACAATGGGTGTAAAGTTCCACTGCTCCAAGTCCCTGTGCCCTTCTATAGCCAGGCCATCACTAACGTACCTGTCCCTCTATTTCTGCCTCTGCTAGCAAGTCACATAAGCAAACACAGAGGGCGTGACTGAGCAGTCCGGCTTCCAGCTTCTTGCACATGGTAGGCACACTTGAGAATCCCCCAGGCTGCAGAGGATCTCAGAACTCTGCCTCATCTCATGCACTGTGGTTAATCCCCGCCCGCCCGCCACAGGGAGGTTCCTTGGCCTTCTCATCCCTTCCCTGGGGCAGCCCAGGGCTTACAAACTTAGTGAGACGTATGTCAAAATAAATACAGAAGCTGGGTGGTAGCTCATGCAAAGGTCCTGGGTTCAATCCCCAGTACTACACGTGGAAATCAGAAAGATAACTTTAATATAAAGATTTATACAATTTTAAAGCAATTCTTGATAGCCAACAGCCACTGAGCTATTTTCTGGCTACGGAATCCTGGTAGTCCAGCGCTCAGCTCCTGGTATGGTACGTGTGCCCTGCTGCGGGCCCGCTGCGGACCTGCTGCGGGACAGCCCTGTCCTCCGCTGGAGAGGAGAGTAACTGGGAAAGAACAGCTGTTCAATCACCCAACATGCGAAACCCAGATTAGTTTACTTTTCCGACAGTTTACATCTCGGACTGAGGACAAACACCACACCTACTTGAGCAGCTTCTCAAAGGCATCCAGGAAGTCTGCACTGGTCATTATGGAGCAGAAGACACTCCTCCTGACGTCCGTGTTCATCCGCTGCCTCCGGGCAAGCTCCAGCATCCGCGCACTCACCTAGCAGGACCAGCAAAGTGAGAAGCAGGGCACTCACCTCAGTCCCCGCCCACGCTGCCCTGCGAAGGAAGACAGGGCAGGACCTTGGCCTGAGTGGCGGAGGGGAGGGGCTGCTGGACATCCGGATCCTGGGCCATGAAGGGCGAGCGGGCCCGGAGCAGACAAGGACGCCAGGGGAAGGAGGATACACTCTGGGCAATGGCACAGGTCCAAGCCTCCAAACAGCCACCAGGGAAACAAGCACCTGACTTTCCTAAGTTCCCCTCGTAAGATCCTGTGTACTGTGTGTTTTCGGACTTCAGTTGAGTGTAAGGGCGCACGCCTGTAATCCCAGCACTCACCTGAGACACATCTGGGAAACCTGGTTAGACCCAGCCTTAAAATAAAAAATAAAAACCTGGGGACATGGCTCTGTGTGAATGTCCTGAGTTCAATCCACAGTGCCCAGTGATAACAACAGAAACACCAAAAATTCTGTAAGAAACAATATGGGCCAGGGGTGCTACTCAGCGGTTATAGCACTCGCCCGCCAAGCTAAGGCTCTGGATTCAATTCCCCATCACCACACAGTATCTGGGTGTGCTGGTGCATGCCTGTAATTCCAGCCTGTAGGAGCCTGATGCAGGATCTCCCTGAGTTTAGGGCCAGCCAGGCCACACAGTGAGGTCAGGACCAGCCTAGACTACAGTGAGACCTCTTAGGGGTGGGGGTGGGGGTGGGGTGCAGGGAAGGAAGGAAGGAAGGAAGGAAGGAAAGAAGAACAAAAGTGAATTAGTCGTATCTTCTTATTTTGTTTCTGAGATGGGGCCTTTCTATTGTCCAGGCTGATCTCTTAACGCTTAAACTCAAGTGATTCTTCTGTTTCAGCCTTCCAAGTACCCAGGATTACACGCACACACCACGGTATGTGGCTAAGTCATGTCTTCATCCTAGCAGTTTCTGTAAAACCTTGAGGATAATCCTGTGGGGTGCATCCCAATGACTACGCCGACACAAGCACGGTGAGCGCCCCACCCGGCGGGCCTCGAACACAGGGTCTCCTTACCGTCCCTGCACGTGGCTGCTGCAGGAGCCCATCACGACTGTTGTTGATCATTGGGGTCCCACTCCACGCAGACCCCACAATCCACCAGCGGCCTGTCTGCTCTGCATTTAAGACCCCGTCCCATGAGACGCGCAGCTGAGTGTCAGACCCAGAGCCAGCACTGCGCACCTGGTGGGAGGAGAAGGTTCAGTGAGACACCTGCAAGTGGCTGGTGCCTGCACTTCCGCTGCACCCTCAGCTCTGACCACGGTGCCCTGGCACACAGGCTCTGCTGTACCACTGGCCTGTCTGTAAGGGGGCCAGAACGAGCATGGCGCTCGTGGCGTGTTGTCCGCGAAGCCCGGGGGTCTATCACCCAAATAATGTGACACTGACACGCTCTGTCTCAGGGCAGGTGAGAAGGAAACCGGGATGAGCCGGGCTGCTACAGGCGCAGAGTGGCACTCACGGCCTCGCCTGGCAGTGACACCTTCCCACACACAGCCAGATGAGACGCGTACCTGCTGCCGCCCCTGGGAACCAAGCAACCCTACCGCGCCACCCATGGTGCTCAGCCTCGCTCCACGTCCCGTGACAGGCCTCCCACACGCAAGGCCAGGCCAGCAACTCACAGCTTCCACCTGTTATTGTTTCCTCACTCTCAAGGGGGTGAGGTGGGCAGAGAGGCGCAGGACAGGCCGAAGTGGCCGGCACTTACTAGAGCCCTCTGCAGCTTCCGCAGCCGCTCAGCTGGCTCCGGGTCATAGCCCGGGATCTTGCGCATGTCGTTGTTCCTCAGCGCCAGCATCGTCTCCAGCATGAACCGGACCTGGGAGGGAGATGGGGAAGAAAGGAGGTGACCCATCATCTCAGTCATCTCACGATGGACCCTTCAGCCTGCAGGACGCAGGTCACATAGGATGCAGTGATCAGCCCACTGGTGGGGCTGCCTGGTGTCCACCAGGCTGTCTGGGAGGCATGGATGCCAAATTCAACACTTTATCCAGGGCCAGGGGCACCTTAAACATCTGCCACCAGCAGGGCCCCTCTCCAGCCCTTGAGGATGGTTCCTAGGTCCCCTCCTCGAGCCTGTGCTCCCCACCTCTAAGTAATAACGTCACTCTACAGAACTCTAAGGAATAATGTCATTCTATAGAAGAGTAGAAAAAAAGGCAGTGTCCACGTGGCCTTACCTGAGATTTTGAAGTGTAACGGGCAGCGTGAATAGCGCCCTTTAAAGCACACAAACAGGTGGTTTCTGGTAACTCTTGTCACAGCCAACAGTGAAACTATCAAGCTACTATTCCAGGACAGCCCTAGCCTAGCAGCAGTCACCCTCACGTCCTTGTCTCAGCAGCCACCAACCTGCACCCCCAAGTATGACCTGTGCCCCCTGCCCCCTTCTAAGACTCCAAAGGAGAACTGGTAGTAATGACTGCCTGCAGAGTTTACCTCCAGAGGAAACTCAGCTCCTTCCTGACGTCAGCTCCCTGGAGAGACATGTCACTCTTCCTCAGGACCCTGGGCTCCCTGCCCTTCCCTCTGCCATCTTGCCACTGCTCTTCTTCCTCCTTTTCCTTACTGCAGCTCAACAGCGTTAACGACAGGGCACAGCACATTCGTTCCCACTCTCAGAACCCAGCCCCTCAGCAGCCTGCTGGGTACGTCAATTCCAGAATTTCTGAGTACAGCCGGCTTCCATCCTGATCTGCATGTGCCTACAGTCTTTCCCGTCCACTTGAGGGGTGACCCAAGCTCTCCCACAGTCCTGGGTCCCCAGTGAGCCTGGTCACTTCTGACTCCTTGTGCCATGTCTATCAATACATCACATGAGCCACCTGTCCCCAACTCCTGTGACTCCTCCCTCCCCTGACCACCCTTTTCTGCACTGTAGAAAAAACCACCACTAAAATGGAACCGCCACCAGCAGAGAACCTTCAGACGCTCTAGAACAAAAGCCAGCTCCAGTAACAGCATGCCAGGTCCCGGCCCTGTCTGCTCCTGCTTGGCCGGTGCCCTCCCGGGTACCTCCAGACACTGGCCCTTGTCTCGTTCCTTGCCAAGCTGCATTCCTTCTTCCCTTAGGGTCCTTGAGGCACATTCCATACCTTTTATCCTCACACTAGCAAATAAAGTGGAGGCTGAGAGGCCTTGTGTTATGGGTGGGGAAATTGAGGCAGGAAACCACAGGATCTGCTGCTGTCTAGGGTCAGAGCCACGTACCCAAGGCAAAAATACTTAGCTGGCTCTTAGTAAAAAGACAGGTGTGTTCAAAGATTAAAGGTGAATCATAATGGGGAATGGTGGCATATGCTTGTAATTCTCGCTATTCTGGAGACTGGGGCAGGAGGATCACAAACTTGAGCCCTGCTTGGGCTATTTGGCAAGACCCTGTCTCAAAACAAAAAAGGATGGGTATATAGCTCATGTAAAGACCCTGGGTTCAATCCTTGCACCTCCAAAAAAAAAAAAAAAAAAAAAAGATTAACCCAAAAACTTTGCTAAAGCCAAAGAAAACGGAAATTATTAGGAAAGGAAGAGTAATGTTTACCCTAAACACTTATTAAGTTCTGGTGGGTTTGTGTGCTCTTAGGCACCTAGGAGGCAGGTCAAGTGACGCCCATACCCTGGTCTGGTCCTGAAACCTGTCACCTGCCCCGCTGGCTTTGGCCTGGGCCTCCATGATCAGCTCCTTCAGCGAGGCCGCATCGTCTTTTCTCAGCAGGAAGCCCACGTTCTTAAGCATGAGCAGGATCAGCTCAATGTCCTTCTCAGTAAAAGTCCCAATAAGTTTCCGCAGAATGTCAAAGACTAGGAGAGAGTGGACCACACGGAAGTTGTACAGATGGGCCACGATGATGAACAGGTTGTCGCGTTCCTTCCCAGGGCCTCCACTGCCATAGGCGTCATCAAACCTCTTCACCACAGCCTCCAGGAAGGAGGCGCCCACCTGCATGGACAGCGGGGGGCATGGGAAGAAAGCATCAGGCATGACGTACAATAATACATGTGTACTATGCATATATGGGTGGTGGGGTTTTTTGGCAGAGCTAGGGAGTAAACCCAGGATCCAACTGTCACCCAAGTGCTCTACCACTGAACTTCTCCTCCCAGCTCTCAGGCATTTTCAACATACAAACAGGATTATTTAATTATATCAAAGTTTGAGTTCTATTTAAGGTTCTCAAAACTATACAACACAGCACTTATAATAGAAATATGAATTCAAAATGATCAGTGTTCACACTGGTAACACTGTTTAAGCACATATATTAATTCTGATGTATGAACTTTAACAATTTGCACAGATCTGACATTATATATTACAGTGACTTGCAGAAGCAACGCTGGTGCTGGCACCAAGGCCTCTAACGCATGCCTTTCTCCACACACATTCCTGTGAGGGCACTTTCTCAGTAGAGCACTAAAGAAGTTTAATGGAACCAGCATCCTGAGAGCTCTTACTCTGGCAGAAATTTTAGTGGGTGTCATTAGCTAAGTACCATAATGACTTCCCCTTGGAACAAGCCATCACATTGTCCTTCGAGTTATTAGCAAAGGATTAAATGAGAAGTATGACCAATACTCTCATGTTTGCAAATGGGAGTAAATTCCTGATGTGCCACGGGCAGTCCATGTCTACAGCTTTTATCTCACTGACTGAAACACCCACTTACTAAAATCATGTTAATTATTAAGCCTGCTGAAGTGCAGCAGTGTGGACTAAGAGGACGGGGACGTGGTAAGGCTGCAACAGAACACACTAAATTGCAGGCACCACAGCACCAGGAAAGCAGTCTAGGGCTTCCATTATGCTGGGCAAAGGCCAGAAAATAGACTCCCACTCCTATGGGAAAACGAATGTGGATCTTAAGGAAAAAATTACTCCAAGAGAAGGATCCCCAAAGCAGCCGGTGGAGATTTTCCCCTGGAAACCAGCACCCACTCTCATCCTGTCCAGCAGGTCTTAAGGCTTCTGCCTTTTACACACTGCCACAACAGGACCACTGCTCCATACGGGTGGGATGCAGAAGCCTCAGAGCAACTGACAGATGTGTGTGCGTGTGTGTTGGGGGGGAAAACGCTAGCCAGGAGAAGGGGCGAGGAGCAGAAACATCTCCTTCCCTGTCCTACAGGCCAATGACTGAGCCTTAGCAAGCACCTACTATGCGCCAGCCTCGTTCCTAGGCCCGTCACAGGTAACTGACAACTTTCCCCACCTTGTGACACAGCCTGTGGGTGGAGAACAGGTGCAGTCATACCTCGATCCCGACCGTGTGGTGGAGAATGCTGACCAGGAGGACATGCTCCATCATCAGTCGGCTGGGCATAGCCGAGTCAGCGACGCAGGCTTCCAGGAGGGCGGCTGTCAGCGTGTCATTCATGTCTTTCCTGCTGTGGGCCATGTATAGCTCCTCCAGCTGCCCACTGATGGATGCCATGTTTGGCTCGCTCAGCCTACGAAGAAGTGCAGACACCCTTGCTTCAAACCTGGGTTCCTTCTCTACTTCAATCAAAACCCAGTAAGTCTTCAGTTCCACCAGCACACCCACTTCATGAACACTTTGGACCCAGAACAAGCCTTATCTAACCACAACGACCCGCTGGACACCACCCATACCACGTAATGCCCCGCAATCCTGAAATATGTACCTGTACCTGAAGCAGACCCCAGACTCTTGGAGAGTCTGTAGGGGCTAGCCTAAGAACATGCCCCTAGGTACCCTATCTGCTGCCCAGGGAGGGAACTGTGTGCGTACGGTACTGAGGATACAGCTGAGGGCTTTCATACTAGAGTACATCCCCAATCCTCAGCCCATTTTTATTCTTCATTTTGGGCCTCGTTCCCACGAAGTTGCCCGGGCTGGCCTAGAGCTCACAGCCATCCTCCTGCCTTAGCCTTCCAGGTGCTGAGATTACAGGCGTGCACTTCCATGCCCAGTGATTATGCCATGCCATTACCAGACAAGTGCCCTAATCAGTGGCCACACCCCCAGCACCTCTGTTTTTAAAGTGGCACAAACACCCTCAGTTCCTACAGAAGAGGCTGTCCTGTTGGGGGGGAGGGGTGTGCCTATACCTCTACCGAAGCGAATGTCTGACAGCACACTGTACACAGAAACAGTGCTGGGGTTCTAATTATAAAGAAGGATAAAGCAACACAAGGGTACAGAATGAGTGAGACATAAAGGCAGGCATCAGCCTGGTGGGGACAGGACAGCTGATGGCCTGACAGTGGTGGCGGCCACACAAATCTTGTGATAGAACTGCACGTAATTACACACATACCCCGAACACAGACTAGCACATGCTCTGGGAGTAGTGCTTCGGCTCGTAATTGCTTCTAACTGTACTCTAACTACAGCTATTACCCCAAGAGAAAACAGGCGATGGCATGCAGAACCTCCCGTGAGTTAGTATTTGAGTAAGTTAAATTATAGCAACAAAACGCCTATGTGAAATGTGGCAAACTGGATTCAAAGTCAGGATAGTGTCACCGCTGGAGGGCTGGGGAGAGGGGCTAAGGCACAACTCTGTGCGAGGGGAAAAGGACTGGGGAGTGGGTGTCAGGAGATGAAGCTGTGCCTACGTGGTTCTCAATCGACCTTCTCATGTTTTATTCTTAAACAGGACAGTAAGAAATGCAGAGATACAAGGTGGAGACCCGGGGGTTGAGCCACACTGCTTCTGCAGGAAGAAGTCTGCCAGGTCTTCCATCAGAACTCCAGGGATGACAGACCCCTCCCCATCCCTTTGTGCTCCTGAGAGTAATGGTGTGAGGGTGGGAATCCTTCAAACTCTGAAAGGACACAGGGCACCAACTCCCTCTTAAGGGTCTCAGGGCATCAAGACAGGAACACAAAGCACCCAAAGACGGCTTGAATTTTAATTCTGCGGTAGTTTCTGGTTTGTTTTTTTTTTTTTTAATAGAAAGAGGCAACTCCTAGAAACACAATTCCAAGGTGGTTACCTGTTAATTAAGCCTTTAACGTGTTTCTTCAGCCTTTCTAGTTCCTCCTTCTTGTGGACATCCACGGGCTCCTGAGCTCGCCTCACCTGAGGCGGGACGTACTTTTCGTCACTTTCACAAAGGCTCTCCTTAAAGACAGAAAAGTAATACGCAAAAAACGCTGGACAAATGCCATTTTCCCCTTGCTTTATGCATATTTAAACACTTAAACTCAGTAACTTGAAGGAGCTCTCATCCCTGACTTTCACACGCCCGACGGCAGGCGGGGCGCATCCCACCCAGCACGTGCGTGTAACTACACAGTTTTACCGCGTGAGCGCTTGCGTGGCCGCCGCCGCCACCACCACCACCACCACACTCCAGCCCCGGCTGTCGCCGCGCGCGCCACACCGCCCTCCATTCGCCCCTGCGTCCACGCGAGCCCAGGCAGCCGGGGCATCCCTGCACCACACCTGCCGGGACGCACTGCCATGCTCCGAGCAGCTCTCAAGGGCTTCGTCTTCCGCAAAACGGACTCTCTTCCCGCCTGCTTCCCCCCGCGCCGGGTCCACCCCGCCGTCGGCGTCCCCGTCTCTGTCCTCCTCCGACGGCGCGCCTCCCTCGGGGTCCTCTTCGCTCTCCAGCTCGGAGTCGCCGTCCGGGTCACTCGCGGCGGTCGGGGATCCCGCCGCTCCCCGCGCGTCCTCCCCCTCGTCCCCGCTGCTTTCGTGCAGGCCGCGGCCGCTCCCGGCGCCCAGGGCCCCCAGGATGTAGTCCAGCCCGTCGCGCGCGAAACTCGGCGGCACGGAGCCGTCGTCGCCCCTCCTGCGGCGCCTGCTCAGGCCGAGGCGGCGCTCCAGCTTCCGGAGCTCGCGGTCCTCCTCCTCGTTGGCCGCCAGGAGGGCCCGCCTGCGGGCGGCGGCGGCGGCGCGGGGTGCGCGCTGCCCCGCCGGAGCCCCAGCCTTGGCGGAGGCAGGGGGCGCCGGGACGCCGGCCTCGACCCGGGCCCGGCTCGCCGTGGCTTGGGCCCCCGCGCCCCCGGCCGCCCCGGCGCCGGCCGCCCTCCGCGGCCGGCGCGCCTTCCGGAGGCGCCGCTTCTCTTTCCGCAGCTCCTGGCGGCTCTTCTTCCCGCGGGGCCCGGAGCGCCTCAGGCCGCCGCGCCCCTCGCGGCCCCCCGGGGCGTCGCCCTCGGAGGTGGCGCGCACGAACCCCTCCACGGCCAGCCTGAGCCGCTTCAGGGCTCCCTCCCCGCCGCCGCCGGCACGACGACGCCCACGCCCGCCACCGCGTCGCGCGCGGGCCACAGACGCCCGGCCGGCGGAGCCGGGCACCGCGGGCGCCGCCATCTTGGGGGCAGTGCCGGCGCGCGACTTCCTTCCGGGGCGGGAGTTCCGGTTGAGCGGCGGCGGCGCGGCGCGGCGCGGGCCTGGCGGCTCCCCCTCCCGGCAGAAGGGCGGCGGTGCCGGCGCAGGGCCGGGCCTGTTCACGGTCGGAGGCGCGGCCGACCCGGCGTGTGCGCCTGGGCGCCCGCGTGCGCGCCCCGGGGGCAGCGCCTGGTGCCGCGTCGGCGCGTGGGCGGGAGGAGCTGCGCCATGAGCCTGCCCTTCGGCTGCTCGCTGCCCGCTCCCCCTTCATTTTCGGTTCTGCGGGTGAAACCTAGGGCCTTGGTGGTGAGCTAGCTGCGTTCCCAGTCCGTCGTTTATTTGCTTATATACTCATTTTTTGATTTGTGCAACAAGATCACGCAAAGTCGCCGAGCGCCGAGGCTGGCCTCGAACTCGTAGTCCTTCTGCCCGGGGCTCCGGTTTTGCGGCGAGCTCGCGGCCCTGGGCCTCAAGTCTCCAGGACCGAGTCGCGCCTTGATTTTTAGCACTTGGGGGGGGGGCGTGCCTCGACCTCCCCCGCCGCCCCTGGTGTTGGGTGTGACGGTGTCCGCCGCGTGCCCTCGTCAGGATCAGAACTAGGGGGCCGTCCCCGGCCCCGTCACCGGGGTCTCGTCAGAAGAGCGAAGTGGGGTCCGCAGCCTGGAGGCTAGGAGAGGGCGGGCAGCCGCGCAGGAGCCAACCTGCCGCGCAGTTTCGGGTTCCAGCCCGCGAGGCGTGAGGAGGGTGTGGAGCGGAGACCTACTCTCTTGGGCTTTGCACAGAGCATGCGCCGAAGAACAGGGGACGGCGCGGGCACAGGCTACCAGCCACCTCTGGGGCCACTTGTCCTGCAACCCAGTATGACAGGTGTCCCTTGCCTTGAAGATTGCTTAGGCAGCTTCTGCAGAGGCTTTAACTCTTGCAATATGCAGCCTGTGGAAAACCAGGGGCGGCCAGGGGCCTGCAGCCTGGGAACACAGAGCTTCCCCTGGCCGTCTTACGTGCGTCTGTTGTCAAACATCTGCTCTGCCTGGATGATTAGAACTTGGGTCTAAATGTCTGAGTTTGGAAATGTGGGCAGGTGGCCTTGTTTCTTGTAGGCTTCCAAAACTATGTCAATACATTTCCCTCCCCTCGCTGATTTAAAAAATCTTTTTTGGTACTGGGTAGCAAGCCCAGGGCTTTCACATTGAGCTACAACTCCAGCCCATTGTTTATTTTTGATTTTGAGACAGGGTCTCACCGTGTTGCCGAATTGTTCAGGCTGGCCTTGAACTTGAAGTCCTCCTGACTCAGCATTACAAAACATTAGCATTACAGGCCTATGTCACTGGGCCTGGCTTTGGGGAAATTTTTCGACTTCACAGCTTTCCGGTGGGAAAGTCTCTGGTGGTTATTTGGGGATCCTCTCTCCTGAAGACCTCCGCATCTCCCTGTCCTGCTGTGGCTCTGATGAGACAGGTGTGTGGAGACGTATTTCTGTGGTCTCACCCAAGAGGAGCTGTGGTAGGGTCCAGGAGACCCTACCAAGCATAGAACAGCCTGCTCCTAACTCGGGCTGAGGCCGTGGCAAAATGCTGGGGCTGCCGGGTGACCAAGTGCTAGGTGAGGAGCATGAGGCAATGAGGTGGGCAGGAGCAGGGTGTGGCCGATCTGGTGACCTGAGGGATGCTGGGCTCGCATTTAGGAAGCAATGGGAAGTCAGTGGCATGCTCTAGGTGGGGCACTGGGTGAGGCATGGGGAGTGACAGTGATTTGCATAGTGAGATGTCCCTGCTGCTCCTGGGCTGCCTGGGGCTCAGAGCCAGGAGGGCACACAGAGCCTGTTGCACCAGACTGTGTCCCCAGAAAAGAGGTGCTGCTGGGGCTCTGCCTAGGACGGCTCTTTAAAAATGTCAGTACCCATGACCTGCCAAGAGAAATCCCATGTGTCATCTAACGTCTAAATTTTAACTCTGGGTCACAACTTTTGTTTGCTTACTTCAGTATATCAGTTTGTTGACTGATTATTTTAGAATGCTTTTTTTCTGATTACAAAAATAACTCAGGCTCACCACACAGATAGAAATGTTATAGTTTATGTAAAACAGGAAGAGGGAAGTTTGCTGGAAACTTTCTTCCAGGATTGCAGGTGCTTCTGGATATATTTTTCTTCGGTGGATGGAACCCAGAAGGGCCTTCTCACTGCGCTACATCCACAGCCCATTTTTATCTTTGATTTTGTGACAGGATCTTGCTATGTCACGAAGCTGTCCAGATGGGTTTTGAACTTGTGATCCTCCTTCCTCAGCCATCCAGAGTGCTGGGGTGAGAGGCCTGCACCACCAGGCCAGGTCCCTTGAGGTCTTTAGTTTTATGTGAACTTGCAGTGTGATTTGTTCTACTGGTGTGCCACTCCACACCCTCCGGTCCCTCTGTGGGCCACTGTTTGGTTTTCTTTCCATTTTGTTCTGGGTTCTGGCTGGTTGGATTTCAGTCCTCAGGATGGCAGCATCATCATCACCTGGAAGCTGGTCAGAAATGCTGCTCTCAGCCCCTGCCCAGACGTGGCCACCTCCCAGGGTGGCCTGTGTGCTGGTGAGATTCCAGGACGCCGCACCTCCTTCTTCCCAGTGGCATATTTTATGAGATTAATCATCTGCTCATCTGCTTCTTTGAGAAGCACATGTATGTTCTATACTCTTGCTAAGCTGGGTAGGGTCGTGTGTGTCTATAATCCCAGTACTCTGGGAGGCTGAGGCAGAAGGCGTGCGAGTTTGAGCCAGCTGGGGCAAGTCAGCAACTTAGGGAGACCTATCTTAAAAAAAAAAAAAAAGCCACACCAGACATATCCCATGCAGATGTCTTTGAAGATTTGTGCTGGTGTTTCAAGAGGATTTCATTCTGGAAAAGGTTTAAACTTAACAAGATAATGCCAACTTTCCAACCCCCAACTGGTGCAAATTCGTACCTCAGGGAGCTCTATCCCCTCACCCCAGGATCTCTGTGACTGTTTTGCTATTGTTGCTTTGATTTCATTTTATTTTTGATACTGGGGATTGAACCCAGGGACTTAACACTGAGCTACATCCCCAGCCCTTTTTAAATTTTTATATTTCTAGACAGCGCCTCTCTAAGTTGCTGAGTTGCTCAGACTGGGCTCAAACTTGTGATCCTCCTTCCGTCCCCCCAACCCCCAACCAGGCATGGCTCCCCATTCTTGCATCTTTGCCCATGTGAATGGGATGAGTCTCCCCTTCACCACACTACCTGTCTAGTAGGACATGGCGGGGGCCCCTCAGCCTGTCCCCAGCGGCACAGGCTCCTCCCTGAGGGAGAACATTCCGTGTCTGCCTCCAGGACTGCAGTGACCTCTGTCATCTGATGACCTCTGCCATCCTGCCCACACACTGCTACTGTGCTCTTTAAACATCCCTCCTGTCTCTCTCTGGTGGTGGCTGCCCGTGTGTCACCTGCAAGGCTCTGGCTGGGCTGTAGGGTCCTGGGCGCGGGAGTGGCAGGGCACATGTGGCTGTGAGCTTCCCAGCCTCTAGGCACCCTGTTCATAGAGTGGTGCCCTTTGTGAGCCCAGCTTTCCTAGGCTGAGGCCTCAGCTCTGTGCTCTGACTCTCACACTCCAGAACCACTCTAGTGGGTGCCTTCTCCCTGCCAGCGTGGCAGTTCCTCCTTCCCAGGCTGGACTTGGAGTCAGAGGAGAGGTCAGCTCAGGGTTGGTTCCACTCAACTCCCTGAAGCCTTGGATGTTTCTTCCAGGGCATCCTTCACTCTTGGCCCTCAGTGGGCACTCCAGTGTTTGCTCGACAAAGGAAGGGAGGGAGGGAATAGGGAGAGGCTAGCCTCCCTACAGTAGCCAGTGGAGACAGACTCCTAGAGTGCTCTGTCCCGATCGGTCTTAGTCACTGTCCCATCACTGGGACACAACACTGACACTTGCAGCCTAAAGGAGGATAGGGTTGTTTTGGCTCAGGGTTGTACTGGGCTCAGTCCATGGTTGACTGGTTCCAAAAACGGGAATGTCGGGGGCCTGTTTGAGGCCAGCTGCTCACTCCTTGGCAGCCCGGAAGCAGAGAGAGGGGAGGAGCCAGGGACAAGAACACACTTTCACGGTCACACCCCAGTGATCCACCTTCAACCAGGCCCCACCTTCTAAGAGCCCAGTCAGCCTGGAACTCATCCGCAGTGCCTCCATGATCCAGTCAGCTTCCACAAAGGAGACTCTGGGGTGACACTGTAGATCTAGCCATGACACCATCTTTTCTTTTTGGAGTATTGATACATGTGGAATGGCTCAGCAAAGAGCTGGGGTTCCAGCGTGTCCTCCATGAACTTTGGACAGCACTGAGCTGTGACAGTGGTCATGTGACACTTGGAGAAGGGCAGATTGGGGAAGAGGCCTCTGCAGAAATTTCTGTGACTTAGCCGAGTGTGTGTCGACAGGGGCCAGTCTGTTGTTTATGAGAAGGTAGCTGCGGGTGGCTCGTCTTGAACACCCTTCCTCCCATTCATCAGATGAGTAAGGAGTTGTCCCTGGCCCAGCGGCCCACGGTGACATCTCTAGCACCAGTAAAGACAAGGAAAGAAAGCCCTAGTCATATGTTGTGACTTTCAGTATTTTTAGTTTACAAACCAACTGTTTATCACATTAGGACATTAATCTATAAATAAATTTGAAAGCGGTAATACATCTTGGCCTCCACAGGCTTTGTGTTGAGGCAATGATCTGTAAATAGATTTGTCATGTCACTGATCCCTTTATTATTAATGCTGTAGCTTGGATTATGGTTATCAATCTCATCCTGGACCGAACTCTTTACAAAACCTTTGTTCTCTGGCACAGGCCTTGTGGCCCAGTGTCCCTGCGATTGTGTAGCGTAAAGTTGCATCTAATTCTGGTTGAACTTCAGGCACAGTTTCTTTCTTTTTTTTTCCTGAAGTACTGGGGAGTAAGTCTAGGGCCTTCATACTGGGCTACACGCCTGGCCCTTTTTTCTTTTTTGAGACGGGGCCTTGCTAAGTTGCCAACGCTAGACTTGGAACTCTAGAACCCCCTTCCTCGGGCTCCCAAAGTGCTTAACACGTGGGCTCAAAACAACCAAAGTTCTTCCAAGACAGGTATCACAGGCCTGTCTCTCCAGCATTCTCGGAGGCTACAGCAGTGAGATCACAAGTCTGAACCTAGTCTGGACAACTTAGCCACTTAGTGAGATCCTGCCTCTAAAGCAAAAGTGAAAATTGGGCTGGGGCTTGTGAGAAACATGAGAAAGCGATTTGTTTCCAGTGGTGCTGGGCAGTGACTGCTGAACTGGCTTGTCCACATGACCAGACATGGTGTCTCAGTTGCCTTCGTGTTGCTGGGACACAGTACCCAGCATCCACAGCTTGCGGGGGGAGGATTTGTTTTCGCAGTTTCAGAACATCTCAGTCTATTCATGGGTGGCTGGCAATGGTGGAAGCACATGGTGGCGGCCAGCAGGAGGAAAAGCCTTTCGCTACGTGACAGACGGGGCCAAGTGAGCAAGGGAGGGCAGAGCTAGCGTGTATCCTTCCAGGTCATGTCCAGTGATCCCCCCCTTCTGGATCAAGCCCCAGAGATCTGCCCCTTCCAAATCAAGCCTCGTTGTTCCAACCAGGCCCTACATCTTCATAGCACATGGTTCCATGATGTCCTGTAAGGTTCCACAACATCCAGATGTATGAGGTGTTTGGGCGACGTTCCAGATCCAAACCACAACACACAGGAATACCAAAAACACCTCAAAATGATGGCCAATCACCAACTTCTTTATACTGTTAACTTCCTGGTTCTTCTTTAAGAGTATCACAGGCCTGTTTTTGTGAGCTTTGCATTGGGCATGTCTGGGCATGGTCAGAAAGCAGTAAGTGGGGAATAATTGGTTGCCATGTCACCTGAGGGTGACTGAATGTCCTCCAGTCAGACAAAGGTGACATCTGAGAGAGACTGCCATCTTTGTAATGCCAGCTAATGGGGAACCAGCAGGACACTGGAGTATGGATACTGTATTGCACCTGACCCAGTGGGTGGGGGCAGTCTCTGCCCAGCACTCACCACTGTATAAGGTTGATACTAAAGCCCTCTTGCTCTGCTGATCTCCTCGTTTCTGTGTCCATCCTTTGGAGATGTGTGCAGGTGGACTTGTTTCTCACAGAGATACAGCTTAGTGTGAAGGCCCTGGGTTGGATCCTCAGCACAAAACAAAATAAAACAAACAAGCCCCGAATAATTCTAATCAGGGGACTGTCCAGAGGCAACCAGTGGAGTTCCTTGCTGCTCCAAACCCAGAATGGATCTCCTCGTCCCTCAGTATGAGGTTCTTTCCTACATATACGGTTACAAAAAACCAGAAGGGTGCTCCTGTCCCAGCCTTGTCACTTGCCTGGAGCTCTCCCTGTGCACAGGTTGCCTGAGCAGGTGTCACTGGGCTTTGGAGGACTTGGGGATAGAGGCAGGAATGGGAGTACCAAGGCACAAGGAGGAGTCCCTGGAGAGAGGGAAAGGCCTGGTGGATTGGCTGGGCGTTTCACTTGGCCACTCCCTTCCCCTCCAGCCCCTGCCCACCTATCGCTAGGTCTGTGTTGAGCTGTCACTGTCCCCACACACCACCCACGTAGGATGCCCCTCTGCCCAGGCCTCGCCCTCTGTGCGAACCTCACTTGCTGTCCCATCAAACCCTGACCAAATTACCGTGTGTGAAGTTGTCCTTCAGGCCCTTTGTCCCCCCCTTCCCCTCACTGCCAGCGAAGAACTCCTCACAGCACGCATCGCTCCTCTGTGACCCCTGGGCTGGGGCCCCACATGGTAGCTTCTCTGTGCAGGATGGACCCGGGCTCTGGTTTTTGGGTCCTCACAGCTGCCTTAGGCTCCTGCAGAGCGTGTTTGCTGGTTGGCTGAAGTGGGGATATTTTACGTTTTTACACACATTGCTAAAGAGAGGGAATTCTTGATCTAGTTAGTTGGTGTTCAGGTTCATACGGGAAATTATGTGCTGATTTTGATGATTCTGCAACACTGCAGATTCTTGGAAGAGTTCAGCAGAGCCTTTAAAACTAGCACTGGCTTACGCTGCCATCTGTAGCCGTGAACAGCCTCGTGTGTTGGCTTGTACCAGCCATCGCTAGGGCACAGCCAACATGGGCTGAACGGGATGTTTTTGTGTCAAGCAGAAGAATGGCTAATGTGAATGCCGACGCCTGGTGGCCCAGGCTTATCATCCCAGCACTCTGGGAGGCCGAGGCAGGCAGACCACAAACGGGAGCACAGCGAGTACAGCGTGGGCAGCCCGGTGACTTAGAATCACAAATAAAAGCTGGGTGTGGTAGTACACACCTGTAATCCCAGCACTCGGCGAGGCTGAGGCAGGAGGATCACAAGTTTGAGCCCAGCCTGGTAAGACCTTGGTGAGATCTTGTCTCGGAAATCAAAAATAAAAATGGTGGGGCATGTAGCTCAGTGTGAAGGTCCAGGGTTTAATCCCTAGAAACACACACACAGACACACACAGACACACACACACACACACACAGACACACACACACACACACACACACACACAATTTTTAAAAAGACTGAGCTGGGATGACCTGGTCTTAATCTCCTGTACCACAAAAAAAAAAAAAAAAGCTTCGGTGTTTTGTGTTTCCCAGGAGCGTGACTAAGCGTGAAGGGCGGACTCTCAGACTGTCCACCCCATTCTCCCCACCAGCCTCAGGAGGCAGCTTGGCGCCCCCAGCCGGAGTGAAGTATGACGCGTGCACACGTGCTCGCCTGTGTGTGTGTGTGTGTGTCTCTCTCTCTCTCTTTCTCTCTCTCACACACACACACACACACACACACGCACGCACACACGCACGCCGGCTCGCGAGCGCCCCCTGGCTGCGGGGTGTGGCTTGGGGTGGTGGATGGGGATGAGGAGGTGGCGGCAGTTCCGTGCTCCGCCCCGTAGGACTCCCCGCGCCTCCCCGCGCCGTGGTGCTTCTCCACAGGTGGAGAGCTGCAAGGAAAGCCCGCAGTTGAGCTGCTGGCAAAGGGCCCTTTCAAAAGACTCATGGCTTTGCGTTTACCCAGCCAGGCTGCCACGGTCAGGAATTGCGTTTGCGTGGGCTTCTGGAACATTCGAACTGTAATGGAAACAAACAAGACAGAGACCTCACAACTCCCAGAAGAGCCAGATACCATGGCCCGACAGTCGGCCGTGTCAGAGGTCGGCTGTGGCAGGGGCCTTGGGACCAAATACTTTTCTTATTAGCATCAAGTAAATCACCTGCAACTCAGCGGGGCCAAAACACTGACCTTTAATTTAGCTGTGTTAAAAAAATACATATATATGTATAAATAAGTTTGCTGTGTTTTTAATGGCACTGTTTAAAAATACACAATAATAAATCAGGAGACATTGTAAATTAAGGTCTCACATTACTGAACTCGGTGCTCCTTGGTGACATGTATGATTGGTCTGTACTGCCAGGAAACTGATCTGAGTTTCTCCTCATCTTACAGACCTTGGTACCCACTCCTTGGGGTCCTACTGTCTGCTGTCTGTGTGAGGACTGCAGAAATCAGACACACGGTTTCCTCTTTTTCCTTTGTTTGTCTTTATTTTGTGGTACTGGATGGAGATTGAACATAGAGCTTTCACACTAAGCTACATCCCTAGAGCATTTTTTAAATTTCTCTTTTGAGACAGGGTCTCACTAAGTTGTTAGGTTGCACAGACTGGGCTCAAACTTGAGATCCTCCTGCCTCAGCTTCCCAAAGTGCTAGGATTACAGACCCATGCGGCCAGACTCAGCTCAGAGTACAGTTCTGTATTCCTGTTGTGAGTCAATGCTGCAGTGACCCAGGTGCTTGCCCTTTCTTCCTCCCAGTGAGCTGGGAGTAGCCGCGCTGGCCAGGACACAGGCCTTTCCCCATCACTAAGGCAGACCCATCCCAGCTGTCCATCCACAGTGTCGCATGCCAGCCTCCACTGCTCGGGACCGAATCCTCAGCGTCTGTCCTGCAGGCTTGATGTGGACCCCTAGGGACTGCCAGGAGTGGATCCTGCGCCATTTCCCCATGAGCTGCCTCTGCAAAATCAAGCCACCCCACTGGCATAAACTGTGTCTTTAATACTCGAGGCACAGAAGTATGTTTTCTGTCCACCTGGAAAACACACGGCGGCTTTGAGAGCAGTTGGCTGGGACCAGGTGGACTGCTGCCTGCGTTCATTGGTCTGTGCCTGCCCCAAGGATCCGAAGCCCGTGGGTGCAGTCAACAAGCTCCACACAGACCCAGAGCTTCTGACGCATCTTTCACCACTGTGTCGGGTCACCAAGAAAATCAGAGTGGCAGGGATGGCCTTCTGACTCCACAGTCCTTGTCTGACTTTATCCTTACACGTAAGGGTTTTGCTCGTGTGTCCCCTGAGGTGAAGGGAGCAGGAGTTGTACCTCTGCAGTGACATGTAGAACTGCCACTGTGGCTTCAGGGGCCACAAGGAGCCACCTGAAGCCGTGGTGCGTGTTATCAACAGAAATAAGCCAGGGCAGCACTCAGGAGGCTGAGGCAGGAGGATGGCTGTGAGTTCAGGGTCTCAGCTGCAGGCCTGGCTCCCTGAGCCTCCAGGACGGGCACCTGTGGCCCTTGCGGGGGCCTCACTCTGTGCACACGGCACCACTGCTAGGATGCAGGAGACAGAAACTGGCGACCTCTTAGCTTCATTGCCAGCAAATACGTCTGTTGGGCTTGGGATGTGAGACACCCACACTATGAGTCATTACAAATAGACAATCCACAGACATGTACCCTATGGCTGCGCATGATTCCTTGGGTCTGTGACTTACTTTTTTATGCCTTGAAACCAGAGACATATAGAAGCTGGGCTTGAGCTAGGCCCTTAGAGACACAGGCCACTGTAGGAGGCTGAGGCAGGAGGATCACAAGTTGAAGCCCATCCTGGGCAACTGAGTCACTTAACAAGATCTCTTCTCAAAATAAAAAACACAACATGGGCATGCGTTGCAGTTCAGTGTAAAGTCTCTGGCCTTGATTCCCAGGGACTTGACAAAAACAAACAGAAAAAAGTCACAGGCCTGTGATCCCAGCACTCTGGGAGGCTGAGGCAGGGGGGTTGCACCTTTGAGCTCTGCTTGGGCAACTTAGTGCATTAGGGTGACCCCATCTCAGCATAAAATGAAAAGGGCTGGGGTGCTGTTGAGCACGAAAGCCCCAGTAGAGGAAGATGAGGAGGAAGAGGGGCCAGCTGTGGAAGCAGCAAGGCTCTGTGCTTCTTAGGAGCTGGTGGGCTTTGATGTGGGGGACCCTGCCCAGTGTCAGCCCAAGCAAACGAGAGCCTGCTCCGCGTCCTGTCCTCATTTGGTGTAACCCTATCTATGAGCATGTGCTCTGCTGTGCGATGTGGGGTCTGCTATGGTCACGGCTGTGAGGTATTTCCCTGTATGGGCCTGACACTCACTTGGGGTCTGGGTCTCACTCTCTTGCTGGCCTCAAACTCTTGATCCTTCTGCCTCAGCCTCCCAAGCAACTGGTCACGTGCATGGCTCAGGTGTTTCACGTACTTTTTTTTTGGGGGGGGGCGGGCAGCACTGGTGATAGAGCACAGGACCTCTGCACTGTGCTGCATCCTCGCTGCCCCCCTTTTTGAGACAGGGTGTCACTCTGTAGTGCAGGCTGTTCCTGAACTGAGGATGTGGCTCAGGCTGGCCTTGGATTCACAGCAATCCTCCTGCCTCAGCCTCCTGAACACTAGGATTATAGGTATGTGCCACCGTGCATGGCTGGGGAATTGAACTCAGGGCCTTGCACTTCTTAGCCAAACATTTTAACTGCTGACCTATTCCTTCAGACCTCTCCCCCACCAACCCTTTTCAAAATTTTTTTTTGAGACTTTTTTTTTGTAGTCCAGGCTGGTCCTGAATTCACTATGGAGCCCGGGCTGACCTTGGACTCTTGGCAATCCTCCTGCCTCAGCCTCCTGAGTGCTAGGATTACAGGCGTGCACCACCACCCCTGGCTTTATGTGGTGCTGGGGAATTGAACTCAGGGCCTTGTGCTCGCTAGCCAAGTGCTTTCACCAATGTGCCATTCCTCCAGCCCCTTTAAATTTTTTTATTTTGAATTTTTTTATTTTGATTGAGGGTCTCAGTAAATTGCCAATCTCCCATAATGCTGGGATTACAGGCATGTGCCCCACGCCTGGCTGGATCACAGCAATGTTTAACCCATCCTCTGGAATAGCTGCAGATGCTGTTAAGTGTGAGAGCCCTGGTAGGGGAAGATGCGGAGGTTGTCTCTACGAGCCGAGTCCTGGCGAGCCACCTCAGGCCGGTGGTTACACGGCGTGCCAGGTGACATAACCTGTCCTAACGCACTGTCCACTGCCAGGCCTTCCTGGGCCACAGGTTAGTTTATTAATGAAGACTGTGAATTAAATAATGACTGGAGTGACGGGGAGAAAAACAGCCCCCGTCCGCACAGGGCGGGAGACGGATGGGGACGGGTGGCCCTGCCACCGGGACTCAAAAGCGCGACAGCCCGTTCGTCATCTGCCGCTTGGACGTGTGTGCATTCATTTCTCTGTGATTACAAGGAAACCTCTCACAATGATTCTGAGCTAAAAACACATTAAATCATCCCTTTAATTATATCGAAGCTGGACCTCGCCATTCTCCACAGTCTCGCTTTGTCTTGGCATCTCATCCTCACCCAATATTTTATTTCTGTCCGGGTCATATGAGTCAACTGGGCAAATGCAGCAGGATTTATTCATTTTACTGTTTTATTTCGGTAACGTAGTAAATTATGATAGAATTAGAATAAGTCCTCGGTTTGTACACATGTCACCACCCCTTACACACTTGGCGTTTTGAAAGAGGATCTCAATTCAGCGTCAACACGAATGCTGCCACGGTTGTCCCTTCCTCATTTTCACAAGCTTCTTTACGTGGTTTGGAATATTCTGAACTCCTTTTCTCTCTCTCCCTCCCTCTGAGGCTGTTCCCCACTTGGTGTTATATTTTGCGTGTGTATTACTTTGGGTCCTTTCAAAAGGCAGAATTTACTGAAATGATAACACGGATCCATTTGGAAGGCTTTACAAATCGAGGATAGAGATAGTCCAAGATGGCGGCCTGCATGTGAGAGAGCTGGAGCGCCGATGGCTGCTTAGCCGGGAAGCAGAACTCCTGTCCGAGACTGCGGGACAGCTGGTGAGAGTCTGCTGCGGATCTCAGTTGTTCAAACAACAATGGCGAAGTCCAGAGACTGAAGATCGGTGAGTGACTGAGGATCCGCAACGGGCAGACAGGTGCAAGTTGAGAGTGGAGCGAAACTGTGATGATCGGTGTCTGTCTGTAGACAATTGTGAAGGCGAGAGCTTTCCCGGGGGAGGAAGCTGTAACAAGCTTTCCCCCCTCCTTTTAAAATACCGTTGGAGTTCCAGTTGGGCCTCCCACATCCGAGTGGGTGCTCTTCCCTCATTGGCTGGCCCACATCACTCACACTCTAATCCAGGCTGGTTCTCAATTCCCAGTCTAGGCATGGCTCCCCAACACTAATCCAGGTGTGCTTCCTGATTGCCTCAAGTTGGCGTAATCTCTCCAGTGGTCACAGGGTGTTACCTCTTTGTGCAGATTGACAGAAAGCCCCATAGTATGTGACAAGGGGTTTTCAGGCGTGAAGAGGAAGACTTGGGGTCTAGGATGGTTTTAGCTGGGTGGCTGGGGCTGTGCATACCCCAGAGCTACTGCAGTTCCCCTGAGTACCCCCAGTGAGACACAGAAGCCAGCCCAGTGAGTCTTCCTTCAGCTGTCGCTGTGTCGCTGTGTGTGTGTGTGTGTGTGAGTGTGTGCATGTGTATGATACTGGGGGTTGAGCCCAGTACTGAGCTACATCGTCAGGCTGTTTTTTTGTTTTGAGGCAGGGTCTCACTAAGTGGCCAAGTTGCCCCACATGGTCTAAAAGTTGTGATTCTCCTGCCTCAGCCTCCTGGACTACTAGGATGACAGCCTGGTACCACCAGCTGCTTCTCTCCTTCCTGCTCCCCGCCCAGGCTCCTTAATGCTCTGCCCAGGGTCCACCTCTCAGGGGCAGGACCAACAGTTTGGCGTGGGAAGGCTCCAGGGCCGGACCACTAACTCGGTCCCTTTGCCACAGTATCCAGTCTTGCCCTTGGCAAACTGGGAACAGAAACTCTGGGGCAGCAGAGACCTGAAGCCCACCAGGCCAGGAAGTAGCCCACGGCAGCCCCGCTGGTGAAGGCCGGATGGAAGTAGTGTGGGGTGTGTTCCCAGTGACGTGGCTGCAGGAACGGGGCGGTGGGGGCCCTCCTGTGGTGGTGAGGGTGGGGTGGCGCCTGATTGGGTGGCACCTGGGGAATGTATGAAGCACGCCTGTGGGATGTCTGGGTGGCTGCGGGGTCACGACCTTGGTTCTGCATCTGGGCACCCTTCCTTCACCAGCCCTCCTGCCATGCTGTTCCTGCCTTGGAGCCAGCTGCTTGGGGACTGAGCCCCCGCCCCCAACCCATGAGCCAAACGACCCTCTTCTAAGCTGTGGGTGCTGGGCATGGGTCCTGCTCCAGGAGTGCTCACTCCTGCTGGTCTTCCTGCACAGGAACCTGTTTATTTCTGAGTCCTTTGGAGGACTTCCCTCCTGACTGTGAACTAAGCAGTTTCTTACTTTCATTTACTTTTTGGGCAGTTGTTACGGTCTAGATCTAGATCTAGAATGTCCCCCAAAGTGTTCAAGAGTGAGGTTTTCCAAAGGTGACCGAGGCTCTGACCTCATCCTTGATGGATTCTACGTTGATGGCATTGCCAGAAGGGGCAGAGCCTCTGGAGCTGGGGCCTCACGAAGGAGTGGGAGTTGGGGGCATGGCCTTGGGAACCATTCTGGGGTCCCCATCCCCTTGTTCTCTGGCTCTTTCGCTCAGGGTTTTAGAAGTTCTCAGTGCATTCATGGGTGGTGGGCAGTGGTGGGGAGGCACACGGCAGGGGCGTATCTGGAGGAAGAGCTGCTGGCAGCACAGGCGAGGGAGGAAGGGTGGAGCTCGTACTGTCCTTCCGGTCCCGTCCCATGCTCCGCCCTTCCAGGTCAAGCCCCACTCTTCTACCACTCCCGACCAGCAAGTGGCTCCACAGCTACCCCACTGCGCTCAAATAGGTGAGGCTTTGGAGAGCCCCCAGATCCAGCCGTAGCCCAGACCTCTCCTCCTCTAAACTGAATTTGTCAGGTGATAAAAAGTTGACTGAGGCAGTGGTGCTGGGGGTGGCGCCCCGGGGCTGTAAGTGGACCAGGCTAGCACTCTACCTCTGAGCTGTATCCTCAATTTTATTAAAAAACTTTAGTAAGTTTGGTGTGGTATCTCACGTCTGTAATCCCAGCACTTGGGAGGCTGAGGCAGGAGGATTGCCATGATTTTGAGGTCAGCCTAGGCTACAGAGCAAGACCTTGACTCAAGAAAACTTTTTTTTTTTAAATTTGAGACAGGATTTCTGTTAAGTTGCTCAGACTGGCTTTGAACTTGTGATCCTCCTGCCTTAGGCTCCCAAGTGCCTGGGATTATAGGTGTGCGCTGCTGCACCTGGAATTTCTTGTTTTTTGGTCATGAAAAGATTTTACACTATGCAAAAGTAGAGAGAGGCTGGAGGAGCAGCACAGCATTCGGAGCGCTCGCCTAACACGCACACAGGCCTGGGCTCGAGTCCCCAGTACCACCTAAGCCAGGTGTGATAGCATATGCCGAGTTTGAACATGCGACCCTCCTGCCTCAGCCTCCCGAGACTGCATGGCTGTAGGTGAGTACTGCCATGCCCAGCTCATTGTAACCACTCTTAAGTGCACAGTTCAGTGACATTAAGCACATTCACACTGTCATGTGACTGTCGCCACCATCCAAGTCCAGGTTGGCCTCATCGCCGTAAACTAAAGCTCAGCACCTAAGACCTCTGCTCACCTCACAGTGCCCAGGAAAGAGGAGGAGGAGGAGAGAAAGAGAGAGAGAGAGAGAGCGAGCGCCATGGAGGAGGGGGCCGGTCGAGATGTGGTCCGCCAGCTCCCCGCCCTCCCCCAGCCCTGACCCCACTCATTGTTCTTTCTGTCCCTGGGGTCTCACCACTCCAGGTCCCTCAGAGCTAGAATCAGGTACTGTTTGCCCTTTTCTAGGTGGCTAATTCAACTATCACATCCTCAGGGATTGCAGATGATTAGATTTGTAAAGCCTTAACATTGACTAACATGTTACAAAATCTTCCATGGAGCTGGGAGGAGCAGGAAAAAGCCAGAGGGAGGGGTGCGCTAGGGGGATGGCTACCTGGCTCTTTCCCCCCGTGGACCTCACTGCACCCCCTTTTCTTGGAGAGGAGGCAAGAATCTGGCTCTGTAGAGGGTTTAGGGTGGCCTCAGGTAGATACACACTTCTCTGAGAAAAGAAGAAGCTACCAGGGCTGGTGAGGGACCTAGGGGCTCTCACAGGGCAAATATAGTATTTATTTGCCCTAGAACAATAAGCTTAGGAAACCTCTTTATAAGTCACTAGCATTTTTTTTATAGCAACAGAAAAAACAATTTTGTTAGTCGACAGTTTGTGAAATCACAACTGAACACAGATGGTCTTCGTTATCCACATAGTACCACCTTCTCAGTCACCAGCAGGAGAGTCATGGTTTGGGTGTGACGGGCCACCTGAGAGGCTCCTTGTATTGGGGCTCAGTTACTAGTGGGTTTGGGAAGAAAGCAGATCACGAGGCCGGGCTTCATCCAGGGAACACTCCATTGTTGGGATCATAAGTTGATGGCGTTTTTTTAGGCAGTGTAGTGGCAGGAGGTGGGGCCTGGCTGACGGGAGTGAACCCACACGGTCATGCTGGTGTGACCTTGAGGACCACGTCTCGCCAGGTCCCCTCCTCTCTGGGTCTCTCTCGCGCTTGCTTCCTCTCTTTCCTGGGCACTGCGAGGTGAGCAGCTGTCTTCACCATGCCATTCTGCCACGGTGTGCCCTTCTCGCCCAGGCCTGAGCAACAGAGCCTGCCCGTCAAGGACCCAAACCTCTGGATTCTCTGGAACAATGGAGCCAAAATCAATCTTTCCTTTTTTTTTTTTTTTTTTTTGAGGCAGGGTCTTACTCTTTAGTCCCAGCTGGTCCTGAACTTACTGTGGAGACCAGGCTGGCCAGTATCTCCCAGCACTCCTCCTGCCTCATTCTCCCAAGTGCTGGGATTAGAGGCATGCCCCACCATGCTTGGCATATGTGGCACTAGGGATTGGGCTCATTAGGCAAGCTCTCCAACTGTTGTGCTATTCCTCCAGCCCATCTTTTCTTTGTTTTTCACATTGGGTGTTTTGTCCCATTGATGAGCACTGACTGTCAGCAGTGGTGGCCACTAGCAGCTTTGACTGTTGTTCCTTTAGAGAGGAATAAACGTGAGGGTCTTATTCTGAGCACAGAGTTAAGTGCCCACATATTTCAGGCAGCATGCAGTCATGGATGTTTCTTAGATACAGTCCAAAGGATTCCAATTCCACTGCGCTTTCCCAAAACCTGGTACCCGCCAGCTATGAGAGAGCAGAGCCACCGCTGTTGGTGAGCGTTTCGGACGTGCCCTTCCACGTGGCACACTTCCTCGTTGGTGCAGGGGGAGACCTACTTCCCTGGAGGACCTTCATTGTATTCTCTTTTACACGTCACTACGTGGGAATCAAATGTTATTTTTTTCCAGCCATCAAATCTGACTTAGAAAACTGATGAGGAAAAGGAAAGTTGACTGCATTTTCAGGATTTTGATCTGGAAAAATGGGTCTGATCCGTCCCCACGAAGATTCCGGTGCTTCCGAAACAAGTCTTACCGAGAAAGGAGGGAGTGTGCTTTCCGTCCTGTGACTTAACACAGAAATTGGCTTCACAGCGCATTCCTCAGTGCAAACTACAGGTTGACCTGCCTCTTTTGTCTTTCAGATTTCAGGTAAAAGCTGTCTACCTTCACACCAGCAGTCACACCAGACACCGGGAACAAGGTGGCACTGATAGTGTTGTGTGGAGGGAGGAAGAGTGGGCGCCAGCCCAGCGCTCCCATCTGCCAGGGGGAGGGCCAGGGAGGGAGCTGTGGGCACTGGTCACTAGGTGAGCTATAGAATGTCTACTCTGGGATTGTCAGACACACACACAGGAGCACATACGTGCATGTGTGCGTGTGCACAGATACCTACTCACTCACACATGCACGCATGTGTACCCTTACTGAAGGTAGGGTAAGTTCTGTGGTCTCAGTCTTTAACTTTCTCTTCTTTTTTTGAGCTGGAGTCTCACTGAGCACCCCAGAGCAGCCTCAAATTTGTGCTTTTCCTGTTTCAGCCTCTCAAATAGCTGGGATTATGGGTACCTGCCTCTGCATCAGACTTAGCTTTTAATTTTGAAAACATCTGTTACGATTTACATTTTAAAAGTATCCTAAAAATCTCATGTTTGTAAGGTGACTGGATCAAGTGGGCACTGTGCTCATGAGTGGGTCAACCCGTGGTGAGTCCTTCTGCTTTCAGGAGGTGGGTCCTGGTTGGAGGGATGGCCGCTGGGAGTGTGACCGGGAGGGCGTGTCTCATCCTCAGCTCCTCCCCTCTTTCTCTGCTTCCTGGCTGTGGTGGGTTGGATAGCTTCCTTCCACCTGGCCTTTCTGCCATGGCTTCCTGTCCTTGCCAACCAGTCCCGCATGGACTGAGACCTCAGAAACTGTGAGCTAAAAATGAACCTCCCTCCTTTAAGTCGTGGATATAAGGTGCTGTGTCCTAGTGAGGAGGAAGGTGACTGAGACCACAGCCAAATAAAAAAAATCAACCCCCACATTTTTCATAATAAAAATCGTAAGACAGAAAAGGAGAGAATGGTAATTATTAAGTTGCTGTAGACAGTGTAGACAGCAAGTATCATTTAGCCCAAATGTTTCATCCTCAACTCAGGCAAAATTATTATTTGCCTATGTTGCAGCTTTAAAGCCCAGACGATATAAGTGACGGATACTGGAAGGTGAGAACACGATGCCTAATGTAATGCAACACACCACTATACAGTGTGAGACTTAACACTGTCACATGCGGTAACCTCAGGTTAAAACAACATAACACAACATTACAGTGTTACACAGCAGCCTATCTCTAAGGGGCCTCTGCTGCCTACTCAGGTTTTTTTGTTTTTTTCCAAATCCTCTAAACAGAATCTAGCTGGAAGCCAGGAGGCTCTTGATCTGATGTGCAGGTGTCATGGAAGGTTAGGCAAAGTCTGAGGTTGCCTAAGAAATGGTAAGAGAGTCTTACTTGGAAAAACTCAAACCAGAGACCTGTGGCCGGGCATGAGGGACGCCTACAGCTTAGCCAAGGGGAGGCCGACCAGCACGAGGACTACCAAGTGTCTTTCCAGCTCCGCAGTTTTCAGTGTTCACAATAAACATCTATCAAGGCCAAGACTTGGATATAAACACCTGCATCTACTTAGCATAGCAGAATGTGTCTGGGAGCATCCTGCAGCCATAAATCGTGGGGGAACGTGTCCCCCTGTGCTGGCCCCGGATAACTCACATGGCTATTTATTCCTGAGCTGGAGGTGCTCCCTAGCGCTGTGCAGCATTGGGGTGTCAGAATGAATTTATGGGAACAGGGATTTTTCTGGCAGCATATTTGATGGTGAGTGGAGGGCTTGCCAGACACTGGGAATCGGAACTACTTCTGAAAAGCCCTCTTTTCCCTTGAAAGGGCCATAAATCTACAAGTCATCTCGACTTACAAGCCTTTCACGCAATAAGTTGATAGCAAATACATTACCAAAGAGACACACAATTACGTTAAAATCTACCACAGTTAGAAATGCAGTGTAGCTCCCAAATTATAATTTAATTTTTTAATAGTAAAAAGAACCCCATAAGTTTTACTACTCACTGTTTCTTTGGGTTTCACCTTTGATTATCATGTATATAAAGACGAAGCCAGCCTGTTTGTAAGCGAATACCCTAGATTTTCTTAGCTGCTTATTTGTTGCTGGTACAAAGTACCCAACAGCAGCAACTGTAGGGAGGAAAGATGTATTTTAGCTCGCAGTTTCAGAGCATCTCACACAGTCTGTTCATGGGCAGCTGGCAACAGTGGAAGCACGTGGTTGAGGTCTAGTTGGAGCAAAGCTCTTCAAAGCATGAGAGACAGAAGCCAAGAGAGGCATGAGCCCGTGAACTGAAGGCTCTCCCAGCAAGACGCTGCACCAATGTTTCTCCTTCCGTCCCTTCCTTAGTTCAAGGCTAGCTGTCCCCGACCCCTAGGGTGGTGCCCCTTCCTCACTTCCTGGCCCACAGGTCGATCCCTTAAGCCTGAACTCTCTTCCCTGGGCTTTTCCTAGTTCAGCAAATAGACACAGTCCCTCCAGGTCAAGCCCCAAGCATCTGCCCCTTCCAGCCAGGCCCCACCTCCCCAGAGCACAAGGTTCTACAGTTATCCCAATATATCCAAAACATGAGGCTTTTGGGGGACCCTCCAGATCCAAACCTTAGCACAGACTGTCCAGGAAGCCCTGGTATTTTCTAGCCACATAAAAAGCAGATTTTGAAAACAAGAGACAGAAAGTTTTCTCTCTCTCTACCCAAGGAGTCAGCTTTGCAGAGACCCTTGCTAGGTTCCGGCCACTGTGTCCCCTTTAGCAAGCCAGAGGGGTCCAAAGAGGACAAACAGAAGCTGGCTGGGCAGGCAGGTGGTCTCCAGTTTAGGCTAGAGGTTTTAGCTTGCCCTGTTCAAAGGGGTACTTTATAACTCCCTGTGTCCCTGTTTGAATAATTACATCTCCCGATATGTCTACGTCATATCCATAGAAACAACTGAATTGCTGTATCTGCAACATCATCTCCATAATTACATCTTTGTAGCTAGCCACATCTGTGTCCATGTAGCCACATCCAGGTCAGTATCGGTAATCACATCCATATCATCCGTGTCACACGCCGTCTAATGTTCAGAGCCCTTCTGGCGCCCGCTGGCCTGTCTCTCTCCCCCTTTCCCTCCCTCCCTCCCTCCCTCCCTGTCTGTGGCCTGCCGCAGAGCTGGCTGTGTGCAGCTGGCTGCCTGGTTTATGAGCCGCAGGATCCTGGGTTTGCTATCTAACTGCGTTCCGTTTCAGTTTCCTTGCCTGTTATAGAATGACAGCCCATGCTCATCTTGTTGGGTCATTGTGCACTGCAATCATATCGGGAATTTAGTAACAAATGCTTTGTGGGCTACACGAGATTACATAAAAGAAGAAAATGGTCGTGGATAGAAGTTTTAGACCCGATTTGATGACAAATTAGAACGAAGTTTTCTTTTAAGGCCCGCTGTCCGGGGGACATGTTGTGCTGTGTCCCACCCCTGCGGGGATGCTGCCCAGAGAGGGAGACCTGGGGCCGGCAGCGGGACAGGGCCGGGCCGGGGCTGAGCCTGCGGTGTCCCCAAGCCTCTGCTCCTCTGTCATGCTGCCTGCCCTTGATAACTGAGAGGCATAGCTCGTGCAGGTGTGGTTCGTGCTTGTAATCCCAGCTCTTCAGGGCCCGGCAGGAGGATCGCAGGCTTGAGGCCAGCCTGGGCAACGTACCAACTCAGACTTTATCTCAGAATGAAAAGTAGCAAGGGCTGGCTGCGGATGTGGCGCCGCGGTGGGCACTGTGTAGGCGGTCCAGAGCTCTGGGCTCTGTACGCAGTATTGAAAAAAAAAGCCCTATAATCTCTACCAAGTCCAAGCCCCCAGTTAAAGAAAAATTAAGCGTAAAGACGTACCCTTGTACGTCTCTTCTGGTCCCCAAGACCCCCTCGCTAACCCGAGCGGCCCGCGGCGACCCTCCGGCGTGGCACCCGCGCCCCCTGGCGCCGCCCGGGCGCCCGCACGCGCCGCAGCCCGCGGGGGACAGCAGCCGGTGCCCAGGCCCTGGGCGGAGAGGGACGCAGACCCCTTTTCCTGCTGGCGGGGAGAAGCAGCCCAGCGGCCCCTGGCCGCGGAAGGCCTGGCGCGCCAGCCCACGCCGGACCCCTGCGGACGAAGCCTTTCCCACCGCGGCACCGTCCGCAGGCGCCGCCCTGGGGAGCGCGCTTTGGTTTCTGCGTTGAGGTTTTAGGTGCGGAGCTCCGAAAACTTTTTGGAAGCGTCACTGGCTCACTTGATTGGCCTGGGGCTGCCCGGGAGTGGATGGAGCACGCTTCTGGGCACCGGTCTTAGGCAGGGGACCCTGACGCAGGGACCCTGACCCCTTCCTCCCGGGCACTGCTCCCTGCCCTCCGGCCTGGCGGTCGGGCACTAGCGACTCTGCTCTAGTGGTTTTACCTCCACCCTATCTACCTCCGAACGAACTCACGTGTGCTCTCTTTGCAGCTCCCACCCTTCCCAGCAGAAAGTGTAATGAGGAAGCTGGTGCAAACCAGGTCTGGTGGCGCGGGCCCTTCGCCCCAGCACTCTGGGAGGCTGAGGCAGCGGGACGGCGACGTAGGGACTTCGCAAGACCCTGCCTCTGAATGGAAACACTGGTAGAATAGACGGGCACAGGGCTCAGAGCTCAGGACCCCAGCTCGCTCCCCAGAGGCCCCCCCCCCCGCCCCACTGGTGTCGGGAAGTGTCAACGCAGGGCTCGCTTTTAAGCCCCATTCCGCCTTCGCACGGCAGCTTCTGAGCTGCCGTCAGGTGAGGTTTTTTGGATCTCTTATCAAGGCGGCTGAATGGTGGGGACTCTCTGTCCAAGTTGTAATTAAACGTCAGTTTGATTATGGGTCTGTTTGCTTGCTGCTGGCCCAAGTTAAGAGGCTACTCCTGTGTAAACAGGAAAAAAGGGCCGATCTAGAGCCAGCTTTGGGGGAGCCAGGGGAATCATTTCTCCAGAACTGCCCATCTCCCAGCTTGACTCGTGCACCAGGGACTTGCACGGCCTGTGCCACGCGGCGGGGAATTGCGCGTTTAAGGTATGACGTACGTTTCACAGTGCACTGTGGGCTAGCAAGGCTTCTGGTCGTCCGCACTGCACAGCATGTGCTGCCCTTACCTGTCCCTTGTCCTCAGGACCCCGTGGATGTCACTGAGGCCTGGTGAGGGGCGAGGGGCGTGACCTAAAATGAAACTGCTCGTTTCTCCGGCAGACCTCTGCATATCTGTATTTGTGGTGTTTCTTCTTTTGCTGAAGGAAGGAGATGGAGGACCTCTTCACTCCCTGGAAAATATAACCTCGGATTTGTTTATTTTTAGCTCTTGTTTTAGTATGCATTTTCATTTATATACGGCGTCTCGATGGGTTTTGCTTCTCTTCCCCATTCCCACCCTCCCAACCTCCCACATCCCCTTTCCCCCGTCTTCCAGTTTGTCATTCTTTATGGCAGAGTAGGACTCCATTGTGTAAACATGCCACATCTTTTTTATCCATCCATCGGCTGATGAACATATCAACTGCTGCTTCCGAGATTTAACTATTATAAGTTGTGCTGTTATAAACAGGACTTTGCATGGATCACTGTCGTATGAGGACCGTCAGAATCTTCTGGGAAGATCTCTGCATGAAGTATAGCTGGGCCCAATGGGTTATCTACTTTCAGGTTTTTTTTTTTTTTGATAACCTCTAATTTAAGTGCCTGTATCGCTCTGGGCTCCAAGACAGATTTGGGATGGAGATTATTCAGCCACTCTGATGCTCATGAGAAAAGCATGTCTGCAAGACGTGTGAGAGACATTCTCCCTGCCGTCAGCTCCCCCCGGCTTCAGTGTATTCTGTTTCCCTCCTTTTTTTCTTCTTTTCCAAGATCAGGTCTGGCTCTGTGGTCCAGGCTAGTCTTGACCTCACTGTGTAGCCCAGGCGGGCCTTGAACTCACAGCAGTCCTCCTGCCTCCTGAGTGCTGGGTGGGGCACCACGCCCGGCCTGTTTCCTTCCTTGGTTGTGCACCACATCCAGCCAGGTTTTCCATGTCTCGTTTTGCCTCCTGCCATTCGGGGCCTCAGCTCTGCAGCCTGCCCTCCAGAAAGTGGAGTCAAGTGGGGTCGGAATCATTGCTGTGGGACTGGCAGCTCTAAACCAATCCAGACGTTAAGCTGAGCCAGTGATGCACCAGCCAACAGACCCAAGATCTGAGTACACATGACTTGTTTGTGTCTTTTCTTAGTTTCTCCTGCTAGTAAAATCTTGGTCCTATCTTCTTTATATTTCAAGAGAGCTCACTGGGGATGGGTGAAAGGTATACTGTTAGTCCTAGGAAGAGCTGCTTACAATCAGAGGACATGACCACGATCTCACGGAGTTGTTCCGATGTGTGCACGTGGGCACTTGGGTTCTCCTTGACTCCCTCTTACTGTCCGGAAGGGCAGGCTCAGCGGCTGAGCTCTGGGTGCCTGACTGTTACAGATAATGAATTAGATGCACATGCTTGGCAGGGGACAGCGGTGACTTACATCGAAGCAGTAGGGCGGCAGAAGCTGGTGGCTTATGTTGCAAAAGGACGTAACCTGGCGTAAGTCCAGAATGGGGTTTGCTGGGGCTTTGGCCCAGTCTCTTCCCCGCCCCCCATCCTGGCACCTGCCATAATTTATTCCACGATAACTACCATGAGATGCAGTCCCTGTGTGGTCTCCCGTGAGCTCCAGGAAGAGAGGGTTACCGTAGGACAGGTGTGGGGTCCTGGTTGGAATTGCCCCAGGTGGGCTGTGGGTCCCTCTCAGTTATCTTGACCTCCTCACTTGCGAGCTTTGTAGTATGGGCCCTGAGGGACAGTCAGCCCTGGAGCGCTGCCCCAGGTCAGCGAGCGCAGGGGAGTGATGTATGAAGAGGGGATCCCGAGCAGCTGGAGGGGAAGGATCCAGAGCCCTCATCAGGCTCCCACTGTCACTCCTCCCGAGAGAACTGCCGCACCAAGCCCACCTGTTTCCTCAAGTAGAACTTGCAAGAAGATATGGCTCTTCCACAGAATCTCGTCACTAGTCAAGGGTCCTGTCCTTCGTTTTAAGCATCCTCTTAGTCTTTGCTGTGACTTTCTTAGGAATTGTGAGTCTCCTGTATATGCATCGGCCAGTGGGTAGGTACTTGGATAGTCTTGCTCAGGTCTGGGTTAGTCATGGCTATGACTTTCACGAGTTGTATCACTTAGTTATAACATCCATGTCAGGGAAATAGCTTTAGTTTTTTTTTTTTTTCATTTTCCATTTGAGAAGACAGAGGCACAGAACAGGTAAGCTGCCTGCCCAAGGGCAGCTACCTGGCATCCCGTGACGCTGACATTCAGACCCAGGGCTCTGATTTCTGAGGCTGCATTCTTAACAACTCTCCTTGTATCCGTTCAGCTAATAACATTAACAATATGCTGCCCAAGCAGCTAACAAATCGATGCTGAGCTCAGCCTAGGGAACCAATGGGCAGCGTGGTGCTGGTGCTGGGCAGTGCCCATCCTGGAGCTGAGTACAAGCTGGGAGCTTAGTGTACCTGGAAGCCATGGTGCCTTCCCTTAGCCATTCTGTCCCCTCCCTAGATGGCAGCCTCTTACTTTTCCCTCCTGGGCTCTCACTACTGCCTCTTCTTGGTGGGGCTGGACCCTGGAGTGAGTCTATTTCCTGGAAAGTTTGGCCCCCAGAGGAAAGCTTTCATGTGCTCTTGATGATAGTGGAATTGTACTTCCTGACCGTGTGGACCTCCGAAAGGGACACTCTTTGAAGACAGGGTCTTGGAAGAGGTAATCGAGTGCAAATGAGGTCATCAGGTAGCCATGATCCTACAGAACTGTGTGCATAGAGAAAGAGGCAGTCAGGCCACAAACATGGACAGAGGAAACAGTGCCATGAGGACACAAGAAACAAGAGGCCCAAGAGTGTCCCCGCCACACCTTGACTTGCAGCCTCCAGGATGATGAGGAAATGACTTTTGGTTGTTTAAGCACCTGGGTCTGTGGGGTGTCATGGCCACGGAGACTGAAAGACTGCTCTCCCCACTCCTCATACCTCCTATGCCTGTGCTCTCTCTTTAGCGGGGAAAAGGGCGCCTTGAAAAACCCACCAGTGCACTCAGGAGGCTGAGGCAGGAGGATTGGTAGGAGTTTGAGGCCAGCCTGGGCTACACTGTAAGTTCAAGACCAGTCTAGACTATAGAACAAGTTGCTGTCTCAAAAACAAACCAATCAACCGACCAATAAAACCATCCACCTTAGTTAGTGAAGCTTCTGATTCATGTGATATGTGAGATGTTTCTGAACTCAGTTTTAGGGATCTAGAGCTGTTGTCCCAAGAACAATCCCATGGTCCCCTAGGAGTCCCCTGATCCACCTCTGAAGACACTTGGGGTGTCCTGCCACAGAAGGAGTCTTGTCCATGCCCCCCTGTTTCCAGGGATTCCCTTCTGCAAGAGCAGCTACAAGGACTGACTGGACACGCACACGCCCCCTGAAGCTCAGGTGTTGCACAGGACCCAGCTGTGCCACCAGATATGCTCAGTGACGTGAGGGAGGCCATGCAAGATCCGAGGTTGGGGGGAGCAGTGGTGGCCGTATTCAGAGCCCAGACATGAGAAGTGTTGGGAGTGACCAGGGTCAGCTAAGTCGGCACAGTGAGTTGCATGAATATTTTCGGAAGAGGGAGCTGGCGTCTTCCAGGGAGAGTCCTTGACCTGGGGCTTCCTTCCTTTTGTGCGGTTGTCTTCTTAAAGATCATGTCAGTCTTGTTCTGTTTTGCACGGCTTTGAACTTTGCATAAATGCTGCCATACTTGCCTTCTGTGGGTTTCTCTTGTTCGAGACTTTGTTTGGCAATGCGTCTACTTGTAGCCCTTGTGAAACTTAATTTCCACCCCAGAAAAACAGCAGCCTATTCCATGAAACATCAGCGTCCTCCTGAGTCCTGCTGTAGATGGACAGCAGGGAGGCTGGGACTTACCTCTGTCCAGCAGAGCAGCTGGAGAGAAGCATGTTCCCTGCCTGAGCCCACATGTGTGGAGCCTGTCAGGTCTGTGGGCGGGAGGGCTGCTGGCTGCTTACCCTCAGTATTACTGAGCAATGCCAAATGGTTTCCTCGCACGATTGGCTCGGCTCACACCCCCACCAGCAGCATGGGGGCATTTCCACTGCTCCACACTCTTATCAAAACTTGATGCTGTCGGACTTTGAAAAGTTTTGCTTTCCTGGTCAATGTGAAAAGACACATCATGTAGGTATCACTCTGCATGTTCTGAGTATTAAGGCGAGAGAGTATTTTCTAAAGGTTTTATTGCTGGTCATGCTGTCTTGATGTAAAGGGAGGTAGGATATCCACACAGCATGGGTAGCTGGCCAAAGAGTGTGACCACGTTTCAGGATCTCTGGCCCCTCCTGCTGCCTTGCTCTGTTGAGGGCTTCCCCTCTCAGGTGATGACATTCACGTGTTGGGGTCATATATTTTAAAGTCCCCCTGCTCTGTCTTTCCAGTGACATTCAAGTGACAGGGAATTCTGTTACAGTCTGTCCTTCCTTCATTTCTTTTTGAAACAGTTTTGTAGTCCAGTTTGGTCTTGAACTCACTATATAGCCTATGGTGGCCTCAAACATGTGGCAGTCCTCCTGCATCAGCCTTCCTAGTGCTGGGATTACAGGCGTGCACCACCATGCCTGGTTTATGTGGGGCTGTGGAACCAAAGGCCTTGTACATGCAGGCAAGCACTTTAACCTCTGAGCATGCCCCCAACTCTATAGCCTCCTTGCAAAAGGTCTCCAGAGCCTGCCCTGCCCTGCCTCTCCCCAGACCCCGCACACAGGTTCTGAGTTACTGCAAGTGCCCTGCCTCGTCCTCACCTGCCCTCCGGTCTCCAGAGCAGCTGTCAGGGTGTGTCACAGTTATCAACACCAGAGGCGAGGAGCCAAAGCCGTTATGAGGGCGGGGGTGGGGGGTGGGGGTGGGGGGAGGGGATCTCCCGGGAGATTCATCTGGAGAGGAATTTGGAAGAGGATGCTAGCCGGGTAGCTGAAGTGGCTGAGCTGCTTGTGTCCCGCTGAAGTGGCTGAGCTGCTTGTGTCCCGCCGGGCTGGTGCGGGGCCAGAAGAAGGGCACACCCCCTGTGCAAGTACTTCGAACAGCCTCCTGCTTTCTAGTTTCACCCTAACCAGAGCAAACTGCCCGACCAGATCCACACTCCACTTCTCAAACGGAGAGAGGAAGGCCGGGTGGCAGAGGGAGGAGGGGAAGGTTGTGTGTGGCTGTTTTTGAACCCTACAATCTGATCCTGGGTTTGGGATTACAAGCACCCTAACAGACAAGGAATTAGCTCAGATGAAAGGTAGGTAGACTTCTATAGACGAGCTATAAAACAAATGGGCTTAGGTGGGAGCAATGTCTGATGGGCAAGATCCAAACACTGCATGGATCTGTTTTCTGGAACATGTGTCTAAATGCCACGCTCCTTCAAAGCTGATCCGCTTACCCTCTGATTTGGAGAGATTAACTAGGAATTACGTAGCCCAGGTCAGGCAGGTACTGAAGCTAGCTAGCTCTCAGAAAGGCAGACTGAACGTACAGATCTAGGTAAGCCTTGTCTCTTCCCTTGTCTTTTAGGGCTGAGACAGCTTACAGTAAAATGGTGAACACTGGCTTCACGGCTGAGACGTGACTCCAGGGCGGCAGGGGCCGCGGGAGAAGTCTCAGGTTTTCCAGGTCCCCATCACAATACCCAGAAGCAGTGTAAATAAGTTTCCTGTAGCCACATAGCCCTAAAAGCGAAATTATAAGTATTCCTTTAAATTCCAGGGGTAGGCAGGCTGGTGGTGCAGGCCTGTAATCCCAGCAGTTCTAATGTCGGAGAGGCTGAGGCAGGAGGACGGCGAGTACAGGCCCGCTCAGGGTCCACAGCAAAGACCTCTCTCAAGGAAAACAACAAAAAAATTCCAGTTTCCTAACAAGACCACAAACAACGATAACGCGAGACAGGGGTGAATCATCGTGCTTGGCGTCCTGGCGAGGTTCATGCGGTGGGGCAGGCGTGGCAGCACGGGGTGGGGGGGCTCGCGGGCAGGCTATCTCGCCGTCCAGGTGACTGCAGCGCCCTTGTCGCCCCGCCAGGCCCAGCTCCCGCCCCGCGCATCGAGAAGTCCCTGTCTGAGATGGCATCCAGGTGGCCAAGCGAGTTTCTGCGAGGTCCTTCCTGACTCAGCCAATGAACTCAGCCGGCGACCCGGCCGCAGACCCCCTGCTGGCCCGGTGGGCCGAGGTAGCAGCAGAGACGCTCCTCCTTCCTTTCCCTTTGCAGGGTGCCTGGAGGGCGTGGCCGTGACCGAGGCCCCGCCCCGCCCCGCGGCGCAGGCCCCGCCCCGCGGCGCAGGCCCCGGCTTCCTAAGCCCCAGGCCAGCGCCCGGACGCCGGCGCACTGCTGTGACGCCAGTCGCTCCGCGTGACGCAACACGCTGAGCCCCTCCCCGCGCCCCGCCCCCGCAGCCCCGGCAGCGTCTCCTGGCAGCTGAGGCGGCGGCCGAGGCAGCGTCGCGACCCTGCCGTGCTCCTCTCTGCTTCCCGGTCCCGGCCTCGGCCCCGGCTTCGGCCCGGCGGGCGATGGTGCAGCGGAGCTCGCGGACGGGGGAGGCGCGGGGGCGGGCATGAAGGAGGATGGAAGGGCAGGACGAGGTGTCGGCGCGGGAGCAGCACTTCCACAGCCAAGTGCGGGAGTCCACGGTGCGTGGCCGGGCCCCTGCCCTGTCCCTGAGCGCGCCCGCCCGCCCGCCCGCCCCCCCTGCTGCGGACCCCGCCCGCCTCCCCGCCTCGGCCCCTGCGTTTCCCTGGGTCCAAGGCCGCGCCGGCCCCGGCCCCGGCCCCGGCCCCGGCCCCGGCCCCGGCCCCGGCGGGTGTGGGCCTGGCGGCGCGGCGCTCCCCGGCGGGGGCGTCCCCGGAGGCCCCCGCGCCGTCCGTCCTGGCCCCGGAGGGGGCGTCCCCGCTCTGCCCCCGCGGGGTCTCCCGGGGTGCGCCCTCCCGGCGGCGCACCCCGAGCCCGAGCCTGGCCGTAGGTCTGCGCCCTCCCTGCTGACTCGCTCCGGGCAGGTGCATGTGCGCTCGTGGCTGGAGGCGAGAACGTTGCGGTGCGGACGCTGCCGGATTTCTGTAGCCCTTAAACTTGACCGTGGAGAGCCGGCTTGCCGAGTCACACCGTGGGCTGGAGGAGGTCTGAGCTAGTGCCATTCCGAACGCATCTCAGCGGGGAGGTAGCGCAAGCGTCGGTGTCCCCCCTGAGCGCCGCGTCCCGAGCGTGCCTGCCCCACATCACGGGGCCCGCCCTTCCTGTGCGTGGGGCTCTCGGACGGCCCGGGAACCTGCCCTGTTTGACTTAGTTGCTGCCTCAGTGCGAGCGGGATCTTGCGTTCTTTCCCGTTTCGCGCCTTCGGTCCAGCAGTGTGTGTGCCGTCTCTGCGTGGGAATTCTCAGGGCTGCCCTTGTGGGACCGCGGCACACTTTTCTCTTATTCTCCATTTTACCGTGCGTGGGTACCTCGGTGGTTTCTAGGTTTGGCTGTGCATGTATGTGTACATGTCTTATGGTGACGGTGTGTGTTGGGTGTAAGCCTAGGAGTGGGTCATGGGTTAAAAGGTACACATGTGTTCATTTTTAAGCAGATGCTTTAAAACTGTTCGGAAGTGGTAGTACCGGCTTACTCAGCCACCTGCTGGCGCGCGGTGTGTGCCTGCCTTCCGTCTTTACCGGCGCTTGGTATTTTCCATCCGCCTTGTTTTAGCAAGCGTGTCCTGATAGCCGTCATACAGAACATTTTAATTTGCATTTTCCTGATGACTAACGAATTCGAGCACCTATTTATATTTATTGGGCATTTGGAATCTTTTTTTTTTTTTGTGGGAAGTGTCTTCAAAGTTTTCCCCCTACTTTAAAAGTAGGGTTTTTTTTTTTTTTTCTTTAAGGCAGAGTTGCACTCTGTAGGCCAAGCTGGTTCTGAACTCACTATAGCCCAGACTGGCTTCGCATGCACCGCAGTCCTGCCTCAGCCTCCCAAGTACTGGGATTACAGGTGTGTGGCACCCCACCTGGCTTTAATATTAGTGTATTTTAACATTATCTTAAAGTTGATTTGTAAGAGTTCTTTAAGTATGATTTCTTTGTCGTGAATGTTCTGCATGTATTTTTCCTATTCTGTACTTTCACATAGTGATGTCTTCTGGTTAACACAAATTCTTAATTTTAACATAGTTCACTTAAAAATACCGTTTTTTTGTGATTTTTTTTTTTTTTTTGAGATGATGTCTTTTCTGCTCTGTAGCACAAACTTGCCTTGGACTCAGATCAGTTCACCTGTCTCAGCCTCCTGAGTGCTGGGATTACAGACGTGCACCACCACACCCAGCTTTATTTATGTGGTGCTGGGGAATTGAACTCAGGGCTTCGCGCTTACAAAGCGAGCACTGTAACCAATGTACCATTCCTCCAGCCCTGTGACTGATATTTTTAATATCCCAGGAAGAAACCCTTGCTTACTCCAAGCTTAGGAAAATGTTCTCTTGTACTTGTTTTCCACTGCTTTATTGTATTACTCTTCCCACTTGAATCTATAATCCAGCTGGAATTCACTTTTCGCGTGTGTACTGTGAGGTAAGAACTTATTTTTCCCGCATGTGAATGTTAATCACTCTAGGATCGATTATCACCTTTGTCACAAATTAGGGAACAGTATATTTGGGAGGTTTAGTTTTGGACTCTTTGCTGTTCCACTGGTCTACCTTTGGCTCCATTTTAGATCAGTTTAGATGTCTGTAATTTGGATGAGAAAGGGACCCATGTTGTGGGAGCTCAGAGCTGTGTTACCTTTGTCTGCATCTTGAGGACTGTAGCTCTGCCCTCCCCCTTCTGTTTCCCCTCAGCCCAGTCAGTACCCCTGGGTGGATGAGAGCAGTTCACTTTAGTAACACCCGTGAAATGGTGTTTCCAGCCTTTGGTATTTCTTCCTCAGATGGTTCATATCTAGAGTAAATACAGATACTTGCTTTTTCTCTAGGACTTATGGCCATATTTTAAAAATGATTCTGCTCTTTTTGGTTTTGCCATCTAATGCTATCATTTTTGTTCAGCTTTTTTTATTGTGATGAAATATGTATAACATGCAGTTTACCCTTTTTAAATGCACCATTCAGTAACTTTGATTCTCATAGTTGTGTAAACATCATCCATCCTTGTGCAGGACTTTTCTACCTTGCAAACGGAAACCGTATCTGCTCGCCTCCCCTGCCCACTTCCCGAAGCAGCTGGTGACTGCCTTGGTGCTTTCTGCCTTTGTGAGTCTCACTAGTGCACATGCCTCCTGTGAATGGAGTCAGGAGCTGTTTGTCCTGTGTGGATTATCTCACTTAGCATGGTGTCTGTAGCGTTCATCCGTGCTGTAGCCCATGTCAGCATTTCCGTCCCTAAGGCTGTGTACTGTTCTATTTTTGTGTGTTCCATGTTTTGCTTATCCGTTCTTCTGTCGGTGCTGACTTGGGATGTTGCTGCCTTTTGGATATTGTGACTAATGCTGATAGGATCATGGGTGTACATGGTGCGCAGATATCCAAGCCCCTGCTTGTACACTCCATTCACAGTGGGGTTGTTACTAGACTAGGGGATAAATCTGTATTTAATTTTTGGGGGGATTGTTGAATTGTTTGTCCCAGGGCTGCTCTGTTTTACCTTCTCAGTACAGCAGCGTCCCCTTTCTCGCCGGCACCGCTGTGAAGTGGTGTGCCACTTGTTTTTCATTCTCATTGTCCTGTCGTCCTTCCCCTCCCTGGAGAATTGACTATTTCACTTATCAGCCCCCTCCTTCTTTTGGGGTACTGGGGGTATTTTTTGCTCCCGAGCCCTTTTTACTGTTGATTTGAGACAGGGTCTAAGTTGTTAAATTGCCCTTTGGGGCTTGACCTTGTAGTAGTCCTCCTGCCTCAGCCTTCTGGAGTGTTCAGATGGCAGGCGTGAACCACCGTGCTAGGCTAGTCTATTTTAAAGCTAGATTATTAGTTGCTTGAGTTTTGAGTTGTAGGAGATACATACATATATATTTCTTTGTTACCTTTTTTTTTTTTTTTTGAGGTACTGGATGCAAAGCCTGGGACACTTTACTGCTAAAGGGCATCCACAGGTCTTTTTATATGTTGATTTGGTACTAGAGATTGAACCCAGGTGTGTTTGGCCACTGATCTAAATCCCCAGCCCTTTTTCATTTTTATTTAACTTTTTATATACAGGATCTCATTAAGTTGCCCTGGCTGGCCTCAAACTCCTGATCCTCTTGCCGTAGTCTCCTGGGTAGCTGAGTACGGGGATGTGTCACGGGTGCGGTTTTAGTTTTTAATTTTTTTGGGGACGTGGTTTTGCCATGTTGCCTTGGCTGGTCTCACACTCAGGTTCAAGTGATCCCCCTGTCTCAGCCTCCTGAGAAAGAGTCATGTGTGTTTGAGAATGTGTATTCTTCTGCTGTTGAATGGAATGTTCTTTGTTGTCATTAATGTTGCCTAGTATTATCCAAGCTTTTATTGATCTTCTGTTGAATATTTTGTCCATTATAGACAGTGAACTTTTAAGGTCTCATTATTATTAAATGGTCTGTTTCTTCTTTTAGCTCTGTTGCTTTGTATATGTAGGAACTCTGATGTTGGGAGCATGTATAATTATAATTGGATCTTTCTAGTGGGTTGATCCTATTGTCATTATAATCTGCACTTCAGTAATAATTAATGTTTTTGTGTCTTGTATTAGTTTTAGAACTAGGAATAGAAGAAATACTGGTATTTTTGATTACCTCTTGAAAAATCTTTTTTCTCTCTATTTACTTTCAGCCAATGCCTATCCTTAAGTTTTGATGAGTTTCTTGTAGATAGCCATATGGTTGGATTCTTTTTCTAGTCTATGCCTTTTATTAGAGAATTTAATCTACTACTTACGTAGACATGGAAGGATTTGTCACTTTTTAGTTGTTTTCTGTTAGTCTTTTTGTCTTTTTCCTTCTTACTGTCCTTTAGCTGAGTTTTTATGTTCATAGGATTTGATTTCTGTTTTTATTTTTGTTGGTGTAAGTTCTCTGTTGGTATTTTGTATTTTTCTTTAGTTGCTGTCAGAAGCACCTCACCTGAGAGGTATAGGCATCCAAAACATGCTGTGTTTTCAAGCATAGTTTCTGATATTGTTCTTTCTTTCATTTCCAAGCCTAAGTTGGGTATTAAGATAGTCTCCAAGAGCCTTCAACTTTTCTTCCATTCTCCACGGTGTCTTCAGAAAGTGTCTGTAGAAGTGTATTTATGATGATCTTAGTGCTTTGGAGAGTATACCCAAATATAATAGCACACAGGTCTGTTTCCTGGAAATCTTGGTAATATTTCAGGAAACATAAGTTATTATAGAAAAAAAGGATACGAGGGACTGATGTTTGGAATTTAACTTTGATAGTTATTGCAAATGTTTGTAACTCAGTAAAGTAATTCCACCTGGCCGTGGTGGCATAGGCCTATAATGCCAGTATTATGAAAGGCTGAGGCTGGAAGATCTCAAGGTCAAGCTCAGCGTGACAGCTTAGCAACTTAGCAAGATCCTGTCTTAAAAATAAAAGATGAACAATGGGAGGCAGATATTGCTTGGTTTAAAAGCTCTCAGTTCAGTTCCAGGCACTGAAAAAGTAAAAATGTAATTTGGAAAGAACAACATATAAAGATAACTAATTCTGTTTCACACTGTTAGTATCTGTTGATAATACGAAGCTGACCATTCACCTTCATGTTACGCAGTCAGTGCTAGTTCTCAGTGCAGACATAAGAGTATTTTGATTCTGGGGTCACTAATGGTGCGCTGCTCTTAGGGCACATGCATATGTGTGTATATACTTTGTTTCTCCCAGAACAACGGGAATGTTCTCCCAAAATAAGCTCAGCTGTTTTTAAGCAATTTTATTGATCTAATCAATATACTGTACAGTTTACTCAATGTATCAGTTTTTATTTTATTTATTTATTTTGAGACAGGGTCTCACTCTTTGGTCCAGGCTGGTCCTGAACTCACTTAGGAGCCCAGGCTGGCCTTGGACTCACAGCAGTCCTCCTGTCTCAGCCTCCTGAGCGCTGGTTTACAGGCATATGCCACTACACCCAGCTTATGTGGTGCTGGGGAATTGAACTCGGGTACTTAGCGCTTGACGTATTGCTTGCTAGGCAAGTGCTTTGACTGCTGAGCCAGGCCCAATTTATTAGTTTTTAGCATAGTCACACAGTTGTGCAACTATCACTGTCACCAGATAGGGTCTGAGGTGGTCCCCAAAAGAAAAAATGAAGATGTCTATTAAGTCCTTGATGTATTGTCACAAAAAAGTATTTTGGGACATGTCTGTGAGGCTGAGTTATCAGGCAGAGATAAAATAGGAGAAAACAGGAAAAGGATTTCAGCTTGAGGTGCTGACGGGGACCCAGCGCTGACGAAGGAGACCAGACTGGGCCAGGGAGCCCTGTTGGGTGGGGCATCAGTCTGCATGGGGAATTGTCCGTGTTTGAGGCAGTCTGTTTTGCACAGGCTTTCCTGGGATCCAGGTGACTATGTCTAGGACAGTGGAAACTTGTAGCTACCTGATGGTTGTTGAATTTCCTCTGAAGAATTGCTTACCTTGATGTGCTTAGTTCTGAAGGCAGTTAGCTAGGATACACAAATTCAGGGCCCACCAGCCTAGTATTACCAACTTTTAGACAGACACTTCTTGAACGATTAATATTAACTGAGCAAGGTTCTGACCCAAAGTTTTAAGGTAACAAAGGAGACAGGTACAAAATGAAGATCAAAAATTTTTCCTGCTTTTCGTTACTCACCGGGCATCTTCAGGCCTGGTGAAAAGTCACTGTTTAGCAAAAGTGGCTGTTAGGTCTCTATGTCATACGCCATGCCTTTAATGAGTAACAAGTGAAGGGCCCCAAGGTGAGACTGCCCTTCTTCCTGTGGAGGTCAGGGTCTTATTTCTGCCTCAGAGATTGTGTCCTTCTTATTCTTAAGAAATGAATGTTCTTCTTTTGTTTTTGTTTTGTTCTTGTTTTTTTGAGTGACTTCAGTCATATTGCTTGGCAGGCACTGGGGCACAGAGGCCTGCAGCAGTAGGGCCAGCGTTCCTCTCTGCACGTGCGCTGCACTCTGCGGGTTGAGATTTCACGCATGTGGCTGATGACTGCAGCCATGTATCAGCTTTTGTCCTCAAAAAATGTGACCTTGGGTTTTTTTTTTTTGGAGTAGACCTTAAACCTGGTGTGTTTTCTGGATTAGGTCCTGTAAATGGTGACACGGTGGCTTAGTGCCCCTTTTCTGATGCGAGGTAGCACGCTCTCCTTTCACATTCTTAACCAGCTGCCTACACTTTCCCACAGGTATAAATGTCGCCTGTGTCAATCCAGTCAACCTTTTTTTCTGTGAAGGTCAGTCGCGACTCCTCCTGGCTCCTTTAGTCTCTGCTCTGCCAGCCGTGTCGTCTGCCAGGGTGGGATGAGGTCTTGCTGTTCATCTGGCTTCCCTTGGGAGCACAGGGGACACGCTTTGGAGAATGCATGCTGGTGAGCCCTGGTCTCTGTGGTGGTCCTTGACTCATTGGAGTTGCAGAGCCCTTTTAGAGGAGGCCCTTGGTTCCCTGGTCATGGGTGACCTAGGAGGTCGAGGCCAAAGTGTTGGCTGTGCTCGGAGACCCTTCACCTCTGCTGGTGTGGGCTCCAGGTCTTGGGGGCTGAACACCAGTAGACCAGTTTCACTATTCTTAATGTAGGAGTGCTGTGTTCTAATCTTCACTATTTTTTTTTTAAATTTTTATCTTTTGAGACAGGGTCTTTCTCTGGAGCCCAGGCTGGTCCTGAACTCACTATGAAGCCCAGGCTGGCCTTGGACTCGGGACAATCCTCCTGCCTCAGCCTCCCGAGTGCTGGGATTATAGGCTTGTGCCACCATGCCCGGCTTATGTGGTGCTGACAATCAACTGCTTTGCCATTCCTCCAGCCCCAGGCTATGTTGTTGTTGTTGTTTTTTTTAATATTAGGAGTTAGTGTCATGTTGTTTGTCCTGTAGGTGAGGGCTGTTTCTATTTTAAAATATAGCTCAAGCTGTCCGCAAGAAGGTGTACTCTTTTAGGAAGCTAACGGGGAACAGTTATGAAGTTTTACAGGGAAAATATAAAATGATACAGGAGCAAGTGAACAATATAAAACATAGTAGTTCTGAACAAGAACGTGAAATTAATTGAAATTAATTAATTTGTCACCCACATCCAAGCCAGGCACAGGGGTGTATGCCGATAATCCCAGCCTTCTAGGAGGCTGAGGCAGGAGAATTGCAGGTTCAAGCCTGCCTGGTCAACCTAGGAGACCTTGTCTCAAAAAAAAAAAAAAAAAAAAAAAGACTCTAGGTCCAATTTCCAGTACCACAAAAGAAAAAATCCTACATCCAAGAGTACTTGGTAGTGTCTTTTGTATGAATCTGGCTACAAATGCGTTAAAGAGAAGACTTAAAAATGCCACGGTGAGAATTGTGAGGAAAGCTTAGTAACTGACAGAAAAATCTCGTTACCCACCTTCTGTTTTGAGGTGACAATTATGATTGACTTTGTATTTTAGGATAGCAAATATCCGAAGATCACTAAGCTCCCTCATTATACCCCCCCACCCCCCATGCTTGCCTTACTTTTTCATGGCCAACAACAGTACCCAGCGCTCACAGCTTAGGACGGGGAGGGTAGATTTTAGCTGGCAGTTTCAGACAGTCTGCGTCCCTTCGTGGCTACTGAAGGTGGTGGGAGGATTTGGTGAGGCCTAGCCACGGCTTGGTGGGTCAGTGACCAGCGAGAAGGATGCAGCTAGTGTATGTCTTTCCAGGTCATGCCCCAGTGACTTCCCTTTCCAGGTCAAGCCTCCATGATCTGTCCCTTGCAAGCAGGTCCCACCTCTTACAAGCACAGGAAGTCAGTGGATTAACTCCCATGATTGAGTGACCTTCCAAACAGGAGGTTTTGGGGGGGCGTTCCAGATCCAAGCCATAACAGTATTTAAATCTTCATTTTAGTACAAAGAGCAGCATAGCTCAAAAAAGGCTATTACTAAACAATTTTAGCTTGGAAGGCACAAGTGTGGCTAGGTGTTTACCTAAACTCTGCTTTTTAGAAGCCTTGTACACTTGAGAAACACAAAGACATTTAATGAAGAGCCTAGTGGTAGTTAGTATTATAGCTACAGAGAAGTACTTAATATATAAAGGACTATATTATTAACCTTTACTTCTGAGGTGAAACTTAGAACCCTTTAACAGGTCTACATTGGGTAACAGCACTCATGAGAACCAAAGTATAGTCTTAGACTTTTTACAAGTTTAGACAACAGTGTTAATAGTTGCAAACAGACGGATTATGTGATGTGTACAATACAGGTGTGTACATTTGCACAGTATTGGTTTAGTCAAAGAAAATAGGTTTAGACCAGGTTTTAAATGCCAGGACGGTCCAAATGCGGGGTTCCCCCTCCACCCTGCCTCATGTGAACAGTATAGAATGCAGATGGCAGGGATGTCAGAGGTCTCATTGACCAGTTTGTCTATTTAAGTTTTAGATGTAAGCATACTGTGTGAGCGTACTTAATGATTACTTGGCTTGTATTAAACACCTGTGCTCTTAACTCTAGAAACCTCTGACCAACATTTACACAAAGCTCACACTCATAGATCTGTGGCTAGTTATTGCTGGTCAGAGAAAAGCCCCTGACTTGTGTGTACTTACATTGTTTTTTGTCATTTTACCAAACTCCCTCATAATTTGAGAATCATTGTTTTTCTATTTACATAATCATATTGTTACAGGATGATTTTGTGTTGCTTTTCCAATACTTACAATAACCAAGCTTAACTTTTTATCCTTGAGTTCCCTAGAATCTTGGAAATAAAGTGTGCTGGTAAGTGAGGATGGCACCCTCTGTCTTGTCCTTGATGAGTAATGAAAATGACTTTTGCACTGTACACTAGTGCAGTATCATCTGTTTTTTTTTTTTTTTTTTGGTAAATGACATTCACTTATACGTTATTTAGCATTTCTTTTAGAAATCTTTGGTTAGTTATGTCTCTTTTAACATTTATTGAAATGATTTATTTTCCTAATGTGGTGCTGGGGAATCGAACCCAGAGCCTTGTGCTTTCATTTCTTAGATGTTAAATTTTTAAGTCTTATGTGCATATTTTTCTTCATCTTTTTTATTTTTAGGAATTACTTGTAAGCTACTTCTTTTCTCATTTCTAATTGTGCATATGTATATTTTCTCCCTCTTTTTTCCCCTTTACTTACTTATTTATTTACTTTTGAGACAAGATCTCTCTCTGTAGTGCAGGCTGGTTCTGAACTCACTGGTGTAGTCCAGGCTGGTCAATCCTCCTGCCTCAGCTTCCTGAGTGCTGGGATTACAGGCGTGCGCCACCAAGCCCAGCTTTATGTGGTGCTGGGGAGTCGAGCTCAAAGCCTTGTCCTTGCAAGGCAAGTGCTTTTAACTGCTGTGCCGTTCCTACAACCCCTTCATTCCCTTTAATCTAGTGCATAAGGATTGGAGAGTAAACTTTTGTATTTGTTCTTTGTAATTAATTAAAAAATTATTTTCAGTTAATTTTATTTTGTGTCCCTGCTTTCCATCAGTTGTTTTTTTCCCTAATTGGGTACAAATGGCCTGTTTTTCATTGCTCTGTAGGCTTGTTTCTTCTTTAATTCAAGAGTTATTTGAGATAGTACTTACTAATGTTCAAGGAGTTTAGATAATTTTTTCAATATAAATTATTTAGCCCATCAGAAGATTATCATATAAAATCTGTACTTTGTATATGTTAAGATTTGTTGTGGTCAAAATATTTCTGTGAACATAAGGAAAAAAATAAGTATGCAGTGTCTGTGTTGCAGAGTGCTGTGTATAGGTAACCTGTTTGTTGCCCAGGTTGCAGGATGCAGCTGCAGATTAGGGCCTCCCGAGAGGTTCCAGGAAGCTGTGTTGCATTTCCTCCCTGGCCTCGGAGGACAGCTGGACTTGTGGCTTAGCTTCTGGTTGCTTGTAGATACTGAAGGCTGTAGTCCAGTCCAGTCAGAACATTCACCTTCTGTCCAGTTCACAGCAGCCCCTCTTTCCCCAGCAGGGCTCACTGGTGCTGAGGAACCAGCTATGAGGAAATTCTCTCAGGTTGTGAAAAAAATCAGGCCTTGAAGAAGTTCAGCTGATGTATAAGATAAATCTGCTTGTGTCAGGACCTCAGTTACCGTGCCTCAAGTGCACATCATAAAAAGTTGTGGAGGGGCTGGAGGAATAGCTCAGTGGTTAAAGCGCTCACATAGCAAGCACAAGGCCCTGGGTTCAGTTCCCCAGCATCCCATAAGCCGGGTGTGATGCCACACGCCTGTAAAAGTAGCACTTAGGAGGCTGAGACAGGAGGATTGCTGTGTGTTCAAGGCCAGCCTGGGCTACATAGTTTGGGACCAGCTGCGCGCGCTCTCTCTCTCTCTCTCTCTCTCTCTCTCTCTCTCTCTCTCTCTCAAAAAATAGTTATGGAGACAAGTTTTTACATGAAACTAATGGACAGAAACTGATTGTGCTAAACTCCGTGGAGGCCGAGGAGTGTGGGGTTTTGCAAGAGAAGCCAGGTGGATGGAGGTGTGTGGGTGGGGAGACCGCTGGCTTGCCCTCCTCTCTGGGTCGTGTTTTACTGGAGAACAGGTCTCAGGAAAGATTTGAAGGACGTTTTGCTGGTGACTTGCCATGTAATAATGTAAAGAATCTGAAAAACCTCAAGAAAAAGTGATAATGAAGATGACACTGATACATTTGAAATCTGCATCTTGAAAAATGGAGTATTTACCCCTTGCTAAGAATCTCCATGCTACCTGCTTGTGAGGAGCTTTTTTTTTTTTTTTTAAAGACAGTGCTGGGGATTGAACCCAGGGCTTTCACACTAAGCTACATCCTCCACTCTGTTTTTTAGTTTTAATTCTGAGACAAAGTCTTGCTAATTTGCCTGTTGCGTAGGCTGGTTCCCATTTAAGATTTTCCTGCTTCAGCCTTCAAGAATGCTGAGGCTATAGGACTGTGCCACTGCGCCTGGCTTGTGGGGAGGTAGCTGATCTGCATTGGAAACAGGCTGAAAGATGGCAGTGCAGGTTGTGAACACAGGTGTAGGGACTGTTAGAAGAGTGGACTCAGCATGTGTGTTGCATTCCAAGAAATGGTTCTAACCCTGGAGCACTAGTAGCTGCTGCTGTGTGGGGTGGTGTGTTCTGGTTACTGTGGAGTCATGAAGGTCTCTGTTTATCCTACTTGTGCAGTTAGAAGGGAGGTCTTCCAGCTGTGACTAAAACAAACCAGTGTGTTTTTTTAATCAAATGGCAGTTTTTCTCACGAGATATTCTGGAGGAATTCAATATTGGTATATTCATTCATGGACTTTTATTTTTAAAATACTTTTTAAAATTTTAATCGACAGTTGTCTATATTTATGAAGTGACATCTCCGTACAGGTGACTCTCAGTACTCTGTGTAAGGATGACAGTGGGATCACTGGCATATCTGTCACCTCAGATGCTTAACCATTGCTTGTGTGGGAACATTCCGAATCCTCTCTACCAGCTGTTGTGAAATGTTCAGTTAGTTGCTGATCATAGCTGTCCAGTGCTGTGCAGCCTTAGGAACTGTACCGTCTGCTCACTGCACTCAGCTGCCCTCCCTACCCCTCAGCCATCCTCTCTTCTTTGCTCCCGACCCACCCACGCTCTGCTAACCACTGTTCTGTTCCCTCCTCCTGTGGCATCAAGCATACAGGTGAGTGCTTGCAGTGTGGGACTTTCTGTGCCTGCCTTGTTTATACTGAGCTTTGTGTCTTCTGGTTTTATCCATGTTGCTGGAAGGGATACAACTTCTTTCCAATTTTTTGTGTGTATCTCTTAGAAATGTGTGTGCAGCACACCTCTTTATTCATCCCTCAGCAGACATCTAGGCCGTGAACTTGTGTGTGCAGACGCCTCTGACACACTGACTTTATTTCCTTTGTATGTATACCAAATGTTTGGATGCATTGCTGGGTCATATGGTAGTTTTATTTCTGTTTTTTTCAAGAAACCTCCATACCATTTTCTGTAATGGTTGTAGGAATTACATCCTCACCAAGAGTTCAAGAGTTCCTTGTTACCAGCTGGTATTAGTTTTTGTTTTTTTGAGAATAGTGATTCTAAGTAGAATGGCACGATAACTTGTGGTTTTGATTTGCAGTCTGTGATTGTTAGTGACGTTCAGCTTTTATTTGGTGGTCCTGGGGCTTTTGTATGCTAGGCCAGTGGTCTGCCACTGAACTATGCCCACATCTTTTTAAAAATTAAAAATTTACTTTGAGATAGGCTGTGTATTAGTTTGGGTTCTTTCAAAAGGGAGAATTTACAGCAGTTATAGCAAAAAGGATCTATTAGGAAGGCTTACAAAGACGAGGATAGAGATAGTCCAGGATGGCTGCCTGCTTGTGCAAGAGCTGGAGCGTCTGATGGCTGCTGAGCCATGAGGTAGAACTCCTGTCCTGCACTGCAGGACTGCGGTGAGAGTCTGCTGCGGATCTTGGTTGTGCGAGGAACTATGGCGAAGACTGGAAATGGAAGATCAGCAACGGGCAGACAGGCCAAGTCGAGACTGGAGCGAATCTGTGATGAAGATCTGCGATGTGTAGTAAGTTGTCATCTGTAGAAAATTGTGAAGGCGAGAGCTTTCCCAGAGGAAGAAGCCCTAACAAGCTGCTTCCTTCCTTTTATACTGTTCAAGTTCCAGTTGGCCCTCCCACAACTGGGTGGGTGCTCTTCCCTCATTGTCTGACCCACAAATCACTCACACTCTAATCCAGGCTGGTTCTCAGTTCCCAATCTAGGTGTGATTCCCAAACCCTAATCCTTGGCTTTGGCATGGAGGTGAGATTGTTGGCTCAATTACAGTTCTCTCCTTTCTCTTCTGCGATTTGTCAGAAATGTGCTGGCGGCAGCATTCCTGGGCCCACTTGGCACCCTACACTTGCAGTGATTCTGCATGTGTGCTCCAGTATTAGCTGACGCTGTAAGCCTTAGATGAAGAATTGAGTAGTTCAAGCTGATTATAAGGCAGCAGCTTGAATTTAGGTTCAGAGTAACCTGTAACCTAAGGATATTAGCCTTGAATGGCTTATGTTAAATGTGGACTACAGAAAAACTTGTGAGTGCAGAAGACCCTGGGGTGCAGGCCTCCCCTGCCTCTGTCGGCCGCACCTTGCTGGCCCTCAGAGGTGAGCAGTTGTTTCCTGGATTGGCTGCCCCTCGGCCGCCTGAACACGGGGTGAGCAGCCAGGATGGGTTCCTCCCCGTGCTAGGTTAGGGATTTTCTCTAGTCCTCATCACATCTGGCTTCATTTCCCTATGGACTTTTTCTTTGGAAAGATTTACTCATTTTAAGGAGAATCCGCTTGTACTCCACTTTTGCAACTGGACAAAATCCAGCCTGTTCTGTTATTTATTTATTTATTTATTTATTTGTTTGTTTATTTTTTGAGACAGGATCTTGCTCAGTAGTTCAGAGTTCAGGCTGGTCTTGAACTCTTGATGTAACCCAGGCTGGCCTCATACTCAAGGTAATTCCCCTGCCTCAGCCTCTGATTTTGTGATTTTTGTCTCACTTTCTCTCTTAGGTATTTTTTTGGCGGGGGGAGGGTGTTGTTATACTGGGGACTTGAACCTTGGGACTGTGCGTGCTAGGCTGGAACAGAAGCCACATTTCTTATTTTGAGATAAAGTCTCACTAAGTTGCCCCACATGACCTCGAGCTTGTGATCCTTCTGTGTGAGCTTCCTGTGTATTGGGGATTACAGGCGTGTGCTGCCATGTCTGGTTTACAGTTGACTTTTTTCATAGTGGGTAGCTTTTATTTTAAAATACTACTTCCGTTTGCCGTTATAATTGGTAGCCTTACTTCTACCCTTAAGTGAGTTATATTACATTGATTTTCCTTCTGTGCATTTTGGATCCATGATTTCCTTGTATTCATCAACTTTCTTGCTTTCTCATCTCCTTCCTTAGCACTAACTTCCTGGCATTTCTGAAATTACTGCCCTCCATCTTTAATCATTGATCTGAAAAATTTCACCCTGAAACATTCTTTGGTGGAAACCTTCACTGCATCCAGCTTCTTGGGTCCCACTGCGTCTCTGCCCTGCCCTCAGCAGCTGACTGACATTTCTGCTTCTCTCCTATCCACTGCCCTTAGTTTCACTTTTCTTGCTGTTACTACCCTAAACCAGGGATTCTCCATGTATGGTCTTCGGGGTCCAGGGGTGAAGGTTAGAAGCCTGAAAACAAGTGATATTAACTTACCATGAGCTGTGGGATGGGTAGGGGTTCTGTTGAGAAGACTGAGAGAGGAGGAATGTGTAAAGGCTGGCAGGGAAAAGGGGGCTGGTGAGGCTGGGGGAGGGTCAGGCGGAAGTTGATCTGAGCTCGTGGTGGAGGTCGGGCAAACCTGTGAAGTGATTTGGCTGTTAGGTCCTTGCTGTTGTAGGGCCCTTTGAGTTGGTTGATTGGTGTGAAGTCAGATTGGGTTAGAACAGTGGTGCGGAAAGGTAGAGTTCTGTTAAGTGTAGCTATTATTTTGAAGAGTTTAGCTGTAAAAGGAGAGAAACCAGAGTATCTGTTGGAGTCCTGAGGCTTTGGGGCTGTACGTGCATCTGAGGATCAGGCTCACGTGTATGGCATTTCAGGCTGGAGTGGCACTGAGGGCTTAGCGCGGGCTTGCCAGGAGCTGAGGAGTCTTGCGTGCCCCTCCTTCCTGCCATATTTCTCTACTCATTCTCCCATGTGAGTCCCTGCACTCTCTGCCCGCTGTCACAGAGCACAGGTCTGGTAAGCCTGGTTCTGTGGCATTGAGACGGCTCTGCCATGTGCTTCTCTGCTCCGGGCTCCCGGCCCACCTGTGGTCAGACTCAAGCCTTCTTTCCTTCGTTTCTCTGCCCTCTTTTTGTTGTGGCTAAATGCTGCTTCATCTCTCCTGACTTCAGCAGTTCTCCTTTTCCCTGGTGTTGATGGTTTTTTCTCTTCTGCATTGACATACCACCTTCTCGACCTTTCCTCACAGGAGCCCCCTGGCCCAACCCAGCCATTTCTCACATGTCCTTTGTGCCCCCTGTGGTAACTTCTCTCCAAGACCTGACTCCTTGACTTGCCATTCTCCGCTCCTCCCAGCTGCAGTTGGGCTTCTGCCGCCTGTGCTCCAGAGCAACCCTTGTCAAGGTCACCAGTGACCTCCATGGTCCTGACCCTGATTGCCAGCCCATGGTCTTCATCTTACGCGGCCTGTCAGCAGCATTTGACACTGTCGCTAATTCCCTTCCTCTGTGTGGCTCTCGAGGTGTCTCCTGCTGGCCCTGCTCTGGCTGGTTGCTGCTGCTTGTCGGCTTTTGCGGTCCCTCCTGTCAAGTGGCCCGACTGCTGAGCCTCAGGTTGTGTTCTCTGAGTTTCCACTGTGCCCTCCGTATCATGGACTCGCCCTTGGTCAGAGAACTTTAAATGCCCTCTGCTGGGGATTTGTTTTTTAAATTTCTAGCCTGGTCCCTTCTCCTACCAGTACAGATTTTCATACCCAGCTGCGCAGTCACCTTTTCTATCAGAATAAAGCATAGGCGTGTCAGTTCCACAGGCTTACTTCCCCTCTCAGACTACCCTGGTTATAACCCTTCTAATTTGGGAAAGGGTGCCTCTGTATTTCTGACTTTTCAGATCAAGAACCTGTGTTTATCTTTGCAAGTCCTGTCAGGTTTGCTTTCAGATACACCCAGAGCTTGATTGCTTCTTGTCCTCTGCTGTCCTGGCCTGAACTGCATCTCTCTGTGTGTGTGTGTGTGTGTGTGTGTGTATGTGTCTCTTTCTCTGTCTCTCTCTCCCTGTTTCTCTTTCTCTCTCTCTCTTTTGAGACAGGGTCTTGCTCTATAGCCCAGGCTGGTCCTGAACTCACTGTGTATCCTAGGCTAGCCTTGAGCTTAGGAATCAGTCCTCCTGCTCAGGCTTTTGAGTACTGGGATTACAGGTATGTGCTGCCATCCCCAGTTTAATGTGGTGCCTGGGAGGCGAACTCAGGGGCTTGCACTTGCTAGGTAAGCACTTTAACCACTGTGCTATTCCTCCAGGCACCACTTCTCCCCTCTCCCCTTGAGCTATTATAGCGTGAGCCCTTCTCTGGTCTTCTGTGTCTGTTCTTGTCCCCTTCTGCGTGTTTTCTGTGTAACAACTGAGTGAGTCCTTTGCACCATGTCTGACCCTAATGCCCCTCGGCTTGGAGTCCCCTCTCATTCAGGGTCGCACTATAGCATGTCAGTCACAGGGTGTAAGACCTGCAGTTGGTACCAAGTCCCTAGTGGCCTGGGCCTTCGCGCCCCCACCCCCCCATCTCATCTCGGTTCTTCCCCCCTCATGATTAGGACACTCCTAGAACAGCTCCTGCCTCTCTTCCCTGCTATCCTGATCTCTCTCCTGCCACATCTCCCTGGGCACTTGCATGTCCTGCACCTTTCCTGCCACAGATGTGTGGGTCCTTCCTCCTGTAGGCCTGCCCTGGGCATCATCAACACACCCTACCTTAATGATTCAGGGTCTGATCACCTCTAGTTTACTGTTACTTCCCCCACGGGATGTGTGTTCCCTGCAGGCGCTGACTTAGCTCCCTGCGCCTCCTCCTGGTTTGTCCCCAGTCTGTGGTGCACAGCAGGCCCCAGTCAGTCACTGTTGAACGACTGTGTTTCAGTCTGCCACGAGCACCGGTTCCCTCTGCTGCCTGACTCCGACTGTGGCCTCACAGTTCACTGTCACTCTGCTCAGTCCCCTTCTTCCTTTGGTCTTGGAGCCCTGCTCAGACTGTTCATTGCGGACATTTCCCTCTTACCTATTTCTTTCATTCACGCTTTTCTTTTTGTTGGTGTGTTTGCCATGCATAGCTAAGTTTTTCAGGAGGAATTGATGCGCATTCGCGCAGCATCTAGTCATTTCCTGTTCCCCTCCCCGCCACCCTCTCTGTCCTTCTTAGATCCCTTCCCACTGTTGCCAACAGCAGGCATTCATGTACTCTGAAGGATTCGGGAGGAGGTGGTGTCCCTGCTAACATTCTTTGTGTAGCCAAAGTTCCTAGATGGCCCGTAGGCTTCTTCTTGGATGCTCTTGGCCATAGTCACTGTCAATGTTGTCTTCTGTCACGCTCCCTGTATTCTGGGACAGTTTTGACAGGCAGCTCTGTCTTCCTGTCCCTTCTCAGCAGTGGGGAAGGGGCCATCTAGCCACTTCCTAGTGACGCCATTGTGCAGGGAATATTCCCTGCCTAGGTCCAGCGTTGTCTTCAGCCGTAGCCCACCAACTCACCTTCAGAAGTCCACACAAGGGGCAGCGTGCTCCCTGTGGTCCTCACTGCCTGGAGAGTCTTCAGAAAATTGCCCTGTGATCCATTATCTCTAGTAAGTATATCGATCTTTGATTGTGGTGGTCTCCTGTTCCGTGACCTGTCCTTTTTTGGTAGTCTGTCATTCCCTTTGTCTGATGGAAATGAAACTTAAACAAATGACCTGATTTAAAAGTAGACGCAGGACCTGTATAGGCATTTTGCAAAAGAAGAAATGTAGATGATATAGGAAAGTGTATTCAGTGTTTCTAGCCATCGGAGGTACACAGTGAGACCACCATGAGGTGTCAGCTCACACTGTGTGAAGGGCTGTTATCGAGGAGAGAAGAGACGCATGTGCTGGCGGGTGCGGGTAGGGATGTGGGGAAAGGGAGCTGTGTGTACAGGTAGTGGGCCTGAAAGTGAGTTCTGCTGTTACAGGAAACACCATAGAACCCCCCGTCCCCCCGCCTCCTTAAGTGACAGGCCATTCCTGCTGCTATCCAAAGCAAATAAACCCTGTGTCAGAGAGAGAGTTGCACTGGAGTGCTGTGGCAGAGCTGTTCACGTAGCCAGGCCGTGACAGTGCCAGCGGAGTCAGTGGATGAGTGGTAAAGGCCTGTGGTCTGTGTGCACAGTGGGCGCTCTCCAGGCTTAAGGAAGGGGTGTTGTCTAGCAGCACCGGGCTGCTGAAGGGTGCAGTGCTGAGCTGGTCAGCCAGGCACAGGGAGCAGATGCTGCATGGCCTCATCTACATACGGAACCTGCAAAGGTTGAACCCCAAATGTGGCAAGTGGAAAGATCGTTCTGGAGCTGGGTGAGTACTGGCGGACAGACAGGATGCTGGTCAGAGCATTGAAGGCTTCAGTCATCGAGGAGGAGTGAGTCCAGAAGGTTCGCTGTATAAGGTGGAGCTGGCACTTAGTGCTTACATTGTATTTTAAAAATTACTGAGTAGATTTTAAATGTTTTCATCACACAAATGGTATGTGCTAATTAGCTTGATTGAACCATGTCAGTTCATACACACAATTCAGGACGTCATGTTGTATACAATGAGTATATACAGTTTTTATTTATAAATTCAAAATTTAAAAAAATGGCAGCTGGGCATGGTGATATGCATACCTTAATTCCAGAATTCTGGGAGGCTGAGGGAGAAGGATTGCAAGGTGGGGCCTTGTCTGGACAACTTACTGACTTAACAAGATCCTGCTTAGGGAAAAAAAAAAGTTCTGAGGATGTAGCTCAATGTGAAGGTCCTGGGCTCAATCCCTAGTACCACAAAAAAGGAGGTAAAGAGATTTAATTTTAAAAGCTTAATAGTTTTAAAAAACCTTTTGTTTGACTATTGTTTATTTTGGTATATGGTGTATGTATTGAATAGCTATGGCCCTGCACTGATTTGTTAAATTTCTATGCAGTGGCACCTGTCAATTTTTGTGGTGGTGCACTTGGTATCTGTTGCGGCTTTTGGTAGGCTTCGATACTGAGTAGTGAGAGCGGTCTCTTTTTGACTGTATTTTCCACAGTTGTTGGTGCTGATTTCTTTTTAAAGTTCACATGATTTGAGAAACATTTGATCAAGTTGTGAAAAGAAAAATATCCACTGGGTTTTAAAATTTTCTAGAACAGTATTAAATTAGAACAACTAGTTCACCTCAGTTAATATCTCATCAAAACCTTTATATCAGCTAAATGTCCACATTTTTTACATGTTCAATTTAAGTCCTTCTCAAGTTCCGAAGCTGTGCTTCCTGTTTGCCAGACAAGGTAAGCCGACGTGTCAGCGCTCTGCTGCTGTGCTCTGTTTCAGATATGCTTTCTTCTGTTCGCCGTTCTGTACGTCGTTTCCTACTTTGTCATCACAAGATACAAGAGAAAATCAGGCAAGTGGATCCTTTCTAATTAAAACTTCTGTTAACAATACCCTGTGGTCTAGACTTTAGTGTGGTAGTGCATTGAGTATGTCTGCTGGTGATTGAAATAAGCAGTTGCCTGCTACAGGAACACTAAAAATAACTTCCAGGGAACTTGACAACTCTTAGGGTCACCTTCTTAGATTGGAGTCCTTGCTTGTCATCATTCTTATGTCCAACTAAGAATAGTGCTGGGCTGTTCAGTGTCTGGGTTATTGCAGCATTTATCAGGGTATTTGGTTCCCTGTGCCTGGTTCTGGCTTCTAATGTTCTCCTCTCCCTGCCCATTCCTTTTCTGGCTACTAGAATATTTTTTCTTTTTCTGCAACAGTGTAGAATTTGTAGTCTCCGTAGTAGTACTGGTATTTAGTTGTTCAGTGTTCTTTTGTTATTTTGTATTGTCTTAACCTAGCCAGAGGAACTACGCATCCTTTGTCTTTTTAAAAATGAACTTTGTACTGATGAATCTGCAGATTTTTTAGGTCATTGTTCTATAAGGACCAAAGCAATGGCCTTTGCTACCTACTAATCTCAGGTGTTTTCTAGAAACCACAAGATTTTTGACCTGTAATACAGGCTGCTTATGTGCTATATGATGCTTAAGGAAACCATGGGTTAATATGAAAGATTCCTTGATACTATGTTGTTAAGTTAAATATTGTCAAACCTTTGAGAGAAGTAAATGGTTCTTTCTCTAGTATGTTACCTTGCTGTTATTGCTTGACTCTGTGACTAATGAAATACTCCTTGTATTCTGTAATTTGTCAAAACTTTGAAGATTTGCAAGTCTAGTATCTTAGCTATTTTTAAATGTGTTATGGCATAGTTAGTTTCGTAGGGTATGGGCTCAGAAGGAAGGGGAGAGAGTGGATGAACATAAATGCATTGTTTTAAGAAAAATTGAGGATGAACAGGAAAATTGGAGACTTATGAAGTGTGATCTAAAAATATTGTGAATATTGAAGTTAAAAACAAGTATTGTATTAAAAGACACATTGCCATTAAGCCCCATCATGAAACTTCCCCTTGTTTTGAACACACACACATCCTGTCACTCTTGCCACTTTCTGAAGCAATCCCGGAAGTCTTCCTTCCTGTCTTTACTTGTTCACTGTCCCTGTTGCCTTCATGTCCTGAATGGATTCAAAACTCTGACTTTTCATGGGCATTTTGACTTTGGGGAAGGGCCAGAAGTCCCACAGTGGCAGATTCGGTGAATCAGGTGGATGAGGATATACTGTCATGTTTTTGCAAGCTTGCCTTCTGTCAGATAGCACTCAGCAATAGCTAACCCAGTGTATTTTTTTTTTTTAAATCACACCACATAAAGTAACAATAAAAAATTTTCAGAACTGCTTGAAAAAATGACAGGAATGGTGGGATACATGTGTTCATAGTAACAGGATATATTTTGAGGGTTAATGGCAATGTGTCTTTTACTGTAATAATTTAAAATGTACTGCATATTTTGATAACCTTTTGTATTAGGCAATTTTTTAGGATAATCTAGGTGTGGTATGGGGGAGAGAGACTCTACCCCTAGTTCGCAGAGTATAGGTAATAGAACTGCCGTGTATGTGGGGATGCTACACATTTCTCAGCACTCAATGATTAATTTGGATTGGGTATAACAGTGTAAAACCAGATTGGGCCTGTGTTATTTTGTGGTCTCTTTGGTTGTAGAACTATTTTGGGTACCCTACAATTATTGAAATTACAGAATGACCCAAATACACCATTGACTGTGAGGCAGATGGGTGCCCACAGGTCCGGAGCTTTATGAGTGTTGGCCTTTGAGGACATTAGGTAGATGAGGAAGGACCTAAGGAGAGATGGCCTTGGAGATATCAGGTAAATGAGGAGTGGGGTGTGTGGGGGAGTGCAGAGACCTGAGGAGAGGTGGCCTCTGAGGGCACCAGGTAAATGGGGAGTGGGGAGGTGGTGGGGCAGGTGGCAGGGCAGGGCAGGGCAGTGTTCTTGAGGACAGACTAGATATGATGGCTGATTGGGGGGGAAGAGAGAGAGAGAGAGAGAGACAGAGAGGGGTAAGAGTAAAGGCTCTCTGTGCTTCTGGAGAAAGTTACAGAAAACTTAATTTTTTTCCCTTAAAAACTAATATTGAAAAGTAATTCTGAATTCTTGAGTCATTGGTATTCAAGGTAGTTTAGGATGGTTCAAGGAAAGTATTATTGCTGTTACTAATAATGAACTTAAATTATAGAAAAGTAGGTGAGTTCTAAGACTACAATGTGAATGTGTAATTTTTCATAAAAAATTTCTGTTGGTTATTATTAAATTGAAAATTTCATTCCATAGCAGTTTCACTTAGCATTGTATAGTAGTACATCTCATACTGGTCCTAAGGTTCACTTTAAGCTTTTTTTTCTTGAAGACTAAATTTTGGGGAAATTTTAATTTACGTATTATATTTAATCTGGACTTTAAAAAAATCAAAACCTCCTCTGTAATCATATACCATCCTATTGGATTTAATGAGATTGAAATGTGAATCTTTGCTGAATTAAACATAATGTTCTTTAAAAGCCTTTTTTAGGATCTGGAGGGATGTCTTGGTGGTTAAAGTGCTTGCCTAGCTAGAGCCACATTAAGCACTAAGTACCTGAGTTCGATTCCCCAGCACTGCATGCCTGTAATCCCAATATAAGGGAGGCTGAGGCAGGAGGATTGCCATGAGTCCAAGGCTGGCCTAGGCTCCGTAGTGAGTTCAGGGCCAGCCTGGGTTACAGAGCGAGAACCTGTCTCAAAAACAAAAAAACAAAAAAAAAAAAAAAAAAAAAAAAAAAAAAAAAAAAAAAAAAAGAAAAGAAAAAAATTATTAAGAGCCTTTATTCACTAGTTGCTTTATGTTTTTGTTGTATTTTTGAACAAATTAATAGAATATCTTGTTGGAACATAAAATAATGCTCTTTAAACGTTTTTGCAGATGAACAAGAGGACGAAGATGCCATAGTCAACAGGATTTCGTATGTATCCTAAATCTTAGTTGTTTCTATTTCTGAAACCAAATTCTGAAAGTATTAATTTTGGACAGAAATATGGAAAAACTTTCCTAAGCTATTATAATACTTTTATCAATATTAATGCCTTCATCCTGTCCTCTACAGCATACTTCATGAGTATCATCAGAGGCCCAGGGCCTCGGTCACCCTTGTGGCCTCTGCCCCGTCCGGCTCTGCAGGAGTCCTGTCTGTTCTCTGTTCAGCGTTTGAGGGCTTACCTATCTTCACTGCTGCCACCCTGGTGGCACCCGTTTCTGATACCTCTGAGGCATCTGACAGGTCCCTTTGCTTCTGTCCCTGCCTGTGACCATCAGCCAGACTGTGTTCTTCTGCTCAGAGCTCATGGTGGCCGCTCACGCCACACACAGTAAGATCCAGCGTCCCATGATGGCCAGCACATTAGGTGATGTCTCTGTTCCTGAAGTTCCCTGTGCCTTGGGCTGCACCTTCTGCTGCCCACGAAAGGCTGGCCATGCTGTACCTTGGGGCTTTCCACCTGTTTAGTGTGCCTACAGGGCTCTGCTGTGCCCCTGGGTTAATTCTCTCACTTCCCTTACTTTAGTTTCGTTTTTGTTTTTTCTCTCAATTCTTTCAGGGAGCCCTACCCTGGCTGCCATGCGTGACATTGAAAGCTGTATGGCTTCCTCCCCATTCCGGTCCTCCCTGCCTCATACTTCCATAGTTTCAGTTGTCCTTAATAGATGATTCAGTTACTTGTTAAATATTTTGTTGTTTAGTCTGACTGTCCCCCTGCAGTTAGCAGTCGTATTAGTTACCGTTCTGAAGTGCCTGCAACCATTCTGGCCTAGAGTCAACGCTCTGTAACCACCTGTCTGGTAAAGTGAGCATCGCTGAAGTCCCGGCTGAGTCAGAAGCTCTGGTGTGCACACTGTCAAAGCTGTGAGGGACTCTCCTGGTCCTGTTGCTGACCCAAGTGGGCCCGTGGTGTTGTGGGACCTCCTGGGTGTTCTGGGCATTCCTCTGGTTAAGAACCATTGATGTAGGGCTGGGGCAAAGCTCAGCCTTTAGAGAAGGCCCTGGGCTTGACTGCCGAGCACCAAGTAAGCCTGGCTTGGTGGTGTGCATCTGTAATTCCAGCGCTTGCTGAAGCAGGATGATTGCCATGAGTTTGGGGCCAGTCTGGGCTCTACAGTGAATTCAGGAAGAGCCTACATTGCAGAGCAGCGAGACTGCCTCAAAAACAAACACTCCTTCATTGATTTAGAGTGAAGGTTAGATTAGGAGCCCAGTTCATGCAGCAGGTGTTGATTGATTATCTAGATGATGAGAGGGTGAGGTGCTGAGCACCAGCATTTTCTAGGTGAGTAGAGTCTCACGATAAATAGCCAGGAAAGAAGGAAGTTGCAGGAAGTCAGGAGAGAATTTTAAGAAGGAAAAAATCCTCACCAACTAGAAATAGTGTGGAGGTGGCTTTTAAGTAGGATTATACTTCTGTTCGTTGCCACAAGATGGCGTTGGTCTCAGAGTTACTCTGCTTGGGCATTGTAGTATTTTTTTCCCTTTGCTTTTTTTTATGTTTTCTTACATTTATTTTATATTCTTTCATATTAAATTAATATCCATAATCAGATACGGGTATTAAGTTAAGATTCTAAGTGAAGTTTTCATTTTCCATTCTGCTCTTTTAAAAATCTTTTTAAAAACTAGTGTAAAATTTTAGACACTTCAAGAATGTCTAAGGAAGTAAAAGCCCTTACGGTCGCAGTCTCCTGTGGATGGGGTAGTTATACATTATGCGGAATTTTTTTGTGTTCTTTTCCTTTCTTGATTATGTATTTTTTTTTTTTTGGGTGGAGGGAAACATGTCGTGTATTTATTGCCCATGCTTTAGCTCATTTGTTGTCTAAATATGGTTTTGATAAATTTTCATTATAGAACTATCTTAAAAAATGATAAAAGTGGTGTTTTAAAAGTTGTTTAATAGCATAGCATCACTACTAGTTTTCTGCTATTTACAGTTTCTTAAACTTAGCTCAATTTTAGAGCTCTCAGGACAGTTTCCCCCCTCTAAATAGGCATTTTATGTATTTAAATGAAAAGAAAAATTTTTTGTAAATACCAGCTTTCACATTGTTTGCATTTAATGGCTGCATAACAAGAATAATTTATAATTTCCCCATTCTTTGATCATTTGTGGTTCTTTTATGAACATGTATTAATTGTGCATATTGTGTTCAGCTTGATATGTCAACACATGTAAAGCATGTAATGATCAAATCAGGATAATTAGCATTTTCTTCTCCTTGTCTTAAAGTAACCATTTTAAGTTAATTTGTTTTTCATACTGCTTTCACAAGTATTTTTTCTTCTCAAACAGTTGTAACATTGCTGTTAGCATATATTATTGACGTTAATAAATGCAGTCGTGAAATATGTACTTAAATTTAAAAGGGGATGAGAGCTACTCCTGTAGAATGTGTGGCGGCCTCTGTCTCCAGCCCCTGTGTCTCCTGTCTCCTTAGGTTTGACGACCGTGTCTTGGAGCAGGGAGCTTGGTGGTTCGTGCTCTTTGACTTCCAGGAGCACGTCGGACCATTTGTCTCCCAACTACACGTGTCCAGTGGAATTCTTGTGTGCTTTTTTGATGAAGTGAAGTGGAAGTGTTTTTGCTGTCCGGTGCGCTTGCACAGCCACCGCTCTTGCTGATGCTGCTGACCGCGGCCCCCTTCCTCTCTTGCAGGCTGTTTCTGAGCACCTTTACGCTGGCGGTCTCCGCTGGGGCTGTCCTGCTTCTGCCCTTCTCCATTATCAGCAATGAAATCCTGCTCTCCTTTCCTCAGAACTACTATATTCAGTGGCTAAATGGCTCCCTTATTCATGGTTAGTATATATCACTAATATCATGATTAATAATTTTGCTTTACTACATTGTATTTTTAGTTTTTTCTGTTTTTAGTTTTCTTGATAATTTGTACTTTCTCCATTCTAATCTTTAAGACAGAAAACTGGATTTCACTTACCATTCTTTTTATTAGTTGCAAAAGGCTGTCCTCATTAATTTAAAAAGTAGTCTTTAGATTTACTATTATATTGGTAACAGATTTCATATAAAATCTTAGGAAGAGAACTTCAGTTTATCTGGTTGTGTCTTCTTCGAACTCTGCTGAAGACCTGAGAAGCTGGAGACCATAGTTTCTCTTTTGTGTTCTGTTAGCTTCCCAGTCGTTTCAAAATACGGGATAGAAGGGGGAAACCATTCTGCTAAGTGCAAATGCTGATGTGACTTCCGAAAGTAAAAGTGGACTTAGTGTAGGTCAGCGGGTTCTCTCCTCTGAAGTGAAGTAGACCAGCGGTGTGGCCTGGCTCCACCGTCTTCCGGCTGACTGCAGGTCACCTCTTACAGTCTGACCTCAGGTCCTGATCTCTTTGCCCTGATGGCCAGGAACACTCACCCGCACCCTTGTTTCTCAGACTGTACCCAGCGTAAAGTGCCTGCCTCCTGATGGCATTTAATAGGTGGTAGCTATTATTATTAGGCCGAAGTGATTTTTTTCTTTATTCTTTATTTTCTTTATTCTCTTTGAAGACTTTTGCTGTTTTTTGTATGCAGGATTCTTTTCTCCTGGACTAGAGCTTGCTAGTGTAGCTCTTTTATGTAAGTGTTGGTTATAGCTTTGGAGGATTTTGACATCTCTCTGGCTTGCCCATCCATGTTATCCCACTTTGTTTGCATTTTTTTGTTACTAGTTAAATACATGTTTTAATTATTATCTTATTGGTATCATTGGCTATTGACATTGTTAATGTTAATAGTTATTTTATTATAGGTGTGTGATTAGATGATTATATGGTCTGTTAGATACATCCTTTATTAGCATCAAAGGCAGGTGACAGCATCAGGACATCTGGTCTTTTTTTTAAAGATAAATGTTTTTTTGCTAATTTTTTTCTAAACAGCTTTCTTTTGAGTTCATTTTAAAGGTCCTTTAATTTTACTAAGTTGCCACTTGACCTAGAACAAACACATCCGAGGTAGCCTTATTTCCTTCAGTTTATCATGTGATCACTGAATTTGGTGTTCCTGAGCTGACCTAGAAGTGGGGTCATGTGTGGCGGTGGCATGGCTGATTTCTGGGGCTACCATGAGAGGCTTTGCTGTCTTCAGCTGATGTAACTTTCCTCAATGGTGTAATCCGAAGGAAAAGAACTAGCAAAATGTAAGAGATTAATTCCTGGTTTGCTGAGAGAGGAGTGAATTTTGTGTCATCAGTGACTTAGTCTGTGGATTTTTTTCAGTCCTGAAGTTGCTAGGTATTGAATGGCTTTCTTCTCTGTAGTTCGTTACCTAGCCATTATTCGGATGGTGGGTACCTGGGGGCTTTTCAGTTGTTACTGTTTGGGTAATTTCCTTAGATGAACATCAGGAGGAAAATTGCAGGGTTACTAAATATTCTTGCCAAAATCTTTTCTAGAACGTTTGTCACAACATTCATTAGTCTTAGAACATGTTGTGGAAACTTTTCCTGATGAGGTGTGGACAAGCACCTGTTCTTCCTACATAGGGCAGAGCTGATGACCAAAGTAACCACCACACCAAAGTGCAACTTGGGTGAACCAGCTTCGTGTTTCCAGAAGTGCAGTAGGGTCTGCAGCCTCGCTGGGGTGCTCCCGGGCTGCAGTGCCTCCCAGACCGCTTTCCTGAACAGCTGCTGCTGCCCTCTGGCCTGAGGCACAGCCTCCCGTTGCTTATGTTCTTGTAATGGAGGTGTGAACCACAAACTCCTCAACACTGAGTATTGATGTCTGTAAAATTTCTGTTAACTTCACGGATGGAAAGTATTCTTGCCTCATTTTAATTTTTAACAATTTTTAGTGAGATGGACATTATTTCAGTTTATAAAAGATAGAAAACTATATATATATAATTTGTTTTATGTTCTTTTCCCTTTTCTGTTTTTCATTGCATAAACTATGTGATCTCTTTAAATGTGAAAAATATCAGCTTTTTAATTCAGCTTCTATGTGTTTTTCTAGTTGTTACTATGCTTTTTATTTTATTTTTTGTTACTATGCTTTTTAATTTTATTTGCTCTTTCATTTCCAGAATTCTTTACGTTTTTGTGTTGCGCAGGTGCTTTCTCTCCTAGCTGTCTCTGTGCCTACAGGATCCTTTACCATAGGAGCTCTAGCAAAGACCCCCTTGTTCCTTTGTTTCCAGATGGGTTTATTTATGTCTAACTGTTTAATTTGGCTGGAGCTGATACTGATAGCCACCTTTTCTCTCTTCCCTTTCCTGAGGATAGCTTATTGTATCAATACGATCCAGTGACTATTTCTTCTTTTCTCTACTATTTTTTAATGCTATATTTTTTTTCTAGTAAATGATTATACTACCATCTGTTTTTGTGTTCGGGTGCACAGCTTTTAGAGTCACCTAGATAGGGTTTGAATTTCAGCTAACAGCAACCATGGGCAAATTTTTCTGCCCCAGTCTTTTGTCTATAAAATGGATATAACAAGTTTAGTTGTTAGTTTTTTTATTTTTTATTTTGATTTTCGAGACAGGGTCTAGTTCTATAGCCTGAGCTAGTCCTAAACTCATTGTGTATACCAGGCTGGCCTTGGACTCAGGACAGTATGCCTGCCTTAGCCTCATGAGTGCTGGGATTACAGGCATGCTCCACCGTGCCCAGCTTTATGTGGTTCTGGGGAACCAAACTCAAGGCCTTGTGCTTGCAAGGCAGGCACTTTAACCACTGTGCCATTCCTCCAGCCTCTAGTTGTTAGTTTTTATGTGGAATAAGTACAAAATGTGCATAATAGTAGAAACTGCATAGTCTAATGAAGACAGTGGCTTGCTCTCACTTCTTATCCCTACTGGCTGCTTAGTCTGTCTGTTTCTATGTCAGTAGTGTAGTTGCTTTGAAGACTATAAATTTATTTTTAATTTCTCCCCATTTTATTAATACATACATGCAATAAATTATGCTTACAGTGAACTTGAGTATTGTGTGTGTGTGTGTGTGTGTGTGTGTGTGTGTGTGTATGCCACATCAACTTTACAATCCTTTCCCATTTTTTTGGCCCACCTTATGCCCGTAACTTCCATTGTCACACCCATTTAGTTATATAGAATTCCTGTATTCTGGGTTTCCCGTATCAGAGAAACCACGCAATATTTAATGTATTTAATCCTCTGCATCTGACTCATTTCACCACCCAAATCACAGCTGTTTAGCTCAGCTTCCCACCCCTAGACTGGGCTGCTGTGGCCATGTCTTGACGCCTCTTCTTTGGGTTCATCTGGCCCCTTACTTGGGATGATTTGCCAAAAGTTCTTTTTTTTTTTTGTATCTCAGTATATCTTTGTTGAGATTCTCTAACATGGCCTCACCCACCAGTCCACAGAAGAAAAGAACTATAACAATGAAATTCATAAGGCTCTAAAATGTGAGAAAGCAAAAGAGATAAATGAAACTTTAAATTCCTTAGCTGAGTATTGAAAGAAATGTTTGTACATTCAGAAGACATTCGGGTTATCATACATCCATCAGGTTTCTTAGGGTAAAGTTGCA